>CAMZMU010000114.1:12720080-13139816 GCA_947311845.1 Poa pratensis
GAGTGCATTGATTCTTACATATGTACTTATTGCACTTGTTATATTGCTTATGTTGACAACTATCCATGAGATATACATGTTACAAGTTGAAAGCAATTGCTGAAACTTAATCATCCTTTGTGTTGCTTCAATGCCTTTTACTTTGAATTTATTGCTTTATGAGTTACCTCTTATGCAAAACTTTTTGATGCTTGTCTTGAAAGTACTATTCATGAAAAGTTTTTGCTTATATGATTCATTGTTTACTCTTTATCTATTTGTTAGCTAACTATAGATCATTGCTTTGAGTCACTTCATTCATGATATGAGCCTTGCAATATATTGATCAAGATTGTGTAAAAGCATGTCTCCTCAGAAATTATTTGCTGTTATCGTTTTACCTACTCGAGGACGAGTACAACTAAGCTTGGGGATGCTTGATACGTCTCCAACGTATCCATAATTTCTGCTGTTCCATGCTTATATTATACCATTTGCTACATGTTTTATACACTTCGTATCACTTTTATGCATTTTCTGGGACTAACCTATTAACAAGATGCCATAGTGTCAGTTCCCTGTTTTCTGCTGTTTTTGGTTTCAGAAAGTTACTTCTGGAAATATTCTCGGAATTGCACGAAACAAAAGGCCAGGTCCCTATTTTTCCAGCACGTACACGGAGTCCGAAGGAGAGACGAAGACTCGCTACGAGGTAGCCAAACCACCCCCAGGCGCGGCAGTGGGCCCAGCCACGCCGCCACGTGGTTTGGGCCCCTCGGGGGTCCGCCGACATCGCCCCTTCGCCTATTTATTCCCCGAGACGCGAAAACCCTAAAACACCGAGCCTTTCATCCAGAACATATTCGCTGCCGCCGTCGTCGTCAACCCTAACTCGGGGGGTTTCTGAAGCTCTTCCCGGCACCCTGCCGGAGAGGGGAATCATCACCGGAGGGCTCTACATCGCCATGCCCGCCTCCGGAGTGATGCGTGAGTAGTTCATCCTTGGACTATGGGTCCATAGCAGTAGCTAGATGGTTGTCTTCTCCACTTGTGCCATCATGTTTAGATCTTGTGAGCTGCCTATCATGATCAAGATCATCTTATTGTAATGCTACATGTTGTGTTTGCTGGGATCTGACTTATATTGATACCTATGTGGAGCTGAATATTATATTATCATGTCTATGTCATTTGTGATCTTGCATGCTCTCCGTTACTTGTAGAAGCCTTGACCAAGTGAATACTTGTGACTCCAAGAGGGGGGTATTTATGCATGATAGTTGGGTTCAACCTCTATTTAAACTGGGATAGTGACAGCAAGTTCTAAGGTTGTAGATGTGTTGTTGGCACTAGGGGTAAAACAGCAATGCTTTATTCAAGGATGAATGTATTGTTTACATTACGCACATTACTTAATGCAATTGTCTGTTGCTTGCAACTTAATACTGGAAGGGGTACGGATGTTAACCGGAAAGTGGACTATTTAGGCATAGATGCATGCTGGATAGCGGTCTATGTACTTTGTCGTAATGACCAAATGAATCTCATAGTAGACACCACAACTCACACATGCATGTTATATGCACTTATCAATTGTCAATTGCCCAGCTGTAATTTGTTTACCCAGCATGTTAGTTATCTTATTGGAGAGACACCACTAGTGAACTGTGGACCCGGTCCATTCTTTACATCTGGAATACAATCTACTGCAATCATTGTTCTCTACTGTTTTATGCAAACAAACATCATTTTCCATTCGATACGTTTAACCCTTTGTTTTCAGCAAGCCGGTGAGATTGACAACCTCACTGTTAAGTTGGGGCAAAGTAATTTGGTTGTGTTGTGCAGGTTCCACGTTGGCACCGGAATCCCTGGTGTTGCGCCGCACTACACTCCTCCACCAAACACCTTCGAAGCAAACCTCGTTTTCCTACTGGTCTGATTAAACCCTGGTTTCATACTGAGGGAAAACTTACTGCTGCACTCATCATACCTTCCTCTTGGGGTTCCCAACTGACGTGTGACGTACAAGCATTGTTTCTGGCACTATTGACCTAGAGCCACCACGCAGCCTTGCTAAATTTTTGTCTGATCCGCAAATCACGTACGCCAATTAGCAGCCCCGCACGGGCCCCACGCCTCAGGTCCGTTAAAGTCTTGATCCGATTGCCGACGCGGCAATGAACTTCCCAAGCCTGGGTGGCGGCTGCTTCCATGGGCTAGCCATCGAGCACATCAGGAAGGCGTGCCTGAGTCAGTCACAAAGAGTGCCTCTCTGTCCAGCAACCGGAGGTAGTCCTCAACCTGCACCATGGTTGTAATGATCCTCGATGGTGATTTCTCCGCTGCCCTATTATCTGCAGTGTTGTTGTGATCCGCTCCTCGTGTTCTTTGGAGGTAGCTTCCTCATCAATTCTACGACGGTCGCGATTCCTTGTACGACGGCGTCAGCCGGAGGCCCGATCCCTCCCAAATCCTGGCCGCCCAAACGCCACGGTCGGGTTCGACCCACATGGTGGTGCCCGCTCCGAACCAGCGAATTCGGCGAAAGCTTGACAGGCGACCGGCGGCGGCTCTGTCCGCATGCTACGGCAACTCGGCAGCAGCGGAATCGTTCATGTGCGGCGTGGCTCGGCGGAAGTCTCCACTTATCCGGATCGACTCGTGGCCGCTTGCGTGCACACCCGTCCACCACGTTGTGGCCAAGGACTCTATGGTCGTCTACTTCATCGGCTCTGCCCCCATCGTGATTTCCCGACGTAGAGTTGGCCAGACTCATGCCGCGGCTGGCCCTGAACCTACTCAAGTCCGGCGTGGCCCGTGATAGTCCCATGGAGGCAGACATGCTGGTCACGTTTATGGACTACAAATCTGAAGCAGATCTCGCTGCTGATTGCAGTGTAGATGCGCATGGGCATGGAGACGACTGTGGTACTGTGATGCTCCTCCTCTATATATTTCCGGAGGGTTCAAGTTGTGTGCTACCATGCTCCAGATCAGGTTCACGGCTTGGTCCTCTTCAAGAATTTCTTGCTGCAGCCGAACATGCACATGAGGAAGGGAATTCCTTTGCCTCTCATTTTTCTGCTCATTTCACGGCTCTACATGATGACTGTCGATGCGGTGCTGATGCTTATAGCTGGAAGTAGTGTTCCCATGATCAAACTAATATAGAAATTAAGCTCACAACGATGTACCGATATGGATGTTTAATATATGTAGCTTAAGTAACAATTGAGGTTGAGCTGATTGTATGCCTATTTCTGCCTCAAATTCATTTCAGTGTACAAAAGAATAATGATCCGGGTAATGCAATTCTAATTTTTTTGTTGGCATGATGCTGAGTATTTTCTCTACTGCCGTGGGTGTAGCTTCGGCGAGCCCCCATGAATCCCGCCGGGCGAGGCCATATTCCGTGACAACAACGATGATGATGATGACAACTTTCATGTAAACTGCCTACTTCGTTTGCTTTTCCTCTTCCCCTTTACTTGCAGGCGATGATGTACGAGGCAACTTTCATGTACGCTGCCTACTTCGTTCGCTTTTCCTCTTCCCCTTTACTTGCAGGCGATGATGTCCGAGGCGGTGCCACCACTGAAAGGTCATGTTGAAAAATGCGCGTGGGACATCGAGGATATTACATAATTTTTACCGGGAAGATGCCTAAGTAGCACGTCTTCATCACCGAGTACCAGTTCCGTTGGCTTATGTCTGAGATTTGTGTGCTACATGATGCTTACATTAGTATGGTTCTCTTTGCAATATAAAATTTATGAATGATCCAAACATGTAAAAGAAGTATTCCATATAGATCCTGGTACGATCTTTTTCCACTAATAAATGCCTCATTAATTGTGAAACGTGCGTTGCACGTACATGCCAACTAGTACTATTAAAAGAGCAAACTTAACTTGTTGGGATACTTTAAATCTGGACCGTTCAATATCCGATCAAACGGCTCAGATCGTCCCAATTTTTGACAACTCAACATTGTCCGTTTTGGACCGTTTTGCCCTCCCATCAAACCACATAATACGACCAAATTGCCACCTCAACGCACATTTTCACTTTATTATAATTACATAGGATTTGCCACCGCTTAAAAGAAAGAGGGTTCCACCCGTATCATCAAAGAAAAAAAACGAAACCATAGATGATACGAACTGCCGTTCCAACTAGGAAGCGATGGCGAGATTCAGAAATTAGGAAAAAACAATCGCTCGAGAAAAAAATGAAACCAGACGAGCACTATCGTGGTTGGATTCGGCACCGAGCACGGCCCCATAACCAGATGAGGCCGATATGGACTCTTTGCTCGTTCAGCATGCCGAAGCAATAAAAAGCAGACCCTCGACAGACGAGGACGACGACTCCACGAGGACACAGAGCAAGGGACCGAGATATCCATCGACCAACTCGATCAGCGCAATCTTCCCCGGCGACTCACGAATCGATCTAACTTTTGTAAGGGTTTGTTCATTGACGATCAGATCGACATGAATTTTGGGAGGCGTACCTGGTAGCCAACATGGCCGGCCAAGAACGTGAGCGCGGCCAAGGAGAACATCTGCAGGATCCTCGAGTCGATGGACGCCACCAAATCAATCTGGAAACAAACACGCCACGGTGGCGCAACTAGGCAGTCGCCGGTCTCCACTCCACAAGGTCTAGAACTTGAGCGCGCGTTGGCGACGCCCACTTGACGTCTCGACCAGGACGTCCATCGCTCCGACAGAGAGCCCAAGGTGAAATTACATGCACACGGGCAGCCATGTTCGTCGCCAAGGTGGAGGTCGCCGCGGCCGGCGCAGAGAGCGGGGGGCAAGGCTCAAGATGCCGCTGCCTGCGCCAAGGATGCAAGGGTGGTCGCAGCTGAGCAAGGTGGCGCCGGCGAGCGAGGACAGTGTGCTTCTTCAAGTTCGGGAACAAGGACGCCCTGGCGCCAGACGAGCGAGAACAATGTGCTTCTTCAAGTTCCGGAACAAGGACGTCGAGGGCGCCGGCATCTACGGCAGCCAGGGCAAGCACGACTTCGACCGGGACGAACACCTACGACATGATGGAGGCACTGCTAAACGAGAACATCCACCGTGTTGACACTGCTGTTGCTGGTCGCCTCCGAGTGCGACTTACCCACCAAGATCGAGGAGGTGCTCAGGGGCGGCACCAAGTACAACGTCCAAGATGCCGACGGGAGGACGGCGTTGGCAGAGAGTTCATCACCGGCTTTGCCACGGCCAATGCCTGATTGTTTATATTTGGGTGTGGATTCTGCAGGTTCTGCTGCGATTGGTAGAGTGAGTTAGGCCGAGAGATTCACGAGCTGCTCGAAAAGGTACTGTTCGGCCTTGCTTTGCTGAACCTGACGACCGACACACTTGGAACTCGAGTTAGTTGAATGTATTTATTGAGGAAAACGTCATGTCAGTCCTTAGCTAGATATCGTACTGTGCAAACCTCATCCACTCTGAACTTGTTACTCAATTGCTCATTTGGCTGAAATAGAATACGGTGTATGCTCTAGGAGCTATATTAAGAGAGAAAAAATTGCATTTAAGACCACGTGGACGTGTACATTGCCCAAGGGCTTATAGTGCATCGTGTACTCATGGTTAGCGAAGGAAGTACACCAGCAAATAGTCATATCTCTTAATCTCTGACGGCTTGAAGGATTGAAATTAGGTCTGTAGGATTAAGAAAATCTTGTTTCAATTATATTGGAGTCAAAAAATTATTATGGGAGAAAGGCAACCACAATATTTATTATGTTATACTTTCACGAAATTTATATTATTTTGGAACGTGTGTTGCACGTGCACGTTGACTATGTACACAAACACGTCAAACAACAGGGAGGAGCTGTTTCGCGCTTTCGCGCACGGTGAGGCTTTTCGGTCGTTGTGTCGTGTGATGGCATTCTTCCGTGAATATTTAGAAGGATAGGTGCAACGATGTATACCTCTTCTTGAGGCTGAAAAGCTCGGAATGCACCTCCCAGGGGTGCGTTTTCCTGCAGTGCAATAAAGGGCCTGCTTTGGCAAAGCCCAAAGCGAAGCCGAACCATCTCTTTCGTTTAGCTCGCTTATCTATACCAATATAAAAAGACACAAAGGGGGCAGATCCATAAAATCTGAGCCATTAAAGCAGCATCCAACGCTTCACATTGCACCCGTGATTAGCAGTAAAACAGTGTCCGTCCGGACAACTGACTAAACAGCTCGCTAATGCATCCATAATCACGTCCGCACGCACCGCAACCCCACGCACCGCCAACAGCCGCCGCCGACCGGCCGACCGCCCAAGCGCCTCGCCGCCTCCTGGCCCCAGCGCCTCCAACAGCCGCCGACGACCGGCCGACCGCCACCACACGCACCGCCAACAGCCGCCGCCGACCGGCCGACCGCCACCACACGCACCGCCAACAGCCGCCGCCGACCGGCCGACCGCCCAAGCGCCTCGCTGCCTCCCGGCCGCACGCCGCCGCCCGGCGCCCGCCCGAGCGGCTCCACGACGCCCGGCGCCCGCCCCAGCGCCTCCACGACGCGCCTCGGCGCCGCCCGGCGCCCGCCCCAGCGGCTCCACGCCGCGCCTCGACGCCGCCTGGCCACGCCCTACCGCCGCAGGCCGCGCACGCCCTGCTATCGGCCTCCGCCCTGCCCTACGACGCCACCGTCCTCCCTCCACGTACTGCTCCTCCAAGGTAGCTTAAACTCTCGGAATTGCTAATTGTACATTGTACATTGTACAAACAATGAAATATCAAATTATGCATATTCATTATTGCAGCTTACTTTTTCTGGACAAAGGAACCAAGAATACAAATGTCATCATCCAATCGCACTCCATTTCAAGACATAACCAACGGGCAAAAGCTAGGTGATTAACAACTGTCCTTACGATAACACCTTATTAATGCGTGGATTTAAATTTAATCGTCTCATACATGCAGATCCTAAAGAGCTCAAAAGGCAGAGGGATAGGGAGTATTATGCAACCCATAGAGAAGAAAATTTCAAAGCGTCGGAGCCAAGCACGACAACTTAAGAAACAATCGAGTTCAACGCAACCTCTTAATGACGAAAACATAGTATATCATACACCTGCGGCTGGACAATCGATAGTCACCAAGTGCAATACCAATCACCTACAGGAGGTAAGCCATCTTAACTAGCACAATTTGGGTCCCGTGTTTTATAACGAAAATATCGATTTTCATCCGTTTTAATTTGTAGGTATGGCTCCAGTTGTTCAACCTGAATATGCAACTCAAATTGCTCTACCAGATTCAACTCAAATCATTGCAGATGGCTCACTCCACCATACACAAGGTATCATAATATGCATCAATTTCTTTACTGTATATCTACCTATTGTGATATGAATCTGTACCGATGTTTGAAACAGTCAGTAGGTTTCACCTTTGTATTTTTTCAAACGAGGCACACTAACTTACAACAGCACCTATACTTGATTTTCTCCATGGTCCTTTATAAATTACTTGAACTTTCAGCCTAGCATGATTCAGAGCATCATGTCATGTCATTTTTCAGGTAACTTTGCAATGCAACAGATCCATCACGATATGGAGGATGCATGTAGTCCATGTCTCTCGATGATATTAAGTAGGATTAACCTAACATTTAACTCATTGTACTGTATGGAGTACATAAACAACACTTCTCCATATTTTGGATCCAATGCCAATGTTTCTTTTTCTTATGTTGTATTTACACCATGCTGTTATTCTTATGTTATAAATAATAGAATACGATTGTTTTTCATTTAACCATACTTTCACGTTCCTTGTATAGTTTTTTCCAATGTGTTCAAGAACCAACATGGCTCAACTACGCGTAAGTTGGTTTGTTTTATTTATAATATTTTTTCTGTAGATACTAATCTACATTATCTATTGTAATATAATTTTTATATTGTAATAACAACTGCAGATATCGCTGGTGTGGTCATGTATGTTGGCCCTCTTGATCACGACACGTATTTCCCTTTAGGAATGAGGGAAGTAGCGGTCATTAATGCTGACATGGAAGTCGTTTTCCTCCACATTTTTCACGAACTAGCCGAACGACATAGAGACAAACTTTTTTCAGGTGAAGCCAATGTTGGCTTCATCATGGCAACCTCTATGGAGGTTGATCAAAAATCCAGTAAGTCCTTTCTGAAAAAATTGTCGCCGCTATTTTAATGTCACTATTACTAATTTTAATGTCACTATGCTTTCATCGGGCGAATAGCTCAGGTACTACATCTTTTCAGGGAATTGGCTCAGCAGCGACATGTTTCCGCATAATAGCTACGGTGCTACGGGTCGTCGCAGCAAAATAGCCACGACCCACCCATTGTGGTTAAACGGCCGTGTCACTTACCTGTGCTAGTTAAGGGGGTTAATTGCTTCTGTGCCATGGTTCGATGAGTTTTATCTAAGATTCGAACAGTGCAAATTCGAATTTCAAGTTTGAAAAATTCGAAAATGTGAAAAAAAATTCCAGGTGTTGCTGATGATATAGGAAACAACTTTGCCAAAGCGATTTTCTAAATTCTTATGTCGTTTGGCCTGTGTAAAAAAGACAAATTTCTAGATCTGACATCTAGATCGGAGATCTAGATCTAGAACAGTGCAGAATTCGAAAAAAGTCAACTTTCGAATTTAAATGTGAAAAAAATCTCCGATGTTACCAATGATATAGGAAACAATTTTGCCAAATCGATTTTCCAAATTCTTGTGTCGTTTGGCCTGTGTAAAAAAGACAAATTTCTAGATCTGACATCTAGATTTGAACAGTGCAGAATTCGAAAAAAGTCAACTTTCGAATTTAAATGTGAAAAAAATCTCCGATGTTGCCAATGATATAGAAAACAATTTTGCCAAAGCGATTTTCCAAATTCTTGTGTCGTTTGGCCTGTGTAAAATGAAAAAATCGTAAAACATTGTGCTATACGTGAGTTGATGGGCCGGCTTGTTTTCTGGGCCGTCGCGTTAGGCCGAATTTGAGTTTGGCCGAATTTGAAATATTCATGAAATATTAAAAAAACATCAAACAAATGCAAATCCAGTGCACATGGTTTGTATATATATAGTAGATGTGTAGGAATTTTTTTTGGCTGATTTAGAGATGGTCGAAAAAAATGTTGCTTACAAATGGAGCCGTTTACACTACCTTGAGAGCTCATTTGAACTCTATTTTGGTGTGAAACATGAAATTATCCAAAATCTCACCAAACCTTCCTTTTGGTGTGACTAAGAATGATCTAGGCTTAGTTTTCCATTTTGGTGTTTAAAACTTGTTTAAATGCTGATTTGGTTTGGCTTCTGCCAAATTTGAAATAATCATAAGATATTCAAAATAGAATAAAAAATGATATTCCAGTGCACATGGTCTTATTTTATCATGTACTAACATCTCCAACTGATAAACAAGGTCTACACACAAATTAAATAGGAAATGATTCAAAATGGGGTGAAATGGCACATCTCACACTATGAACTCTATAGTTTGAAGATAGGTGGTTTGAGATTTGCAACATGAAATATTCCAAAACCTCACCAAACCTTCCTTTTGGTGTGACTAAGAATGATCTAGGCTTAGTTTTCCATTTTGGTGTTTAAAACTTGTGGAAATGCTGATTTGGTTTGAGTTCGGCCGAATTTGAAATAATCATAAGATATTCAAAATACAAGAAAAAAATGATATTCCAGTGCACATGGTCTTATTTTATCATGTACTAACATCTCCAACTGATAAACAAGGTCCACACACAAATTAAATAGGAAATGCTTCAAAATGGGGTGAAATGGCACATCTCACACTATGAACTCTATAGTTTGAAGATAGGTGGTTTGAGATTTGCAACATGAAATTTTCCAAAACCTCACCAAACCTTCCTTTTGGTGTGACTAAGAAAGATCTAGTCTTAGTTTTCCATTTTGGTGTGTAAAACTTGTTTAAATGCTGATTTGGTTTGGCTTCTGCCGATTTTGAAATATTCAAAAGATATTCAAAATAGAAGAAAAAAATGATATTCCAGTGCACATGGTCTTATTTTATCATGTACTAACATCTCCAATTGATAAACAAGGCCTACACACAAATTAAATAGGAAATGATTCAAAATGACATGAAATCACACATCTCACACTATGAACCCTATAGTTTGAGATAGGTGGTTTGAGATTTGCAACATGAAATTTTCCAAAACCTCACCAAACCTTCCTTTTGGTGTGACTAAGAAAGATCTGGGCTTATTTTTCCATTTTGGTGTGTAAAACTTGTTTAAATGCTGATTTGGTTTGGCTTCTGCCGATTTTGAAATATTCAAAAGATATTCAAAATAGAAGAAAAAAAATGATATTCCAGTGCACATGGTCTTATTTTATCATGTACTAACATCTCCAACTGATAAACAAGTTCTACACACAAATTGAACAAGAAATGATTCAATATGGTGTGAAATCACACATCTCAAACTATGAACTCTATAGTTTGAGATGTGAGATTATGAAGCACTTCTTGTGTAACATGTATGTAGACCTTGTTTATCAATTGGAGATGTTAGTACATGACAAACTAAGGCCATGTGCACTGGATTTGCATTTTTTTTATGTATTTTGAATATCTTTTGAATATTTCAAATCTGGGTCAACAAAAGTCAACTGAATTTGAAACATTCAAAAGATATTGAAAAAACATTAAAAAAAATGCGAATCCAGTGCACATGGCCTTAGTTTATCATGTACTAACATCTCCTAGAGTTTGAGATCATTTGGAGAAGGTCGAAAAAATGACAGGTTTAGAAATGGGGCAGTCTGGGCTACCTTTTCAACCATATTTTATGTACTTGCTTCACAAAAAATGTCATTTTTAGCACTTAAAAGTGGAAAATGATATTTGTAAAAAGAATTTGGAAAATTGCTTCGGCGACGTTGTTTCCCATACCATGGCACACATATGTGCTGAATATGGGAACTTTATCACAAACTATGACACGATAATGGCCATACTGATGCCGACATGACCATGTCAAGATCGCGCCCTCAAGGTGTTTGACAGTAGTTTGACGGCTCCGCTCGCTCGTGATAGTCAAAGAAGCCCTCTCTCGTGCGTCAAAATATACCCATTAGAACGCTCGGCTAACACTGAGCACGATAAAGTGGACTGGGAGGTCGGACTAGATCAGTTTTTCACGAAAACACGATAGAGGAAGTTCAAAACTAGCAAATACGTATAACTAGAAAGTTGTAGGAAATCCAGTTCTACACACAAACATATAAAGATTGCTTCCCAATTAGTTGGGAATCGGTGGGAACATGCTGATGCCAACATTGGCATACTCAGATCGCGCACTCAAGGTGTTCGACGATAGTCCAACGGCGCCGCCCGCTTGTGATCGTGGAGAAACCCTCTCTCTCGTGTAACACCTTGCCCATTAGGACGCTCGGTTCATCCTGAGCACGATAGAGTGGAAAGTGAGGTCGGACGCAAGTTAATCGAGCACTGCGGCGTTCACGTATACGAGCTAGCCAGCGACCCATCAACTCACGTATAGCACAATGTTTAACGATTTTTTTCATTTTACACAGGCCAAACGACACAAGAATTTAGAAAATCGCTTTGGCAAAGTTGTTTACTATATCATTGGCAACATCGGAGATTTTTTCACATTTAAATTCGAAAGTTGACTTTTTTCGAATTCTGCACTGTTCTAGATCTAGATGTCAGATCTTAAAATTTGTTTTTTTACACATGCCAAACGACATAAGAATTTGGAAAATCGCTTTGGCAAAGTTGTTTCCTATATCATTGGCAACATCGGAGATTTGTTTCACATTTAAATTCGAAAGTTGACTTTTTTCGAATTCTACACTGTTCTAGATCTAGATCTCCGATCTAGAAATTTGTCTTTTTTACACAGGCCAAACGACACAAGAATTTAGAAAATCGATTTGGCAAAGTTGTTTCCTATATCATTAGCAACACCTGGAAATTTTTTCACATTTTCGAATTTTTCAAACTTGAAATTCGAATTTGCACCGTTCGAATCTTAGATTCGAAATTCGAAAATCCAAACATTTTCCTGAAATTATTAAATCTATGACATATGGGTCCCTGGTGGCTCTAGGTCAATAGTGCCAGAAATGCTTGTACGTCACACGTCAGTTGGGAACCCCAAGAGGAAGGTATGATGAGTGCAGCAGTAAGTTTTCCCTCAGTATGAAACCAAGGTTTAATCGACCAGTAGGAAAACGAGGTTTGCTTCGAAGGTGTTGGTGGAGGAGTGTAGTGCGGCGCAACACCAGGGATTCCGGTGCCAACGTGGAACCTGCACAACACAATCAAATTACTTTGCCCCAACTTAACAGTGAGGTTGTCAATCTCACCGGCTTGCTGAAAACAAAGGGTTAAACGTATCGAATGGAAATGATGTTTGTTTGCATAAAACAGTAGAGAACAATGATTGCAGTAGATTGTATTTCAGATGTAAAAGAATGGACCGGGGTCCACAGTTCACTAGTGGTGTCTCTCCAATAAGATAACTAACATGCTGGGTAAACAAATTACAGCTGGGCAATTGACAATTGATAAGTGCATATAACATGCATGTGTGAGCTGTGGTGTCTACTATGAGATTCATTTGGGCATTACGACAAAGTACATAGACCGCTATCCAGCATGCATCTATGCCTAAATAGTCCACTTTCCGGTTAACATCCGTACCCCTTCCAGTATTAAGTTGCAAGCAACAGACAATTGCATTAAGTAATGTGCGTAATGTAAACAATACATTCATCCTTGAATAAAGCATTGCTGTTTTACCCCTAGTGGCAACAACACATCTACAACCTTAGAACTTGCTGTCACTATCCCAGGTTAAATAGAGGTTGAACCCAACTATCATGCATAAATACCCCCTCTTGGAGTTACAAGTATTCACGTGGCCAAGGCTTCAACAAGTAACGGAGAGCATGCAAGATCACAAATGACATAGACATGATAATATAATATTCAGCTCCACATAGGTATCAATATAAGTCAGATCCCAGCAAACACAACATGTAGCATTACAATAAGATGATCTTGATCATGATAGGCAGCTCACAAGATCTAAACATGATGGCACAAGTGGAGAAGACAACCATCTAGCTACTGCTATGGACCCATAGTCCAAGGATGAACTACTCACGCATCACTCCGGAGGCGGGCATGGCGATGTAGAGCCCTCCGGTGATGATTCCCCTCTCCGGCAGGGTGCCGGGAAGAGCTTCAGAACCCCCCGAGTTAGGGTTGACGACGGCGGCAGCGAATATGTTCTGGATGAAAGGCTCGGTGTTTTAGGGTTTTCGCGTCTCGGGGAATAAATAGGCGAAGGGGCGATGTCGGCGGACCCCCGAGGGGCCCAAACCACCTGGCGCGGCTGGGCCCACCCGCGCCTGGTGTGGTTTGGCCACCTCGTGGCTCTCTTCGTCTCTCCTTCGGACTCCGTGTACGTGCTGGAAAAATAGGGACTGGCCTTTTGTTTCGTGCAATTCCGAGAATATTTCCAGAAGTAACTTTCTGAAACCAAAAACAGCAGAAAACAGGGAACTGGCACTGTGGCATCTTGTTAATAGGTTAGTCCCAGAAAATGCATAAAAGTGATACGAAGTGTATATAAAACATGTAGCAAATGGTATAATATAAGCATGGAACAGCAGAAATTATGGATACGTTGGAGACGTATCAAGCATCCCCAAGCTTAGTTCTACTCGTCCTCGAGTAGGTAAAACGATAACAACAAATAATTTCTGAGGAGACATGCTTTCACACAATCTTGATCAATATATTGCAAGGCTCATGTCATGAATGAAGTGACTCAAAGCAATGATCTATAGTTTGCTAACAAATAGATAAAGAGTAAACAATGAATCATATAAGCAAAAACTTTTCATGAATAGTACTTTCAAGACAAGCATCAAAAAGTTTTGCATAAGAGGTAACTCATAAAGCAATAGATTCAAAGTAAAAGGCATTGAAGCAACACAAAGGATGATTAAGTTTCAGCATTTGCTTTCAACTTGTAACATGTATATCTCATGGATAGTTGTCAACATAAAGCAATATAACAAGTGCAATAAGTAAATATGTAAGAATCAATGCACACAAAGTTGACACAAGTGTTTGCTTCTAAGATAGAAAGGAGTAGGTAAACTGACTCAACATAAAGTAAAAGATAGGCCCTTCGCAGAGGGAAGCAGGGATTAAATCATGTGCTAGAGCTTTTTAAGTTTTCGAAAGCATATAGAGAGCACAAAATAAGTATTTGAGAGGTGTTTGTTGTTGTCAACGAATGGTAGTGGGCACTCTAACCCCCTTGTCAACCAGACTTTCAAAGAGCGGCTCCCATGAAGGACGTTATCTCTACCAGCAAGGTAGATCATCCCTCTTCTCTTTTGTTTACACATGTATTTTAGTTTCTTTATAGATGACACTCCTCCCAACCTTTTGCTTACACAAGCCATGGCTAACCGAATCCTCGGGTGCCTTCCAACATTCACATACCATGGAGGAGTGTCTATTGCAAAATTAAGTTGCTTACTGATAAATCAGGGCAAAACATGTGAAGAGAATTATTAATGAAAGTTGTAATTAATTGGGGCTGGGCACCCCGTTGCCAGCTCTTTTTGCAAATTATTGGATAAGCGGATGTATATGCCACTAGTCCATTGGTGAAAGTCTGTCAGAAGTAAATGACAAGATTGAAAGATAAAACACCACATACTTCCTCATGAGCTATAAAACATTGACACAAATAAGGAGTAATAAAGTTTTGAATAGTTTAAAGGTAGCACATGAAATATTTACTTGGAATGGCAGGAAATACCACATAGTAGGTAGGTATGGTGGACACAAATGGCATGGGTTTTGGCTCAAGTTTTGGATGCACGAGAAGCATTCCCTCTCAGTACAGAGTTTAGGCTAGCAAGGTTGTTTGAAGCAAACACAAGTATAAACCGGTACAGCAAGAATCACATAAAAACATATTGCAAGTATTATAAGACTCTACACTGTCTTCCTTGTTGCTCAAACATTTTACCAGAAAATATCTAGACCTTAGAGAGAACAAATATGCATCCCAAGTCTCAACAAGCTCTACGGTAGTTCTCCACTACTAGGCTTTAACTACATGATGCAAGAGCTTAAACATGATCTACTTGAGAGCTCAAAACAATTGCAAAGCATCAAATCAAAACAAGACAATGATCTACAAGAATGCATATGTCTTTTCCAATACCAACTACTACATGTAGCATTTTCTTTCTTCCAAACAAACACCAATAAATTTATTTAAACATAAACTCTCCAAATGATAATATAATGCAGCAAGAGAGTATTTATAAACAAGTGCTAACAGCTCGAAGAGATGCATGAAAAACAGGAGCTAAAAGCACTGCAGTAGCTAGTTAAGAATACTCAACAAATATAAGTGAAGAACATGAGTATTCACATGAAAAAGCGGAGCGTGTCTCTCTCCCACACAAGGATTGCTAGGATCCGAATTTATTCAAACAAAAACAAAAATAAAAACACACAGACGCTCCAAGTAAAGCGCATAAGATGTGAAAGAATTAAAATATAGTTTCACTAGAGATGACCTGATAAGTTTGTTGATGAAGAAGGGGATGCCTTGGGCATCCCCAAGCTTAGACGCTTGAGTCTCTCTGAATATGGTTGGGATGAACCACGGGGGCATCCCCAAGCTTAGGCTTTTCACTCTTCTTGATCACATAATATCACCCTTCTCGCTTGATCCTTGAAAACTTCCTTCACACCAAACTCAAGACAGTTCTCATTAGAGGGTTAGTGCATAATCAAAAATTCTCATATTCTGTAATGATACAATCAATCCCAAAGCTTCTGGACATTAGCTACAGCCACCAATGCTTTGTGGAGCAAAGAAATCCACACAAACACAGTAAAAGAGCGAATGCAAAACAAAAGGCAGAATCTGTCAAAAACAGAACAGTCTGGAATGACGAATTTTTTCGAGGCACTTAAGTTGCTCAGATGGATCTGGCCTAAAATAATGAAAGTTGCGTACATATCTCAGGAATATGCGTGATTTTTCAGAATTTTTTGAATTTTCTACAGGGAGATAAGCTCAAATCCGTGACAGCTAAAAATCTGTCACTGCGCAGAAATCCAAATCTTGCATCAACTTTCAATATAGAACTTTACTTGGCACAACATTGCGATAAAATAAAGATACAAAGGAGTTGCTACAGAAGTAACAAAAATCCTTGACTCAAAGAAAACAAAAATAACAGCAAATAAAAACGATGGGTTGTCTCCCATAAGCGCTTTTCTTTAACGCCTTTCAGCTAGGCGCAGAAAGTGAAAATCAAGTGTTGTCAAGAGAAGAAGCATCAACATCATAACTTGCTCTAACAATAGAGTCAAAAGGTAACTTCATTCTCTTCCTAGGGAAGTGTTCCATACCTTTCTTGAGAGGAAATTGGTACCTTATATTACCTTCTTTCATATCAATGATGGCACCAACAGTTCGAAGAAAAGGTCTTCCCAAAACAATAGGACAAGATGCATTGCATTCAATATCCATAACAATAAAATCAACGGGGACAAGGTTATCTTTTACCGTAATAAAAACATCATTAACTCGCCCCAAAGGTTTCTTCATAGCATTATCAGCGAGAAAAACATCCAAATAACAATGTTCCAAAGGTGGCAAATCAAGAATATCATAAAGCTTCTTGGGCAAAACTGAAACACTTGCACCAAGATCACACAAGGCATTGCAATAAAAATCATTCACCTTTACCTTAATGATGGGTTCCCAACCATCTTCTAATTTCCTAGGAATAGAAGCTTTAAGTTTCAACTTCTCCTCCCTAGCTTGCAAAAGAGCATTTGTAATATGCTTTGTAAAAGCCAAATTAATAGTGCTAGCATTGGGACTTCTAGCTAATTTTTGCAAGAACATAATAACTTCAGAGATGTTACAATCATCAAAATCAAAATCATTATTGTCAATGGTGGTGGAACCATTGTCTCCAATAGTTTGAAAAATTTCAGCACTTTTATCAGAAAAAGTTTCAGCAGTTTTAGGCAATTTCAAACGCTTAGCAGAAGTAGTAGAGACATTATCAACACCAATAACATTACCATCAATAGTAGGAGGCTTACTAGCATGTGAAACATTAGCATTACTAGTGGTGGTGATAGTACAAACTCTAACTATACTATTCTCTTTTTCAAGTTCTTCCTCTTTTTCCCACCTAGCATGCAATTCAGCCAACATCCTAATATTATTATCAATTCGAACTTGGATGGCATTTGCTGTAGCAAATGACTTAATATCTTTAACTTCATTAGGCATAACTTTCAGTTTTAGAATTTCAACATCATGAGCAAGACTATCAACTTTAGAGACAAGATCATCAATTTTTTCAAACTTTTCCTCAACAGTTTTATTGAAAGCTTTTTGTGTGCTAATAAATTCTTTAAGCATAGCTTCAAGATCAGAGGACACACTTCTATTGTTGCTGTAGGAATTACCATAAGAATTACCATAACCATTTGAAGGATAAGGCTTATAATTGTTGCTACCAAAATTATTCCTATAAGCATTGTTGTTGAAGTTGTTGTTTTTAATGAAGTTTACATCAACATGCTCTTCTTGAGCAACCAATGAAGCTAAAGGAACATTATTAGGATCAACATGAGATCTACCATTCACAAGCATAGACATAATAGCATCAATCTTATCACTCAAAGAGGAGGTTTCTTCAACAGAATTTACCTTCTTACCTTGAGGAGCTCTTTCGGTGTGCCATTCGGAATAGTTGATCATCATATCATCAAGTAGCTTTGTTGCTGCACCTAAAGTGATGGACATAAAGGTTCCTCCAGAGGCTGAATCCAATAAGTTCCTTGAGGAAAAATTTAATCCTGCATAAAAGGTTTGGATGATCATCCAAGTAGTCAGTCCATGAGTGGGACAATTCTTCACCAAAGATTTCATTCTTTCCCAAGCTTGAGCAACATGTTCATTATCAAGTTGTTTAAAATTCATAATGCTACTTCTCAAGGATATAATCTTAGCAGGAGGATAATATTTCCCTATGAAAGCATCTTTGCATTTTGTCCAAGAATTAATACTATTTCTAGGCAAAGAAAGCAACCATTCTTTAGCTCTTCCTCTCAAGGAGAAAGGAAAAAGTTTCAGTTTTATAATATCCCCATCCATATCCTTATACTTTTGCATTTCACAAAGTTCAACAAAGTTATTAAGATGGGCAGCAGCATCATCAGTACTAACACCAGAAAATTGCTCTTTCATAACAAGATTTAATAGAGCAGGTTTAATTTCATAAAATTCTGCTGTAGAAGCAGGTGGAGCAATAGGAGTGCATATGAAATCATTGTTGTTTGTGCTAGTGAAGTCACACAACTTAGTGTTCTCAGGAGTATCATTTTGAAAAACAAAATTAACCGAAAAACAAGTAACTAATTTTTTTTGTTTTGATATAGAGAAAGCAAACAAAACAAAATAAAAATAAACTAGGCAAGACAAGTAACTAATTTTTTTTTTGTGTTTTTGATATAGAGAAAGCAAACAAAACAAAATAAAAATAAACTAAGCAAGACAAATAACAAAGCAAAGAGATTGGGTGTGAGAGACTCCCCTTGCAGAAGCAATTCTGTTTTCCCCGGCAACGGCGCCAGAAAACGTTGTTGGTGGCTCTAGGTTAATAGTGCCAGAAACAATTGCTTGTACGTCACACGTCAGTTGGGAACCCCAAGAGGAAGGTATGATGAGTGCAGCAGTAAGTTTTCCCTCAGTATGAAACCAAGGTTTAATCGGACCAGTAGGAAAACGAGGTTTGCTTCGAAGGTGTTGGTGGAGGAGTGTAGTGCGGCGCAACACCAGGGATTCCGGTGCCAACGTGGAACCTGCACAACACAATCAAATACTTTGCCCCAACTTAACAGTGAGGTTGTCAATCTCACCGGCTTGCTGAAAACAAAGGGTTAAACGTATCGAATGGAAGATGATGTTTGTTTGCATAAAACAGTAGAGAACAATGATTGCAGTAGATTGTATTTCAGATGTAAAAGAATGGACCGGGGTCCACAGTTCACTAGTGGTGTCTCTCCAATAAGATAACTAACATGCTGGGTAAACAAATTACAGCTGGGCAATTGACAATTGATAAGTGCATATAACATGCATGTGTGAGCTGTGGTGTCTACTATGAGATTCATTTGGGCATTACGACAAAGTACATAGACCGCTATCCAGCATGCATCTATGCCTAAATAGTCCACTTTCCGGTTAACATCCGTACCCCTTCCAGTATTAAGTTGCAAGCAACAGACAATTGCATTAAGTAATGTGCGTAATGTAAACAATACATTCATCCTTGAATAAAGCATTGCTGTTTTACCCCTAGTGGCAACAACACATCTACAACCTTAGAACTTGCTGTCACTATCCCAGGTTAAATAGAGGTTGAACCCAACTATCATGCATAAATACCCCCTCTTGGAGTTACAAGTATTCACGTGGCCAAGGCTTCAACAAGTAACGGAGAGCATGCAAGATCACAAATGACATAGACATGATAATATAATATTCAGCTCCACATAGGTATCAATATAAGTCAGATCCCAGCAAACACAACATGTAGCATTACAATAAGATGATCTTGATCATGATAGGCAGCTCACAAGATCTAAACATGATGGCACAAGTGGAGAAGACAACCATCTAGCTACTGCTATGGACCCATAGTCCAAGGATGAACTACTCACGCATCACTCCGGAGGCGGGCATGGCGATGTAGAGCCCTCCGGTGATGATTCCCCTCTCCGGCAGGGTGCCGGGAAGAGCTTCAGGAACCCCCCGAGTTAGGGTTGACGACGGCGGCGGCAGCGAATATGTTCTGGATGAAAGGCTCGGTGTTTTAGGGTTTTCGCGTCTCGGGGAATAAATAGGCGAAGGGGCGATGTCGGCGGACCCCCGAGGGGCCCAAACCACCTGGGGCGCGGCTGGGCCCACTGCCGCGCCTGGTGGTTTGGCCACCTCGTGCTCTCTTCGTCTCTCCTTCGGACTCCGTGTACGTGCTGGAAAAATAGGGACCTGGCCTTTTGTTTCGTGCAATTCCGAGAATATTTCCAGAAGTAACTTTCTGAAACCAAAAACAGCAGAAAACAGGGAACTGGCACTGTGGCATCTTGTTAATAGGTTAGTCCCAGAAAATGCATAAAAGTGATACGAAGTGTATATAAAACATGTAGCAAATGGTATAATATAAGCATGGAACAGCAGAAATTATGGATACGTTGGAGACGTATCAAGCATCCCCAAGCTTAGTTCTACTCGTCCTCGAGTAGGTAAAACGATAACAACAAATAATTTCTGAGGAGACATGCTTTCACACAATCTTGATCAATATATTGCAAGGCTCATGTCATGAATGAAGTGACTCAAAGCAATGATCTATAGTTTGCTAACAAATAGATAAAGAGTAAACAATGAATCATATAAGCAAAAACTTTTCATGAATAGTACTTTCAAGACAAGTATCAAAAAGTTTTGCATAAGAGGTAACTCATAAAGCAATAGATTCAAAGTAAAAGGCATTGAAGCAACACAAAGGATGATTAAGTTTCAGCATTTGCTTTCAACTTGTAACATGTATATCTCATGGATAGTTGTCAACATAAAGCAATATAACAAGTGCAATAAGTAAATATGTAAGAATCAATGCACACAAAGTTGACACAAGTGTTTGCTTCTAAGATAGAAAGGAGTAGGTAAACTGACTCAACATAAAGTAAAAGATAGGCCCTTCGCAGAGGGAAGCAGGGATTAAATCATGTGCTAGAGCTTTTTAAGTTTTCGAAAGCATATAGAGAGCACAAAATAAGTATTTGAGAGGTGTTTGTTGTTGTCAACGAATGGTAGTGGGCACTCTAACCCCCTTGTCAACCAGACTTTCAAAGAGCGGCTCCCATGAAGGACGTTATTCTACCAGCAAGGTAGATCATCCCTCTTCTCTTTTGTTTACACATGTATTTTAGTTTCTTTATAGATGACACTCCTCCCAACCTTTTGCTTACACAAGCCATGGCTAACCGAATCCTCGGGTGCCTTCCAACATTCACATACCATGGAGGAGTGTCTATTGCAAAATTAAGTTGCTTACTGATAAATCAGGGCAAAACATGTGAAGAGAATTATTAATGAAAGTTGTAATTAATTGGGGCTGGGCACCCCGTTGCCAGCTCTTTTTGCAAATTATTGGATAAGCGGATGTATATGCCACTAGTCCATTGGTGAAAGTCTGTCAGAAGTAAATGACAAGATTGAAAGATAAAACACCACATACTTCCTCATGAGCTATAAAACATTGACACAAATAAGGAGTAATAAAGTTTTGAATAGTTTAAAGGTAGCACATGAAATATTTACTTGGAATGGCAGGAAATACCACATAGTAGGTAGGTATGGTGGACACAAATGGCATGGGTTTTGGCTCAAGTTTTGGATGCACGAGAAGCATTCCCTCTCAGTACAGAGTTTAGGCTAGCAAGGTTGTTTGAAGCAAACACAAGTATAAACCGGTACAGCAAGAATCACATAAAAACATATTGCAAGTATTATAAGACTCTACACTGTCTTCCTTGTTGCTCAAACATTTTACCAGAAAATATCTAGACCTTAGAGAGAACAAATATGCATCCCAAGTCTCAACAAGCTCTACGGTAGTTCTCCACTACTAGGCTTTAACTACATGATGCAAGAGCTTAAACATGATCTACTTGAGAGCTCAAAACAATTGCAAAGCATCAAATCAAAACAAGACAATGATCTACAAGAATGCATATGTCTTTTCCAATACCAACTACTACATGTAGCATTTTCTTTCTTCCAAACAAACACCAATAATTTATTAAACATAAACTCTCCAAATGATAATATAATGCAGCAAGAGAGTATTTATAAACAAGTGCTAACAGCTCGAAGAGATGCATGAAAAACAGGAGCTAAAAGCACTGCAGTAGCTAGTTAAGAATACTCAACAAATATAAGTGAAGAACATGAGTATTCACATGAAAAAGCGGAGCGTGTCTCTCTCCCACACAAGGATTGCTAGGATCCGAATTTATTCAAACAAAAACAAAAATAAAAACACACAGACGCTCCAAGTAAAGCGCATAAGATGTGAAAGAATTAAAATATAGTTTCACTAGAGATGACCTGATAAGTTTGTTGATGAAGAAGGGGATGCCTTGGGCATCCCCAAGCTTAGACGCTTGAGTCTCTCTGAATATGGTTGGGATGAACCACGGGGGCATCCCCAAGCTTAGGCTTTTCACTCTTCTTGATCACATAATATCACCCTTCTCGCTTGATCCTTGAAAACTTCCTTCACACCAAACTCAAGACAGTTCTCATTAGAGGGTTAGTGCATAATCAAAAATTCTCATATTCTGTAATGATACAATCAATCCCAAAGCTTCTGGACATTAGCTACAGCCACCAATGCTTTGTGGAGCAAAGAAATCCACACAAACACAGTAAAAGAGCGAATGCAAAACAAAAGGCAGAATCTGTCAAAAACAGAACAGTCTGGAATGACGAATTTTTTCGAGGCACTTAAGTTGCTCAGATGGATCTGGCCTAAAATAATGAAAGTTGCGTACATATCTCAGGAATATGCGTGATTTTTCTCAGAATTTTTTGAATTTTCTACAGGGAGATAAGCTCAAATCCGTGACAGCTAAAAATCTGTCACTGCGCAGAAATCCAAATCTTGCATCAACTTTCAATATAGAACTTTACTTGGCACAACATTGCGATAAAATAAAGATACAAAGGAGTTGCTACAGAAGTAACAAAAATCCTTGACTCAAAGAAAACAAAAATAACAGCAAATAAAAACGATGGGTTGTCTCCCATAAGCGCTTTTCTTTAACGCCTTTCAGCTAGGCGCAGAAAGTGAAAATCAAGTGTTGTCAAGAGAAGAAGCATCAACATCATAACTTGCTCTAACAATAGAGTCAAAAGGTAACTTCATTCTCTTCCTAGGGAAGTGTTCCATACCTTTCTTGAGAGGAAATTGGTACCTTATATTACCTTCTTTCATATCAATGATGGCACCAACAGTTCGAAGAAAAGGTCTTCCCAAAACAATAGGACAAGATGCATTGCATTCAATATCCATAACAATAAAATCAACGGGGACAAGGTTATCTTTTACCGTAATAAAAACATCATTAACTCGCCCCAAAGGTTTCTTCATAGCATTATCAGCGAGAAAAACATCCAAATAACAATGTTCCAAAGGTGGCAAATCAAGAATATCATAAAGCTTCTTGGGCAAAACTGAAACACTTGCACCAAGATCACACAAGGCATTGCAATAAAAATCATTCACCTTTACCTTAATGATGGGTTCCCAACCATCTTCTAATTTCTAGGAATAGAAGATTTAAGTTTCAACTTCTCCTCCCTAGCTTGCAAAAGAGCATTTGTAATATGCTTTGTAAAAGCCAAATTAATTGTGCTAGCATTGGGACTTCTAGCTAATTTTTGCAAGAACATAATAACTTCAGAGATGTTACAATCATCAAAATCAAAATCATTATTGTCAATGGTGGTGGAACCATTGTCTCCAATAGTTTGAAAAATTTCAGCACTTTTATCAGAAAAAGTTTCAGCAGTTTTAGGCAATTTCAAACGCTTAGCAGAAGTAGTAGAGACATTATCAACACCAATAACATTACCATCAATAGTAGGAGGTTTACTAGCATGTGAAACATTAGCATTACTAGTGGTGGTGATAGTACAAACTCTAACTATACTATTCTCTTTTTCAAGTTCTTCCTCTTTTTCCCACCTAGCATGCAATTCAGCCAACATCCTAATATTATTATCAATTCGAACTTGGATGGCATTTGCTGTAGCAAATGACTTAATATCTTTAACTTCATTAGGCATAACTTTCAGTTTTAGAATTTCAACATCATGAGCAAGACTATCAACTTTAGAGACAAGATCATCAATTTTTTCAAACTTTTCCTCAACAGTTTTATTGAAAGCTTTTTGTGTGCTAATAAATTCTTTAAGCATAGCTTCAAGATCAGAGGACACACTTCTATTGTTGCTGTAGGAATTACCATAAGAATTACCATAACCATTTGAAGGATAAGGCTTATAATTGTTGCTACCAAAATTATTCCTATAAGCATTGTTGTTGAAGTTGTTGTTTTTAATGAAGTTTACATCAACATGCTCTTCTTGAGCAACCAATGAAGCTAAAGGAACATTATTAGGATCAACATGAGATCTACCATTCACAAGCATAGACATAATAGCATCAATCTTATCACTCAAAGAGGAGGTTTCTTCAACAGAATTTACCTTCTTACCTTGAGGAGCTCTTTCGGTGTGCCATTCGAATAGTTGATCATCATATCATCAAGTAGCTTTGTTGCTGCACCTAAAGTGATGGACATAAAGGTTCCTCCAGAGGCTGAATCCAATAAGTTCCTTGAGGAAAAATTTAATCCTGCATAAAAGGTTTGGATGATCATCCAAGTAGTCAGTCCATGAGTGGGACAATTCTTCACCAAAGATTTCATTCTTTCCCAAGCTTGAGCAACATGTTCATTATCAAGTTGTTTAAAATTCATAATGCTACTTCTCAAGGATATAATCTTAGCAGGAGGATAATATTTCCCTATGAAAGCATCTTTGCATTTTGTCCAAGAATTAATACTATTTCTAGGCAAAGAAAGCAACCATTCTTTAGCTCTTCCTCTCAAGGAGAAAGGAAAAAGTTTCAGTTTTATAATATCCCCATCCATATCCTTATACTTTTGCATTTCACAAAGTTCAACAAAGTTATTAAGATGGGCAGCAGCATCATCAGTACTAACACCAGAAAATTGCTCTTTCATAACAAGATTTAATAGAGCAGGTTTAATTTCATAAAATTCTGCTGTAGAAGCAGGTGGAGCAATAGGAGTGCATATGAAATCATTGTTGTTTGTGCTAGTGAAGTCACACAACTTAGTGTTCTCAGGAGTATTCATTTTGAAAAACAAAATTAACTGAATAAACAAGTAACTAATTTTTTTGTGTTTTTGATATAGAGAAAGCAAACAAAACAAAATAAAAATAAACTAGGCAAGACAAGTAACTAATTTTTTTGTGTTTTTGATATAGAGAAAGCAAACAAAACAAAATAAAAATAAACTAAGCAAGACAAATAACAAAGTAAAGAGATTGGGTGTGAGAGACTCCCCTTGCAGAAGCAATTCTGTTTTCCCCGGCAACGGCGCCAGAAAACGTTGTTGGTGGCTCTAGGTTAATAGTGCCAGAAACAATTGCTTGTACGTCACACGTCAGTTGGGAACCCCAAGAGGAAGGTATGATGAGTGCAGCAGTAAGTTTTCCCTCAGTATGAAACCAAGGTTTAATCGGACCAGTAGGAAAACGAGGTTTGCTTCGAAGGTGTTGGTGGAGGAGTGTAGTGCGGCGCAACACCAGGGATTCCGGTGCCAACGTGGAACCTGCACAGCACAATCAAACTACTTTGCCCCAACTTAACAGTGAGGTTGTCAATCTCACCGGCTTGCTGAAAACAAAGGGTTAAACGTATCGAATGGAAGATGATGTTTGTTTGCATAAAACAGTAGAGAACAATGATTGCAGTAGATTGTATTTCAGATGTAAAAGAATGGACCGGGGTCCACAGTTCACTAGTGGTGTCTCTCCAATAAGATAACTAACATGCTGGGTAAACAAATTACAGCTGGGCAATTGACAATTGATAAGTGCATATAACATGCATGTGTGAGCTGTGGTGTCTACTATGAGATTCATTTGGGCATTACGACAAAGTACATAGACCGCTATCCAGCATGCATCTATGCCTAAATAGTCCACTTTCCGGTTAACATCCGTACCCCTTCCAGTATTAAGTTGCAAGCAACAGACAATTGCATTAAGTAATGTGCGTAATGTAAACAATACATTCATCCTTGAATAAAGCATTGCTGTTTTACCCCTAGTGGCAACAACACATCTACAACCTTAGAACTTGCTGTCACTATCCCAGGTTAAATAGAGGTTGAACCCAACTATCATGCATAAATACCCCCTCTTGGAGTTACAAGTATTCACGTGGCCAAGGCTTCAACAAGTAACGGAGAGCATGCAAGATCACAAATGACATAGACATGATAATATAATATTCAGCTCCACATAGGTATCAATATAAGTCAGATCCCAGCAAACACAACATGTAGCATTACAATAAGATGATCTTGATCATGATAGGCAGCTCACAAGATCTAAACATGATGGCACAAGTGGAGAAGACAACCATCTAGCTACTGCTATGGACCCATAGTCCAAGGATGAACTACTCACGCATCACTCCGGAGGCGGGCATGGCGATGTAGAGCCCTCCGGTGATGATTCCCCTCTCCGGCAGGGTGCCGGGAAGAGCTTCAGGAACCCCCCGAGTTAGGGTTGACGACGGCGGCGGCAGCGAATATGTTCTGGATGAAAGGCTCGGTGTTTTAGGGTTTTCTCGTCTCGGGGAATAAATAGGCGAAGGGGCGATGTCGGCGGACCCCCGAGGGGCCCAAACCACCTGGCGCGGCTGGGCCCAGCCGCGCCTGGTGGTTTGGCCACCTCCTGGCACTCTTCGTCTCTCCTTCGGACTCCGTGTACGTGCTGGAAAAATAGGGACCTGGCCTTTTGTTTCGTGCAATTCCGAGAATATTTCCAGAAGTAACTTTCTGAAACCAAAAACAGCAGAAAACAGGGAACTGGCACTGTGGCATCTTGTTAATAGGTTAGTCCCAGAAAATGCATAAAAGTGATACGAAGTGTATATAAAACATGTAGCAAATGGTATAATATAAGCATGGAACAGCAGAAATTATGGATACGTTGGAGACGTATCAAGTCTAACTTATTTATAACATCCTCCAAGGTGATCTCAATTTTAATATCTTTAGTGGGTGGTGTTCCTACCAAACTTTCAATAATATTACAGGCTTCTAAAGCAGGAGTACCAAGAAATTTCCACCTGTAAGAGTGTCTAGAACATACCTATACCAACTAGAGATACCAACATAAAAGTTCCTAAGGAGGATAGTGGTAGAGTGTTTCTTAGTACATCTATGATGAGCATCACTAATTCTATACCAAGCATCTTTCAAATTTTCACCTCCTAGTTGCCTAAAAGAGCGAACTTCAACTTCAGGAGCATTCATTTTGAAAAACAAAAGCAAACTGAATTAAACAAGTAACTAATTTTTTTGTGTTTTTGATATAGAAAGCAAACAAGACTAAATAAAAATAAACTAAGCAAGACAAATAACAAAGTAAAGAGATTGGGTGTGAGAGACTCCCCTTGCAGAAGCAATTCAGTTTTCCCCGGCAACGGCGCTAGAAAATGTGTTGGTGGCTCTAGGTCAATAGTGCCAGAAACAATGCTTGTACGTCACACGTCAGTTGGGAACCCCAAGAGGAAGGTATGATGAGTGCAGCAGTAAGTTTTCCCTCAGTATGAAACCAAGGTTTCATCGGACCAGTAGGAAAACGAGGTTTGCTTCGAAGGTGTTGGTGGAAGAGTGTAGTGCGGCGCAACACCAGGGATTCCGGTGCCAACGTGGAACCTGCACAACACAACCAAATTACTTTGCCCCAACTTAACAGTGAGGTTGTCAATCTCACCGGCTTGCTGAAAACAAAGGGTTAAACGTATCGAATGGAAAATGATGTTTGTTTGCATAAAACAGTAGAGAACAATGATTGCAGTAGATTGTATTTCAGATGTAAAGAATGGACCGGGGTCCACAGTTCACTAGTGGTGTCTCTCCAATAAGATAACTAACATGCTGGGTAAACAAATTACAGCTGGGCAATTGACAATTGATAAGTGCATATAACATGCATGTGTGATCTGTGGTGTCTACTATGAGATTCATTTGGGCATTACGACAAAGTACATAGACCGCTATACAGCATGCATCTATGCCTAAATAGTCCACTTTCCGGTTAACATCCGTACCCCTTCCAGTATTAAGTTGCAAGCAACAGACAATTGCATTAAGTAATGTGCGTAATGTAAATAATACATTCATCCTTGAATAAAACATTGCTGTTTTACCCCTAGTGGCAACAACACATCTACAACCTTAGAACTTGCTGTCACTATCCCAGGTTAAATAGAGGTTGTACCCAACTATCATGCATAAATACCCCCTCTTGGAGTTACAAGTATTCACTTGGCCAAGGCTTCAACAAGTAACGGAGAGCATGCAAGATCACAAATGACATAGACATGATAATATAATATTCAGCTCCACATAGGTATCAATATAAGTCAGATCCCAGCAAACACAACATGTAGCATTACAATAAGATGATCTTGATCATGATAGGCAGCTCACAAGATCTAAACATGATGGCACAAGTGGAGAAGACAACCATCTAGCTACTGCTATGGACCCATAGTCCAAGGATGAACTACTCACGCATCACTCCGGAGGCGGGCATGGCGATGTAGAGCCTTCCGGTGATGATTCCCCTCTCCGGCAGGGTGCCGGGAAGAGCTTCAGAAACCCCCCGAGTTAGGGTTGATGACGACGGCGGCAGCAAATATGTTCTGGATGAAAGGCTCGGTGTTTTAGGGTTTTCGCGTCTCGGGGAATAAATAGGCGAAGGGGCGATGTCGGCGGACCCCCGAGGGGCCCAAACCACCTGGTGGCGCGGCTGGGGGCCCACCCGCCTGGGTGTGGTTTGGCCACCTCCTGGCTCTCCTTCGTCTCTCATTCGGACTCCGTGTACGTGCTGGAAAAATAGGGACCTGGCCTTTTGTTTCGTGCAATTCCGAGAATATTTCCAGAAGTAACTTTCTGAAACCAAAAACAGCAGAAAACAGGAAACTGGCACTGTGGCATCTTGTTAATAGGTTAGTCCCAGAAAATGCATAAAAGTGATACGAAGTGTATATAAAACATGTAGCAAATGGTATAATATAAGCATGGAACAGCAGAAATTGTGGATACGTTGGAGACGTATCAGTCCCTCATCGAATCATGACACAGAAGCAATTAACCCTTTAATAAGGGCTTAAAGAGCCGTATCGGGCCTTCACGATTTGGGCCTGTCCATTTGTAGCCTCTGAGCTATTTCTCGAAAAGACGGCGTTCTCCAGCTATTGGCATGAAAAGATGTAGTACCTGAGCTATTGGCCCGCTTTCATCAATGCTCCGCATGTCATAATTTTGACTTTCTTAAAGGTTACTCTTGGTCACACTTATCAATTTGACACGTTTCTCCACAATGAGACTAACTGTATGCTTATCATTTGTTATAGGTGTGCGTCATCAAGTTATAAATGACTTGTCTTTCCGTGATGTTGTCAAAAATGTTGTGCTAATTAGGAATGATGCAAGCAAATCTGTACCCAAGAAAATCAGGACAGAAGCTTCGTCATCTCTGGATCACATTTTCAAATATTTATGGGAAGGCAATCGCTATCATGCATCTCCAACGACCGCGTATTACGAGCATACAGGCGCCACTGCCAACAAGATGGATGAACTGGACTAGGCCGTAGGTCCTAATAAATAAGAAGTCGAGTGGTTTGAAACTTTAAGTTTTTTGGGTCATTAGATCTAAGTCTTTGCTTTTCACTTGTGGAATTTGAACTTTGTGATATTTATAATGTCAATTTGACGATGGATTGCTATGCGAGAACCTTTATTTTGGGTGTGAAATTAAACAAGTTGTTTCATTTTTGTCTACAATCTTTGTTTTGGAACTTCGTTTTATTATATTCGTTTTATTATATTCATGACTATTTTGTTATACCATCGGTTCACTTTCACAAATAAAATTACACTTTTTCAATGATTAAATAATGATACTACACGTGCATTGCATGTGCACAATTACTAGTTACGGTAGAAAGCACCCAGAAGCCAAAACAAAGATGCCCGTAATCATACGGGAACAGCTTGTCGACCTGCTCCTGATCTTTAGGCTTCGATAAGGGCCGCCACTGCTTGAGAAAAATGCCAGATTGGAAGAAACAGTCAGTAGCTTGGTTAGTAAAGTAAGTTCAATTGAAATTTTGTTACGGATATTCCAAAGAGCCCAACTCTGGACAGTAAAAAGAAGCCACACAAACTTCTTATCTTTGTTATCAAAAGAAAGCACAAGAGCCCAAAACTGATCAAAGGACTGGGGCTCCACTAAACTCGCTGGCTTTGTCTTAAACCACTCCATAAAAGTTTAGCAAAAACAAAAGAAAAAAATATATGATTCGACTCTTCTCACAAACCACACAAAGCACAAAAACCATCTGAAGGGCCATGGCGAAGCAAAAGCTGATCCCAATAGGAAAGCTTTTTCTTTGTGTAACGATCGGTTGAATTGCGGTCCTTTTCCATGTTTTCGCCAAATTATATACTACTTTGTAGTACGGATAGGATCTACTTTTACGTGTGCCTCATCGGGTGCATATCCAAACAACCAAACAACTAAGGCCGCACATGGTTGGGTGAAGATAGGCAAAACGCCGGGATTTTTTCACGGAGCTACTCAGCCCTGCTAAAAGTACTCCCTCCGTCTAAAAATAAGTGTCTCAAGTTTGCCGAAACATGTCTAGATACATCCATTTTTTAACAAAATTGAGACACTTAATTTGGGACAGAGGGAGTATGTTGCAGGCGCGGAAAACAACTCGGTATGTATTCTGTACCGACGAACCAATCGATCGGGCCCTAAATGAGGTAAACCCAGTGCAAAATACACATGTGTGATGCCCCTAGCATCACATTCATTGCCATGTCCATGCGCGACGGCCGTATTCATCGCCTTGGGTGCTAATCAATGGAGGTAATGGGAAAGAAATACTGATAAAACTGTAAGTTCCTCGCCTCTAGTTCACTACTTCACTCAATAGACAAGGATTGAGTTACAATCTTAGAATTACAGGAGAAATCTCAAACATCCAAATGAAAAACAACTAGCCTAGTTGTTTGTTAATTAGACACTCCAAAAAATAAAACAGATTCACCCAAGGTAGAAGTAAACTAGGCAACACAGTAAGCGCCACAAGGTTATTACTTAAAAACACTGAAATAAATGCAATACCCACCGCCTAAACTCCACAGCACAAATCAGGCCTAAATTTTTCCAAGGATCCAACACATGATGTTTTGTTCACAAGTTGAAGAACACAAGGGTATTGGGGACAGGGCCGACCCATAGGCTAGGCAAGAAGGGTGACCGTCCAGGTCCCCGGAAAGAGAAGGGCCCAAAGTGGTAAAACATATAGTATTCACTATGTATTATTCATTATTCCCCTTAACAAATAAATCATGAATGACTTTTTAGGGTCAACAACACAAACCTTTGACCATGAATTTCACTTATAATATGTGTTAAATAGTGAATACAATGGAAAAAGTACTCTACAAGATCATATGCAACGATGCCATTTATATATGCTCAATCTATACACTTTGGTATTATTAGTGGTTAAAGACGTTAATTAATATGGTGAAAACTCATGTGCACATTACACTTTGAGATTAAGGGAGTATCTTAACATAATAAAATGGTTAATTTGCAAAAGCAAATACACACCACAGGCTTCTTGGGACGTAATAATAGACCAGTGTGATCGCCGACAACAAGTTTAGTTACCATGCTATTCTCTTTCCGGGAGTCCCGCAGGTTCTACAGAAAATCTAGGTAACTACATTTTCATATGTTTAATTACATGCGACAAATTTTCATTTCATAAAATGGGGGGTGACTTGTGTACACGAGATGATAACAAGAACATTGCATAAGAGTGTGTACAATAGAAAAATTTACATATGCTAACATACTAGAATCCACACTATTTTTTGTTGGTGATTACTCCAAGCAGTGTTGTTTCAAAAGTACAAACCATGCACACTTTGTTAAATTTGACTTGTTAGGCAATTTTGACCATGAAAAAGTAGTATAATTGGTTCAGTTTATACTCTAAAAGTTTATATAAAGACACTTACTTAATCATACACTAGAAACTTCTATTGAGACATTTGTTAGATCATACTCTTTATGGATATTTATCATAAATACTTATAAATTATACAGATTATGCTTTGTAGAAAACATAGTTTTACAACATACTTTGTTACAAAATAAATTTTAGTATCTTTCAATGAACTCACAACAAATAAACACACCAACTATTATTTAGTATATTGCTAGTTATGTAGTTAGACTATGCAAATAAACTACAAATTATACTTGTAATAATATAACATGCTAAAAATAAACCCAAAGAAGAATAGAACTTTAGTATAAAAGTATAAAATTTTAGTATAAATTGAAATTTCCTATAATATACAAGCTTATTTCTCATTTATTTATAATTTCTAAGTGACAATCCAAGTCATATGGAATCATCGAGCATATATATATATATATATATATATATATATATATATATCTCCCTCTTTGATGCTTTCGATCATTTCATGGACATGAAGTCCATATTTTAAATCATAATAGGATGCGGGTGAGTTTATGACACCAAGAGTTTGGCAACCTTACCCAAAAATGGGAGCACCCAAAAGTAGCCTAAGAGTATGGACATGATAGGATGAAATAGTGTGTACTCTCTTATATAATTGCACTTGTTTGGGAATCGAATGGGTTTCTGAATAGAAGGATGCAATGTAGTTAGGTGTATTGACTTTGCCAAAGTATGCTCGTAGACGACCCATAGAGTATGGTAGAGTTCCCTTTGAATTGTCATACATTTTTGTACCACTCAAGAAGCCCCTATGGTATAACACTTTTTAATTGTTGTCTCTACCTTTCTCTACCTAGCAGGTTGACTTATGGTTTGATTGTTATTTATCTCCTCCACGGCACCAGCTGACACCATGTATTGATAATCATGTCAAAGTGTGAGACTAGGTTGTTTCTACAAACTGCTACCATGAAACTAAACATGCTTTTTAGTGAGGGAGATCATCATATAATGCTCGGTGACCTAACATGTTTGTGAATATAAATTCATGTTTTTTGTGAAGCATAATAACAAACCCACCTGTGCAATGACGAGATTAGGTAACAATTACGACAGACCACAAAACCTGGGGAAATATACCACTCTACATGAAAAATCAGTTGTGCATGGTAAAAGACAAGGAATTGTAAATATAAAGGGGAAGACTATTGCATATTGGTAGTTCAAATTACTAAATAAGGTAGGGATTTCATGGCATGCTTGTAAGCATAGATTGCATGCATTGGAAGTGGAAGAACCGTCCATTTGCTTCACAGGGGCAATATGAGGGACATGTTGGCAAGTGCAAGGCCATACTTGGAACCGTGGCTTCAAATGATCTCTAGATGTGGCACTTTTTTTCCAGCATGACCGGTTCCCACAATGACATCAATGTGATTCAGCGCTCTTCGGTGTTCTCTAGGCTTTTAGAGGGCAATTCCCCAGAGGTGAACTTGAGATCAAATGGCCACCGATACACCAGGGGTACTACCTAGCTGATAGTATATATCTATCCTCGGTGGTCTATTTTGTGAAGACAATATCCAATCCCGATGGAGAAAAGAAGGCTAGGTTTGCCAAATAACAAGAGAATTGTAGGAAGGATGTGGAGCATGCTTTTGGTGTGCTCCAATCTCGCAGGTCTATTGTTCAACACCCTGCTAGAACATGGAGAGTTGACACTATGTGGGAGATGATGACCGCTTGTGGATCATGCACAACATGATCGTAGAGGATGAGCGTGATGACAACATCTATGACCAAGATTGACAATTTCAGGGTGATTTAGTTGAGCCCCAAGGCGGAGCGGCAACATTTGCACAGTTCAACAAATTTCATCATGAGATGCATGATCGAGTAAGTCACCAGTAACTTCAAAATGATTTGCTTGAGCATATCTGGACTCCCTTGCAGCGCACTCGATGGAAGGGAAGAGCTCTGGTGAAAGCTTTGCCCAACTTTGGTTGGTGCCGGCAGCGGCGGCGCCTTCGGGCGTCGTTGACCTTGTTGAAGGCGTTGCCGTGGAGCTCTTCTCGCCTGCATTGGGTGGACTTGGACCCTCCGGGTGAAAACCCAAGCTCCATCCGGAGCGGGCGACGGCATCAGTTATGTCGTGTCCTTCTTGGAGGCTTCGCTTTGGAGGGCGAGTCTATTGTCGCTGTTTGGGGTTCCCATCTTTTTTGGGATCGAGGATGTCGGGGCAGCGGCCCCGGGATGGCGGATGTGCGCCGAGGCGGCGGCCTCGGTGGCGGTGCAGTGGTAGCTCCATGAGGTAGAGTTGCGGCTTGGCACAGCTTCGAGTGGCGACCTTGAGCGGCAGGGGCAGCAGGGTTGTCGGCTCGATCGGCGCATCTCAGCGGGGATGGTTGGACGGTATGTCGGGGCAGCGGCCCCGGGCATGGTGTGGCGGCCGTGGTCTGCGGCCAGTGGTCCTGTGTAGCTCGGGCTACAGGCATCTGAGCCATGCGGCATTGCAGCTCGAGGACGAGCGGTGTTATGTCGGGGCGGTGGCCCCGGAAGGTGGTGTCGGCTGAGTGTGCAGGGCATACTGGAGCGGTGGATGTCGGGGCGGCGGCCCCGAGAGCTTTGCGGCTTCTTTGGAGGCGAGGTTGAGGTTGTCGGCTCTTCTCCGGCGTGTCAGTGGGTGTCTCGGCTTGTTTGTTGCTGCGAAGTCGAAGCTGCGGTGTACGATGACGGGCGACAGGCGGCGGAGCGCCCCGGAGGGTTGGTCTCTTCATCTGTGTTGGAGTGTCCCGTATCTGCTCCTCCCATAGCAGTTACGGCTTCTTCTCTCCGGCGAGGGTGGAAGGCTGGCCGGATCTTTGCGGAGTGGTGGTTTGAGCTTGACTCTTGGTGTTCTCGAGGTTGTGTGGGCTCTGCCCCGTGGTGTTGGTGTTCGTTGTACGGTTTTCGCCCGGTTTCTCTCGCAAATAAACCGGGCACCTTCTACTTAATTAATCAATAAGGCAAAGCTTTTACCTTCTAATTAATCAATAAGGCAAATCTTTTACCTTCGTTTAAAAAAAAAAGAATAAGCTATCCCCCCTATGGTCCCAAAAGTGCAAAGACAACTTGTCAAAATCCAAAGAAGAAAAGTTCGGCACAACGCGCATCACGGATCTTGTGGGCGATTAGCTTTATGCCAAAGTTAAAAATAGAGATTCTCTTACACCATCTTCTGTATATGCTGCCGTCGATCAGTATACCATCTGTGTAAGAAAGCCGTATGAGAGAACGATTTCGTCAACGCAGGAAATGGTCATTAGCCATTTGTACTCATTTCGGGGGGACAATTTCAGGAAAGAATTTCTTCACAGGTGTCTCTGATAAGTTCTCAAATAGAAGTGTGTGGGTGCACCGTTGGAATGGGTGCAGAGTGCAAAAGATTGATCACTGCTCCCCTGAACAAAATTCTCAACTAACTGAACTTTGCTCGTCGCTGAAAATTCAGTAAGCTGCAAATCTCCAAAGCTGTTACTCTCAGGAGACGCAACTTGCCAGTTCTTTGTGCAAAACTGTGGGACTCGACCTGGACATCAGGGAATAGAACAAGCCAGTACTGACAAAAACAGGTAGTTCAGAAATTTAGCTCATCTCCCCATTGGTTCAGAATCAAGACATACAGAAGATGCTCTTTTTTGTGAACTAAGATGGCCATCTACGGTGAACTGTCTCTATAAAGTGGTGAAAACTGAAAAGGAAATCAGTGTTGACTTACCTGTTAGGCCACAAGAACAGAACAACCGTGGGCAAGGATGTAAGAGCAGTGTGTTGCGATGAATCAGCACAAAGATGGTGTTTCTTTATGGCCAGATACCAGATAGCAATCAAGTGATAGTGAAACGCGAGCTAAGGCTTCCTTTCGCCAACGACATGCAAGTTTCCAAGTTACAGATAAGTTCGTTGACAATAGGAGAATGTTTCAATAAGACTACATATTATGTCTTCCCAACTTATAGCACCGTCACTCTTTGGGAAAAAGCGCAAATAGTCATGAAAATATTCTGAAAGTAGGACATACGTTCTCTGTAAGGTGTGCGCTAGTGAGGATTGTGGATAACCCAATAAATACCTATCTCAAATTCATGGACATATCAAACAGAACTTGTGTGTCTACTATCAGGGCATTACATTATAGTGGGAAAAAAGGGGAAAGGCACCAATAGTCCGGGAATGGTCCAAAACATGGTTTCTTCTGCTAATTGACGCCATTATCTATCGCATTAACTAGTATACGTAGTTGTCCATCCTCCTCACTTTCCACTGGAAGCATAGAGGAATAAGTTATCAACCCTATGCTCCAAAAACGCCAAGACAAAGACTTGTCAAAATCACAGAAGAACAGTTCCACACATCAAGGATATCTGATCAGCCATAGAAATTTAGCAAAATAACCCTCATGTCAACGTCAAAATAAATACATAAGATGCGTCACCTTTTTATTACACCATCATGTATGCTGCCTACATGAATACCATGTGCCCTGAAGCTTTTAGTTACCATTTACAGTGGTAATTGGCTAATTGCTGCTCCGAGCTGTAGTTGGCTTTGCATCCAGATATCCAAGAAGTGGCATGAAATAGGAGGAAACTTTGCAAATTGATGTCCTCTGGGGCTGGAAAAGCATGTTATGGACAATTAGCTAAGGTAAACAATCGTAGTGAGAAATGACATGAAAATACAATTTTCTACTAAATTAGATCAAACAAACATTCACAGACTGCATAGTCTAAGCACCAAGATATAAATAGTTAAATACTGCACAGACAGGCTAGACTGCTACACTGTTTCTAACAACCGGGCACCACCGTCAAGATTGGCCACAGTACACATACAAAGCCAAAATATATAAGTACAAAGCAGGCACCTTTGGTTTCCATTTATTGATTGAACAAACCAAGCAAATAAAGAAAAGTAGTGAACCCTTGCTCATATAAATGCTAGACATGGGGATTGACAGAGGCATCAGGCATCCCATCCCAACATAAAAATTAGGAATGTATGCATGTATTACAATCAGAGGAGCTCCAAGGAAACAAACAGGACCAACTAATTGTTTTTTTTCGAAATGGGGAGTTACCCCAGCCTCTACATGGAAGAGATGCATACGACCTTTATTTCAAGGACCAACTAATTTTTATTTGGACGAAAAAAGAGATTAAAAATTTGAAGACTGCATGTGCTACCATAACTGTAAGACACTAAAGAAGTAGATGCTCTGACATCCTGAAACGACACTATGCAAATACTACCCCAACTAGAATAAGAAATGGACTATAAATCCAGAAACCCACTGCCCTGATGTTATGAAAGCTCATTAGAATTAGGAAGGACTTGTGCATCCACAAAGCCTGGTTCTGAAGCAGACGTATAGTAGGGTACTTATCCAAACATAGTATGAACTCACCTAGAGAATCAGACGTATAGCAAGAGTATCAGCCAGACGAGGAACTGGAGGTGGAGTTTCTTATCGACTGTCCTTCCTATCACGTCAACAAGATTGGGTGGAATCGAAGCAACCGTTGGGATTTGTAGAATGGACGAAACTCAGAAACAAAAAAGTTCCGGGCTGCTTGAGAATTTGTATGTGGAGTTTTCATGAGAATTTGGCAACAGTTTCTGTAAGAATCCACAAAAATTCCAGGCAGGGAATTGGTTTTGGCAAGCTGCAGTTCCAGGACAGAGGGTATTTCTAGGCTACACAGTAACACACCTTTTAAGCTATAAGCTATTCAACACAACGTTCGTGCCCAATCAAAAGCCAAAACCAGTGTTGGAAAACATGTGGGTGGTCATATTATCAGAGCTATCAGTACGGTAGAAACGACGCCTTAACCTCAACGTGCATGCACACACTGACAGCTGCAGCTGCCCAGAGAGGGAGTAGTGTTAGCTCCAACCGCAAAATGTACAAACATGGATCAACAGCTAGCTCATGTCAACGACGAAGCTCTCCGTTCTGTTCATGTGTGCGTTCTCCTATCTCAGAGGTACTGCTCGTGTGCTTATGTTTCTAGTATATAGTATAATGCTTCATCTGGTCACTGAAATCAGAATCAGTAACTTAGCATACAACTGTGCAATGTGAATATCAAAAGGGACCTGAATCATTGAAAGGAAGTACATTCATGTCGCATCAAACTTTGATCATAAAACCTGAATCACTCAAACCTAGAACTATCAACCGACAGCTACTATCACTAGGATCAAAACAATCGATACACAGAGGAATAGAGGATAGAACACCTATCAAGTATCAACTGATATCTATTATCACTAGGATGAATGTAAAATTTGTGCAGCGTCAGAACAAACCTCACATAATGACGGCAGCTGATCCAGGATACAAGATCCTTTCAATTGATCCCCAGGAATAGTTTCGGCTACATCCTTCCCGTAGCTGACTTGACGGCCTTCAAGATTCTAGAATAGTGGTAGAACAAAGCAGGTTGCTCGCCCTCTAGGCCCCCAATCACCAAGTCAAAGCGACCATATCTACCAACATATGATGCAATTTTATCATTAGTGAGAGACTTTATGTCGGCAATCTGAATTATTGTGCTAGTCTGTGCCTGTGTCTGCTCCCACCAACCCTTCAGAATCCTCCTATTAACTTCACCTATCTCAACTGAAATCAATGTCTTTATGCGATGCCAAGCCTGTGCAAAGCAATCTCTCCTCCTCCAATGCCGCTGAATAAGGACACCACATTAACACCATTGGGAAACATGTCCTTCAACACCGACAAGTGGCAACCCACAGTGTCAACTTGGAATGAATTGCCAAGTGATTTGTACCTCTCTGTCTTGGCAACTCCCCTTGTGTGGTTTCTTGGGAGACCGAGTAAATATTCCATCTCATCTGGTTCTAGAGGGGCAACCTTGTTCTTTCCAACCCAAACAAGGTTCCATTTTCTGCACTCGTCCATTACATACTTCTGAACATTTAGAGGTGGTGGATTACTTGAGCTTGCAAGAGCACGTTCAATCTGTTTTATCAGATTTGGACTTGCTACACGGGTCTGCAAGCAATCGAGCTGATTTCTATGATCCCAAGACGGCCACCAGTTCTTATAATGAGGAAAGCCTTAAAAATGGTCTTCGGAGCGAGAGGAAGGAGACGTGACCTGTTCTCAATTGGCAAATTATGGACATAGCCTCTTTCCCGAGCAGCTGCACAGAAGTGCTTAGAATCCACAAACTCTGGCTCTATATCATACAGGTTTCTGGAAATTTCCATCCATACAATTCTTGGAGATAGGGCCTCATTTTCATAGTAGAAGTAGGGTGCCCAATAGCTTGTTTAGGAAGACTCCTGGTCACTGACCGTAGCCTGTCACTAGGAAGGTTGAATCCAACCATTGGATTTGGGAGAGGCATTGGTTCGCCACGGTTACCATCCAAGGGGAGTCGACTTCCTTGTGCTCCACCTCCATAACGCTTCATCTTTTTCTTGCTCTCTTCCATCAATCTTGCTTTTTTTCTCCCTCCAAAGGAATCAAAGCCTCTATCAGTAACCTGCCAAATTATACACAAATTTTCAGTGTCTTTGCATCAAATTAAAAGAGGAAATAGTTTTGTTATTCAAATGTACAGTCAAACCAACAGTTACCTCATATTCAGATAAATTCATATTATTACAATTTCCTCCAGCTTGGGATGCATAGATCGAATCAACTAATACACAGAGAGCGGCATCCACACCTAGGAATTTTTAAACAAGAATATACAACATAAGGTGTCTTTTCCATGCAAGAATGATCATCGGGTAACAATAAAAAAGAGGCATACCACATCTGACAATGGCCATTTTTGCTTCATCTTCAGGAAAGCCCATGTTTACTAAGGACTTGATCTTGTTGTCCTGCACAAAAGTAAAACAAAAACAGAGATTATAAAGGACATGCTACAACTTACTTCCTTTTTTACTCTAAGTGACTAATGATAGGGAAAGAGGCAACGGGATCAAGATATAGACAGAAGTCTACCCAAGAAACTGATCGAGAATTAAATCACTGGTTTAGGAACTCGTTATTCTCTGATGTTCTTTGAGAATGACGCCAATACAGCGGTTAATGTATGCATGAGCACAAACGCTCGTTGTCTTACATTTGAAAATAACTACCACACTAGCAATATGAAGCACTTTTGGTTGTGCTGGAATAAACTGAAGGTACACGACCCATGTTGTAGCTTCATACGATGGCATTGGTGGCTGGATGCATAGCACTGATGAAACACAACTATGTGGTCTCACCAGTGTTGTTTTCATGATAAAAACTGATGAATGATATTCAAATGCATACAAATTGTAACTAATATTCAAATGATAAGAACTGAAGGGAAAGTGAGTGGTGCGTAAATAGAACTATTCGTCACAATCACAAACAATCAGGACATGATTCATTTTCTACTTTTCCAGTATTTTTTATGACTCTGTGAGAGGTATTGGTCTGATGGTATTTAACCTCACTTCCTAACATGATGAGAATTTTATGTAAACAACATCGAATGCTCAAACTTATAATGCAATTCTCCACTGATGAAAGGGTTGGGAGGAAAATAAGTGCTCGCAATGGGTGTCGACATGGAGAAGTGCCCCTTAACCTGAAGAAAGCGTGTAAATGGGCGTGGAACACTTCCTTTGATCTCATTCAGCTGTCTCTAGAGAGCAAGGGAGAAAATAAAATATCTGTAAAGGCCAAATGGGGACCTCCTGTACAAGGAAGCTTGAAGATCAATGTTGATGCCACTTTCTCTATGTTGGAAGGACATGGGGTGACGGCTGTGGTGTTTCGGGATGACCAAGGCTTGGTCGGAGCCTCGGAGGGGTTCAGGCGAAGAGATATATGGCTGTGCAGAATGTGCTAACAGCTACACAGATGGACTGAAGCTTACCAAAAGCTTCAACCTAAATCATGTCATCATTGAAACTAATTCCCAGTTTTTTATGTCGCTGCAGAGATCCAAAGAAGAAAACAGAACAAGTGATACTCCAATTTTAAACCAGATTGCTGAGTTTTTTATTGCTTTCACTATTGATCATGTAAAGAGAGATGCAAATATGGCAGCTCATATAGCCGCAAAATCTGCATCCCGTACTAATCTGGTGTGTGTCTGGCTTGACCAGGATCCAGAATTTCTACCAATGTGCATTCAGCATGACTAACTTTGCTAATAATATAAGCTTTTTTTTTCGAGGAAGATAATAATATAAGCTTCATGTTCTAAAAAGAGGTATGCATGGCAAAGATGTCACACGTATCGGCATATACATGATCAAAGATTTCTCAGTTACCGAACTAATGATAAGGAATCATCTACCTCATCACCAGAACCATCAGAGTGGGGTTCTGTCCCATTCGCATCGTCATCACCATCCCAGTTTTCAAAATCAATATCGTCGTCATTTTCAACACTCTGAGGGATGACGCTAGAACTAGAGCAATTACCTGCATCCTCGTCGTCTAGTGTCTGCATTTCACATAACCAGTTGTAATATGCAATCCTTGCAACCATGCAGCAAAGCATTACACAATAAATGAAATAGGCAGAAACACATAAACAAATAGTACCTTATATGTGAGAAGTAGCTCGAGCAGTGCATTTGAATCACTATGCCCTGAAAGCAAAATGCTCGGTTTAAACAGAAGGTGCAAATACTTATAACAAATAAAATGAAATTTATTAATTTAGCATTACCAATCTCTTAATTCCCTTGAGGACCATCTCTTTTGAAAACCCCATTCCCATGTATCCATCGACTAGAGAAGTAGATGGTGCTTGCCTATTGGTCCACCCATTAGAATCCTTTGGACAGTCACATGAACAAATATCAAAACAAAAATCATAATAATAACAAGGTAATAACAAGTCATGGCTAGCTCTTGTCCTGAAAGAGACAATTTTCTGACATACCAAAGTTGACGGGCCAGCAGCATCCGAGTTTCTAAAGGCCGTAGCCGATGAGGGTTCAGCCTCACCATCACTGTCCCACTCAAAACTATCACTATCATCACCCTGTGACAAGAGTTAAGCACGCCTTGGTCAATATTGAAAGCAAACACCAGCAAAGCAATTGTAGAGACGAAAATTACGCAACTGGAAATTTTATTGTGCCATAGGACCAAAACAATCACAAGATATCACAACTGAAATCTCTAGCGCGAAATCAGCACAGCCAGATTCCGTTCTAGAGGCTAGACGCATCAGAAGAAAGAAGAAAAATCCATTTTTTTATAGAACAAACCCCCTTCACCAAGTTTGACACATTGTGTCACCTGAAATAAGATTAACTAAAACATACACTACTAGAGTACAGTTTGATGATGCTTGTATCAAATAATTAAGAAATGATACTTTGCCGACACACTTAACCTGTGAAATGCAGTAGATGAAATGGCAGAGAAGTAAATTTTTTGGATCATATAGGCGACCACTGTTGCATAAACTAAAACCATAGGTTTCCATATTAAAGAATCCCGGCATGGTACATTCTCTTATGTCTGATCACAATGGTGTCAATGTGTCCTCATGGAAAACATACGAAACAGAAGATCATGCGACAGTCGAAATCCCAAAGGAAAAAACAACAAAGCCTCATTTCAAGTTTTCAACTCATAGTGTCCAGAGTGCATCAGATAAGTTTTTGAACCACCAGGCGAGCCTGGCCGCGACATATCCTACTCCTTCGCTGCCGATACATAATGCACAACGACATACCAATGGCACAACGAGCAATGGAACGTCCAGCTCGTAACACACGATTTCTCATACTGCTCAGCTACAACTTAACGAGCTCCTGAGTGGAAAACCATTGACTTTCAGAGCAGCACTGACAGCGATAAGAGAGAGTGGATCACCTCTGGCAAGAATCCGACAACAACAGGTTTCTACGCTCTGCTTGCTGATCATGGAATGATTGGAAAAAAAAGGAGCATGGGTTTGTATCAAAGTATACCACGACGACACAAAGTCTCCCTGTGGCTAGCCTTCAGAGGTAGAAAACACAAATGATAATATGGTAGCTAAGAGGCCAGCTGTGACCGCTGCCCAGCTCTTGAATCAGTGCACCACATTGCGTTGCACTTTCAGAACTCACAGATCATATGGGAAAGCTAGACCTATGCAATGAAGCTGCGCAAGCCTGCAGAATTACTAACTTCGTACAAAAGGTTGCGGCAAGGTCACCTACATGGCCGATATGTTTCGCCGCATGGCTGCTAACGCTGTGGAAGGCTAGGAATTGCGGAGTTGTTAACCATCAGAGAGTAACCGCAAATGTGCTTTTTAGAAGAGTTAGAAGTTTTCTGTGGAAATGTGCTTTGTCAATGGAGAATTTAGCAGGAAGTTTCGTCATCGGAGGGGGCTTCGGCAGGGGGATCCTCTATCTCCTATGCTATTCATCTTGGCGATCGACCCCCTCCAGCAACTTCTGGACCTTGCTGCGGATAAGGGCCTTCTCACCCCGCTGGGGTGTAGGGCGGCCAGGCTCAGAATTTCTCTCTATGCGGATGATGCCGCCATCTTCATAAAGCCGGAGCAGCAGGATATTCAGACCATTCAAGGCATACTACAGGTTTTTGGCAGGGCTTCTGGGTTTGTTACCAACGTGGGCAAAAGTGAGATCTTCCCGATTGCATGTGGGGAGGTGGACCTGGAGGACATTCTGGCTTCCTTCCCGGGGCGGTTGGTGGCTTTCCCGGGCAAATATCTTGGCCTTCCTTTCATATACGTCGGCTGAGAAGGGCTGACACTCAGTTCCTACTCGACAAGGTGGGTTCCAAGATGGCTGGCTGCGTGGGACGATTGTTGGCAAGGTCGGGACGGCGACTCTGATTACTGCAGTCCTAATCCCTTGTCTCGTCTACTTTCTATCGGCGTTTATCCCCTCCAAGTGGCTCATCAAGAAGATCAATAAGATTGTTAGAAGTTTTCTGTGGAAAGGGGCGGAGGAGTGTAATGGCGGCCATTGTTTGGTGAACTGGAAGAAGGTGTGTCGCCCAAAGGAGATTGGGGGTTCAGGCATCAAGGATTTGGAGTTTTTTGGCACTGCTCTTCGGCTGCGGTGGCTTTGGGCTTCCTGGAACGACCAAGACAAGCCTTGGGTGGGCACCCCTCTCCCTTGCAATGCTCATGACAGGTCCTTCTTTGCGGCTTCCACCACGATTGTGCTTGGCGATGGGAGGACGGCTCAGTTCTGGAACTCGAAATGGATTCATGGGGTAGCGCTGGCTGACATTGCGCCGGGGCTGCTTCGTCTTGTCAAGCGAAAAACATCTCTGTCGCTGACGCGCTTAGGGACATCAGGTGGATGAGGCCGCTCAGATCGATTGCCGACGAGGTTTTGGTACAGGAATTTGTGGCGGTTGGGCTGCTGGTCAGGGGTACCGAGCTAAATGCGCTGAACCGTGACAAGGTGATTTGGCGCTGGACTGCAGATGGGGTTTATTCTACTAAATCTGCATACAGGGCGCTGTTTACAGGCTCCTACTCACCGATCTGTTTTTCTCATGTGTGGAGGGGCACACGGAGAGCAAGGTGAAGTTCTTTTGTTGGTTGATGCTTCAGAGCAGGATCCTTACGGCAGACAGAATGATTGCGAGGAATTGGCAGGGCAGCGCCATTTGTTCCCTTTGCGGCTCCTGGGCGGAAACGGCGGCGCACCTCCTGTTGCACTGCTGCTACGCTCGCCAGGTTTGGAAGTCTGTCGCTGGCTGGTCGGGATTCTCTTGTCTGCTACCTCCACCAATCCCCAATCCCTCTCTCAAGATCGTGGACTGGTGGTTGGGTGCAGACGGTCGGTGGCGAGCTCGGATCTCCGCTCTTTTGACGGGGTGGTGGCGTATGGGACTTGGCACATCTGGCTGGAACGCAATGCGCGTCTCTTCGAGACGAAGTTCTCGGCGCCGTCGATCACCTCCTTTCGGATTAAGGAGGCTGTGAATACTAGGGCGTTGGCTTTTGCTAGGGTGATCAGCGATGATGGAGGTTGAGTTTAGAGTGTTGTGTGTGCGGTGAGGCTTGGCCTACTGAACTCTGTGTAATATTGGTTCGGTTTCTTCTCTGCTAATAAGAAAATCGGCAGCACTCCTGTCAAGTTTTCGGAAAAAAAAAAGAGTGGCTGAAGAACTAAAGCTATGGGCAACGAGATCAACGAAGCACAGGAAAGGCATTCTTGCCTGAAGACCAACACCTACACCCACTCCTTCTCCTTCCAATTTTTTCCTCCACTACTGAGACTATGCAATAAAATGCGGAGGCTGTGTGCCTCGTTTCGATGCAGAGGCCGGGATCCAGCACCGCCATTTCGAAAAAAATCACTGCCCCTTCCTATTTTTACATTTCTCTGAAATATTCTTCTTTTAAAATATGCTCAGCCATGGCTCTTTGTAAATGAACTGTTACGAAATATTCCAAGGTACAGACAACAACTCTACCTTTTCCCCTAAGAAAAAAAAAGATTTTGAAACATATACTATATTAGATTGAATATCCCCTTAAAAAGGACACACATGAGAATGCCCTATGGAGAAGATCCTCAGTTGGTGCTGTGAATCCACGGCGGTCGATATTTCGACAAACTAGTGCATCTGCGTATTTGGTGTAATCCTGACGCATGACAGATGTCTGAAAATGCAGAAAAGGAGCAGCAAACTGACCACATAGCATGAGAAACAGATTGAAGAGCTAAGCGGCCAATGGTCAGTTTGGTGACTGCTATAAGTCGAAATCAGCATGATACATAACACTAACAACTACATTACCCTGTATTTACGCATTCACTGCATCAGGAGGCCATACGAACATAGTTCTTGCTGTTCTGTTACTAGTGGCCATATCGAGGAAAGGGGAAAACATAGTTTTTTCGATCAAACAAACCCCAAAATTGCGCTGAGAGAAGAAGAAAAAAACGAATCTTTCCGACCGTTTCGAGTCCATGGAAACTGAATGCGATGCAGAAGAACTCTTACAAAAGAAAAATCCTATAAAACGCGAGTAATCCTCGGGTAAAAAATCACTACCTAAGAGAAGAACCTTTTGAATCAGGGGGGATTAAGATTGGCAGAAGAGAAGAATGGGAGGAGAAGCTTACCGCCATTCTTGATCTAAAGCCACGCCCCTTCCGGCCCCTCTCTCTCTCTGCCGTGCAGAGGAGGAGTACGGGAGCACGAGCAAGAGCAGACGAGGTCGGCGGAGGCGGAGGCGAGCGCGACGGCGACGGCAGAGCGCGACGGCAACGGCAACGGCGTGGTCTCCTCTGCCCGACCGCCCCTCTGGGTCTCGGCTTTAGAGGAGGAGGAGCAGCGATCGCGCGATAGAGGAAGTCTGCTGCTCCCGCTGCGGCTTGCCGCCTACACGGGGCGTTTCTCTGTTTTTAAGCGAGGGTCAACGGGATAACCCGGAAATTGGTGCGCTCCCTCCCGATGTGCGGCTGCACACAGGTCTGGTCACAGCGGGCTGTGCGCAGCGCACATCTCAATGGGCGAGTGGGAAGAGAGAGAAACCAAAAAGTGTGTAGATGCGTCGGTTGGTGTATCTATAATAATAGTTGGCATGTACGTGCAACGCACGTCTTCACAGTTATAGAAGACAATTTACAAGTAGAAAAAATACCGTACTAAGGTCTATGTGGATTAATTTTCTTGGTGCAATCTGTTGGCCATAGAAAAGCAATGTATACATGCATTATATGCCACAGATAGTCTTATATTGGTTCGTGGCATATTGGTTTTTCACTCACAAGGACGTCAATAAGTTGACAATGAATGCATCAATGCGACTGATAGTAGAAAAACAAAATTGAAATGTTGACTGTCCTTGATCACGCATATAGAACAAATAGTCTGATAGGCGCCGACGGTTTTGCAGGTCATAATATGCACAAGCATCAGTTCAGATCTTGACCTACCATCGATCCGCGCTGGCCTTTCTTCAGTTTGATAAAGGTCAATGAGCTACATATATGTTACAGATTTCCCCCCTCTAAATTTCATCGATTGAACAATGAAACAGAAAACAACAATACTTTGTAAAAATATGAAACCGAGAAGGTAAAGATCAGTTCCATTCTCAGGAACTGGATATAAGAAACTCTAATGTCTCTTTACAGGACCACATGTACCCTTATTTCTCCTTTTTTTTCCTATGACATCAACATAATACACCTATGTCTTCCCAGGTTGCAACGTGTGTGCTGTGAACTTCGGGAAGGCTTTGAGCAGATGTTCAACATCCATGTTTCCTTTTCTTGGAGGACACCTTTACTATATTTATTAGTGAAGTGGGTTTTCGGTTCAGAAACTGACTATTGTTGTAGATAGAATAATCGTTTCTCCAAGGAAGTGGAAAAAGAAACCATACCTTAATGCCCCAGATCTATAGGAGATATCCATCGTAATGAAGGGTGAAATAAAAATTAAATAGAACTCTCTGATTATTTATCAATCGTCTTTCCACTTCCTTCTGTATGCAGCAAGCGAGCAAGCATGATCCAGTACCACTGACTGCAAGGAAAACAAATGTCCTCATCAACCATATAGTCAGATAGACACGTATCAGATTGCTACATAAGAAAACATTCCGCTAGCATGATAATATAAATCTAAGTCGCATAGATGGCAAAAAACTACATCTGCAGCACTTCTACAAATGGCTAGCTATGTTCAAAGTGGATTGGCTACCAAAAAGTTTGAACAGATATTCACTTACGTTCGTCAATTTTCTACAGATCACATCCTTGATTCCTTGTGATCCATGAATCTTATCCAAAATGAAAAAGAAATTGCCCTGAACACACCAAATCGAACAAAAACAACAAAGCCAAAAACACATAGATGGAGTGATTCTAATGTATATCAGCACTGCTGTTTTTCTTAGTTCAGACAAAACTGAAATAAGTCAATACCGTCAGACCATGTCTTCGAGCAGCAGGAAGAAGTTGAGCTGAGGACGGGCGGCCGGCGAGACTCTGTCGTCGAGGAGGAGGAAGACGTCCAGTCCTGCACGGGCGGCCGAAGGGTGCAGGGATGACAGCGGACGGAAAGGTGCAGAGGTGCAGGTCACAGCACAGGCGGGCAGGCTCGCGTCCAGGGCGGCGGCGGCCTAGAGAAGGCTTGCGCGCAGGCGGCGGGAGGGCTGCGTGCAATGCAGCGGCATAAGCCGGCGGTCGGCCGCACGACGGCGATGTGGCGGGGTAAGGGAGAGCCGCGGCGTGAGGGGGATGGTTTGGAAACAATAAATCGGAGAAGGAGCGACGGGATTCTCGGTGACGACCACCGCGACGACCAACACAAACTTGTCGCGGTGGCTCCTCCCAGCGCCGTCGTCCGCGCATCCATCCAGCTCCTGCCCGGCCGTCCGCGTGATCGCCCGTGCCCTCGACCGCTCGCCTCCCAGGCCGGCCGCGTGCCCTCAAGCACTCCCCGTCTCTATCGCCGAGGCCGCGCATCTAGCCAGCTCGTGCTTGGCCGGCCGCTCTCGCTCGTGCCCTTGACCGCTTGCCTCCCGGCCGCGTCCGTCCCCGTCGGGCGGCACGGGGACTCCGGGGCAGCGGCGGCCGGTGGGCCGCGGGGCCGTGCCGCGCGGGGTAGGTAGGAGGCACGGGAACGGGAGGATGGGGATGGGTGCGTCGTGGTCCTAGTGGAGCTCGGCAAAGCAGAAGCTGGGCGGCGCGCGGGGCCTGCCAGCGGCGGAGAAGACGGGGAGGCGCAGGCCCTGCGGCGGCGGGGAAGGCGGCGCGACGGCCTTGCCAGCGGCGGGGAAAACAGAACGGCTCGGGGGCCCTGCTAGCTGCAGGGAAGCGGGGGCAGGGCGCGGGGTGCGGGGGCCTGCCGGCGGCGTATAAGCCGGTCAGCGCGGGGCTGCCGGCGGCCGAGAAGCCGGGGCGGCGACGTGGCCTGCCGGCGGTGAGGACTGAGGAGCGGGTCGCGAGGTCGGGACGGTTGCGCGTGTTTTTTTTTGGCAGTGGCAATTCTTGTAATTATACAAAACTGAAAAGATGTGTTGAGGTGCTCAACATTGTTGGAACAATCTGATTCGTTGATCTGATATTGAACGACTCAAATTTAATGTATCCGCAACATGTTTGCTCTTTTAATAGTAGTATAGATAATGGAGTCAGACTGGTCATAACTGTCATGCACACAATGTTTGTCAGTTTTGACCGGTCCATATATATGGATGGTAGTCATAGATAGAAATTATTGGTCAAACTTGTACCTCCTATGTCCATATTTCTGTGGTACGCATGTATTATTATTTTGGCCAATAAAATATGAGTTATATGTCGCATAAATTGTACATTAGAATTCATATTTAGATTAAAGCTTCTAACGAAATATTTTTTACAACAAATTTTCTCAGATCTTAATTTAGATAACGTAAAACATGGAAGTCATGTAATTGCCTAATAAGCGACTAGTTTTAACGTAATCTGGCGCGCTGCCGAGAGGGAAAAATTATTAATCACATTTCAATACGTTCCATGCATGGAGAGTTCGATCGACCACAAGGAGTATGTATATGCATGTTTTCCAAGTCTATTTTTTCCAGACACAAACCTTCTTTTTATCCACTAGACTTTGACGATTAGAGCATCTTCAATCGGGGCGTCCAAACGGCCGCTCAAAGGACATTTCGGACGCGCCGGACCAAAAAGGCTTCCACTCGCGGTGTCCAAGCGCGTTTTTGGGTTTGGTCCCGCACACCCAGTCCGCGCCCTCCACTTGGGGAGCCGCTGGGCTGCGCCGGACGAAACGGCGCGCGACGTCACGTTGGCCTCTGACGCGCGGGCCACGTCTGTCAGCGACACAGCTCCCACAACCGACGGTCTTGGTCAAAGCCTATTTCCTCGTTTTCCCATCCGTTGGCATCGAGTCGTCGCGTCGCCTGTTCACTGCCGCTGCGCGGCAGCGTCAATGCGGCGCGCCTTGTCGAGGGCAGCGGCGTTAATGTCACCGCTCTCCGGCGACCTTAAAAGGGCCTCGCCCACCGCTGGTAGCCACACACCTCGCACTCGCACACACCTCGCCGCCGAGAAGCAAAACCCTAGAGAAGACAATGGCCGGAAGCTGGAGGCGGTCGGGAGGCGCGGCGGCGAACGGCTTCGCGTCACGCACCCTCCTCCGAGAGTAGGCGGAGGCACTGCGCGACAACGGCTACCCGGCGCCGCCAGACATGCACGCCCTAGGAAGGTGGTTGTTGTCCGTCGGCGGCATTCCGGTTCCGAATGCACTGACGCGATCCAACCGCGACTTCCGACAGGCCGCCATCGGCCATTACTGGCAGGAGCTGACGGTGCAGGAGCGCGACGATCCCCGGTGGGATCCGGAGAACCCGGCGAATTTCCATCGCTACGAGGAGGCGTTCCGCCGCCAGTACGAGGAGGAAATCAACCGCTGGGACGGCCCCGGAGTGCCTACGCGGGACAGGAACGCTGTCGGACGCGACGCGTTCTGGGGCATACCTAGACGCACCCTCGACGTCGTCCTTGAGCACATCCGCAACGGCGTATCCCTCCTCGAGACCCCGCCGGCGGCGCCACCTCCAGCCAGCCGCTGGGCGCCGCCGATGGCGCCACGGATGGGCGCCTCTAGGTCTTTCTCGTGCACGGCGTCATCTTCCTCGCGCTTGGCCTCATCGCCGTCGTGCTCCCGCTCATCGCCGCTACTGACACCGAAGCCCGAGCCGATGAAGGTGAAGGCGGAAAAGGAGGTGTCGCCGCTCCTCGCCGAGCTGCTGCTCGCGCAGGCCAGCAAGGACGACGACGTCGTCGCATTGGCCGCCCTCGCCGCGTCGCGCGACGACGTGCCGCCGCTCGACCTACCAGCGCCCTGCGCGTGGTCGGCGAGGGAGCACGCCAAGGTGAAGGGCCTCCCCTTCTTCGACCTCACCGGCGACAATGGCGCAAGGCCCAACGCGCGTCAAGGAGGAGGACGGCCAAGGGATCAGCGGCGGCAGAACAGGGACCAGCGGTGGCGGCAGCGTCAAGGAGGAGGAAAACGACTACATGGTCTTCGACCGCTATAGTCGCCATTAGTTTAGTTTTTAGGTTTAAATTTCGTTATCTTTCGTTTAAATTTGTAAAAATTTCCTAAAATTTGAATGAAATCTGTCGTATTTCGAGTTTAATTTTCTGTCTTGGACACAGCCCATTCCATTCTAGTCGTCCGGACATCGCCCATTGCGCCTGTCCGAGGCGCCCATTTGGGCGCCACGACTAGAGATGCTCTTATTTATTTCTTTTCTAATAGAAATCAAATATTTTTCTTTTAGATCTAAGATAAAAAAATATTTTATTTCTTTACTGTCTTCCTTTTTGTTGGGAGATGGGAAAAGCAAGAGGCAAGATAAAGACTGCCATCAAATCCCTTTTAATAGTATTTTTCTATTTTTTTGCAATCTAAGATAAAATTGTGTTTACTTTTTTTATTTCCTACCTTTTAATTGGAAGGGGGACGAGTGAGAGTGAGATAAACGACCGCCACCAACTCCCATTTGATAGTAAAAAAAATCCTTGTAATCTCAATCAAAATTCTGTTTGATTTCTTTATTTTCTTCCTTTTTTATGGGGAGATCGGACGAGTGTGAGTGAGATAAACGACCGCCACCAACTCCTTTTAATAGTAAAGATTTTTTTCTTGCAATCTCGATCAAAAATTCATTTCATCTTGATATTACATTCCTTTTTATGGGGAGATGTGACAAGTGAGAGGCGATCTACAATCTAAGACAAAATTATTTCCTTTATTTATTTCATCCTTTTTTATGGGAAAGATGGAATGACCACCACCGGTGCCTCTTTCATAATAAATTTATTTTCTCTTTGTCCTTATTATTTATTTTATTTATTTACTTCCTTTTTGTGGAGAGATGAGATGAAAGACAGGATGGGGCGTCGTCGGGGGTGGAGGAGGGGTCCGACGAGAGCAGCGAGACGGTAGACTCCGGCAGGGTCAGCAAGGCGGCCGGCGATGGCGAGCTGTAGCGCTTTTTTTTTAATATATAATTAACTATCAGCTAACTCCTGTGCGCCTCTGATAACCAAAAAATGTGCGCCTCTTGTAACCCTTTTCCTACTAGTGCTAATGTCTAGATGAAGAATGTCAGGACAAGGAACTTCAAGTTCCATTATTGAGAATGAATAGATTTGCAGCCCCATAAAGAAAGAACTAGCATCTTTTCAAGTAGTATCAAATAAGGAATTTTCTCAATAAAGATACCTAATTTTTTGAAGACAGTAAAAACATAGGACTTGAAAACTCTAAATTATAGAACATATGAGTGTACTACAATAACACTTGACCATTCATCTAGAAACTAAACGAATAATGAAGTATGTTGTTGCCAAACATGAAATGGTAGGCGATGAATATAGTGGTGGAGGACGATCAAAATCTCTATCTTCTCTATCTCTACTATTATTATATTATATATCTAAAAGGTACGATTCGTTCCTTCGTTAAGCCTCTCAGACTTTCGTCAACACGGTCTTTCCCACACCGGTTTTTTTTCGCTTCGGTTTTTTCCCACCACATCAATGTCACCATAGAGGTCAAACAAAGGATTGCATGGAGCAAAACCTACCAAATTTGTCCCTAATTATTAAATGACACTAATTAAAGGCTGGATTACATGCCACTAATTATTTCTACGCGGTTTTTTCCAAGGTAACAAGGCGTACCGTTAAATCCACGGATTGCATAGGGATAAATCTACCGAAATTGTCCTTAATTACAGGCTGCATTCCAATATCAAATCTCGTCCAAACAACAGGATATATCTCTATTATTTAAATAAACAGCATCCACCCACTCTCACGCATGCAACTCCGGCAAGAGCCGTCCACACCGCAGCGATGGATGCACGGCACGAACCCTGGTGGGCCGCCTGCAAGGCGAGGCGGCCGTACGGGACGTGTCCGCCACGGCCACCCCCCGTGTCAGAGCTTCGACGCGCCTCCAAGGACGACCCGGAGGTGCACATGCCGCTGACGGACGCAGGGGCCGTGCCCTACCTCGCGTCGTAGCTCACGTGCCACTCCAGATCCGCGTCCGCATAGGACGTACGCCGCCGCCCCGCTTTTCAACATCTCCATCTCGACGCAGGAGCAGATCATGTCATCGACTCATCCCCAGGCATCCTCAGCGCTCTCGTCGCGGCCATGCGGGACGAGGAGTACGCGGAAGCGCACGACACCGCGGCATCCTCTACATCGACACCTGCCGCACCATCGTCGGCTCCCTCCTCCATGGCGCCTGGACGACGAGGACTTGAGACGCAAACTTTTGATTGCTTTAGAGCTTCTTCTGGCAAGCGCAATGGCTTTCATTGTCTTTCATGCTTGTCCAGAACTCCAGATACCCACATCCTTTTTTGCATAAATTGATCATGTGTATAGATACATCACTGTATTTAACCCCATGGACTGTTCGGTCACCTTCTAATTAGCGTATAGCTATTTGAATATGGAAAATCACACTTGCAGATAATTAAGATTTATATCAAATGAGCAGCACTTCATGTATTTTATCTTTGCAGGGACGAGCATCAGTGAGCTCACGAGCAATCAGCACAACACATTATTATGCCCCTTCACTGTTGCTTCATGAAAATGATTTCTTGCAGATGGATCGGTTGCTTGCCTACATGATGGTGATTTCAAGGTGGCAAAACAACTTTGAGAGGTACGTGACGAGACGCTGATACTGGGAGTCATATTACAAGTAAAACATCTATAGAAAAGCTCAATAAAAATTTATGAATTTATTTCCCTTGTAAGCTGTGGCCTTTTTATATTTGACTTTGAATTGGCTCGTGATTAGTTAGTGCTCTATATTACGGTTTGATAAATAATTAGTACTGTAATTTTTATGCTAAAAGTTGTATTGCTTTGTGTACTGGGAAGACTGGATTGTATTGAATCCATTCAGATGTCTGCGCCACGTGACTTTTGGTGTATTGAATCCTTTAATTCAGATGTTTGTGTCATGTAATTTTTTGTTTTGAGATGTAGTTGGCCATTTTGAAATGTAGTATGAATAGACATTGCCTTGGCTGCTCTTTTTTTTTAGATTCTTGGCTGCCCATTTTTGTTTGAGCTGAATGTTGCAGGTTAGCCAAGGTGTGAAAGTTAAATTTCGGACCGACTGTTCGTGTCCAAAAGCTACTGCTTGATTAGCTGAAAGATATACAAGCTAATTTACGTATATAATTACTTTATGTGCCCTCCAATGTTCGCATAAGATTTGGTGATAATTTACAAATTTATTAAACTTATTTGCGGCTACAAAGTGCATGCTTGTGGGACAGCTACCATGATGATGATGGGAACACGGGGCAACGAGATTTGGCGCCGTAAAACGGTGGATGCATTAGGCTAGATAAAAGGTGGCCCATCGAGGTAGAGGCGATGCATGAGAGAAGAACTAGATCATCGTGTTTGATAAGGATCTAGGCGGAATATTTGTGCACCGTGTAGGACTGACTTTTTAAGAGGGTCGTGGCAACTCACGGCCACAATTTTAAAAGATTTTTTTGTTAGTGATCTTCCATATAATTTATCAAAATTTTCATGGTGATTTTGTTGTTGACTCATAAGTTGATGCGTGATAATTTCAATACTTTTGGATATACATGATATATAAACAAATAAGTGAGGACCTTTTATTTCTCCTTTGAGAGAGGTTGTTCTATAAACGTATAATAGAACTATAAGAGGACGAAATCAATTGGTGTGTCCAATATGTTTCAATGGCCAATTTGATGTTGACGTCAACATCTGTATTTGGACCCGTTGCAATCGCACGGGCATTTTGCTAGTAGTTAGAGCAAGTCCAGCAGCTACCCGATATCCTCCCCGATACAGAAAATAGGGGAGAGAGAGGAGAAAACAGCCCTCCAGCAGATCCCCTACCGACCTCCCCAACAATCGGCGTCCCCTACCCAAGCCCTCAATCTCCCTATACATCGGGGAGGTGGAGGCGTCCCCGATCCATCGCCCTTACCTGCCGCTTCCACCCTCCCGTCGCTCTTCTCTGCCATCTCCCGAGAAGAAGACCACAGACGTCGTTGCAGCCACTGCTCCAATGCATGATGCCGTCCCTACAGACCCCGCCGAGCCAAGCCGACGACGCCAAGAGCTCCGCCGCATCGTCCTCATCCTCCACGTCCAGCGAATCGAGATGGGACGCCAAGGATCCTCACCTCTGACCTCTTCTTCCTCAAGTCTGACCGCCGCTCGGCCGCCAAATTCGTCGCCTCCAGTTGTCCCCGAGCTCTATCGAATCCTCCAGCCCCCACCCGGTGAGCACGCCGTCCGATTCCCGCCGTGCCCGCCGAGCCCCATCTCAAATTCGTCACAACCGAGCTCGCTCATGTCCGCTGTTCTTCAGCTCGCGTCGGTAAGAATAATCCTAAATAAAATATAGAATAGGGAGATATTTTAGGGGACCTGCTGGAGTTAGGCAATTTTTAGGGGAGAATCGTTTTAGGGGAGTCCCCGATTTTGAGATGTAGGGGAGAAATTTTAGGGGAACTGCTGGACTTGCTCTTACAACACAACAATGTGGCAGTGGCGTGGCGTGCTGACTGGGATGTCATTTTTGCAAAAGGGACCTTAGTATTTTTTTATTACAAGCACAGAACACCGAGATCAGACGATAGTTCAAACACCTTATATTCAGCTCAGCGTGTAGGACGACGGTGGCAGCCCCGATGCCGACGTGACTGAGTTGTAGTATTAAGCCACACCTACCTCCTACCCTAAACAAACCCAAAGAGCATATCACGTACACTCCTTGTTTGAATTTTTTTTGTAAATTTGATACTTCTTGGTTCAAAAAAGATGATTTCCTTCCTATTGTCTAAAATATTTGGGAGAACTATGTGGCAAGTTCTGATCCTATTGGTACTACCAATATCAAGTTGAAACGTTTTAAGAAGTTCTTTAATGGGTGGGGGCTAACATGTTTTGTCCATTTAAAAATATGAGGAGATATTACAGTTGGAAATTCAAATTTTGGAGCCGAGATTGGGGAACTTTCTGTTGCATGACGAGAGCACACTGTGCTGCATGTCAGTAGCGTCCCAAGCGCATAGCTACGTTACAGTTCGATCGCTTGTGTCATTCAGTGTAATTAATGGTTCATATATGTTGACTCTAGATTGACGAGCCAAGGTAAGTGAGAGTCATCCCGTGTTTTTTTTTTTGTACAAGGGGGTGGGGTCAAAGACCCCAGTGCTGCAATTTTATATCACCACGTGGCAGGAACATTTTACAAAAAGGTCCTTTACAAAACTAGCCCTAAGAGACCTAAAATTCGAAGAAAGGACCTTCGATTTTACAAAAAGCACCCAAGAACAAGAAAAAGGAACGCAATTAGGTCCTTGGGAACCTCTGCCACCGCTCGCCAGCGATCTCCATGCGCCGACGCCGAGATCATCGAAGCTCTGAAGCTCGGACTCTCCCTTCTGACGAGCAACCACAGGCGCCAGCAAACGAGAAGCTGCCGGGGACGAACCACTTGACGGCTTCACGTCGCTGAGCACTGACACCTGCTTGAAAAGGCCTCCGCCATGGAGGTTGATCTTCAGCCACCATCTTGGCCATAGATACGCGGCGGCTAACTCGTCCACCGCGTGAGGAACTCCAGGAAGCAGCACGGACCACTTCACCGAGCAGTAGATCTTCTTCCTCTCCTCGCCTCCACGGCCGGCCAGAGGAAGACGAATCCACTCCACTGCGAGATGGGCAATACGGCGTGCGGATTTATTGAACTCACCTTGCTCTTCCTCCGATCTGCAAGAGATCCGCCACAGATCCGGCCTGCAGGAGAGAAAGGAGCCGCCTCCGGCGCCGCTGCGAGTCGCCGGAACGCAGGCAAGAAGAAGGAAGAGAGAAGCCATATAGGCTAACACCAGCACATAGGCTAAACTCAAAGATCTAACACTACTTTGTACAGATCCTAGACCGGCGCCGTTCCTAGTCCATCTCCAACCAGCTAATCTGGCGGGGAGGACGGCGGGAAGGCCCGGGACGGCGGAGGCGACTCTCAACGGGGAGGGAGGGGGTGGAGCTCGGGGAGAGAAAGAAAAGACCCCCCGTTTTGAGTCATCCCGTGTGTAGTGTGACGTGCACATTTATGAGCGTGAATGCAGGCGTCGGATGCCGATAGTGGTTCACCACGAGTCCACGTAGCACACACGGATAGACCTGGCCATTGAACGTGTCGCGAAACTTTTGACAGAAAACGTCTTACTGCTAGCCTAGCCATCTTTTACAATCACAAGGTAAATAAATGTACTACATGTCTCTCCACAATAGAAACATAAATTAAAAAAGAGAGACGAACAAATGAACAATGTAGGTATATTACAGTCCATATCAACAAAAGCTTAACTCGATAACATAAACATTAACTACATTAAACAACTTCTAAACCCTAATTACATGAACTAGAACTACTTCATGGCGCCTTCATAGGCAGCGAACTGACGTGACTTCGAGGCATTGGAGTCGTCGGAGTCGAAGTTGCCTGAGTCGCCGGAGTAGGAGTCATCGACGTCCTCGTTGACAACATTGGTCTTGGCGATGGGCACGATATCGACGGCCATAGACGGGTTGTCGACGACATCAGGCCCGATCTCATCCGAGAAGGGCTCATCCGAGGACTCCAATGCCTTGTACTCATAGACCGGGGTCTGCGGCGGAATATCTCCACGCGGTCGCCGGGGGCAGCGGTGTCATCGGCGGCGCCGAAGGCGTCTTACTCCTCGTCGTTGTTATCTCACTCCTCCTTCTCCTCGGAGTCGGTTAAACCTTGCTCCTTGCGAAACCGCTTCTCCTCCCGCTCATCCTTGTATAAGGCGAGTACACTTGCGAGCCGATGAAAGCGACGACTCCGTGTGGCACGAGAACGAGCTCTTCGGCGTACCCGGACATTTGAGAGAAGAGAATTGCCAGTATTTTTCAATTGCAGGTAGGCCCCCTTTTATCATAGGGTTACCGCGGCGAGCAGTTTCAGTTCCAATATAATTGGCACCCCAATTTCCAACTCCTAAACCATTCACAATCATGGTCCCACCCACCATGTAGACCCCACCTCAGTTAAAAATTGTGATAGCGGGTCCTACATGTAAGAGAAGGCCCCACATGTAAGACTAGGTCATACGTGTCAGCATTTGGCAGGTCCCACTAATGTCAGAATTCGCCATGTAAGGGTTCAAGGGGTTGACTCGACGAAAACGCTGTATGGGCATTCATCAGATTTGGGTGGAAGGGGAGAGCAAAAGTTAGGAAAGTTAAATGGTGGAAAAAATGAGCGGCGCACGAAAATAGTAAACCCATTTGACAAACCGTTTTGAGCTAGCTGGTTTTTGTTTTGATTTGCTCTTAGGGTTCAGATCTTTGTGAAATTGATGTGAAGGCTCAGAAAATGAACCGAAACATATATGTAAGTAAGTTTATGTCGAAATCAAAAGATAAAAACTGCAGAAATAATATCCGAGATCCATATAGTTGTGCAGATCGAGATTAGACGAAATCCCAGCTTCGGATGGCCTTCGCACGGTTTCAGAATTCAGAGATGTCAACTTTGCACTTCTCAAGGGGACTGAAGACACATTCAGTAATCTGGAAAATATCCTGAAGGCGACAGCTTATATTTTGTAATTCATTTGACATAATATTTTGTACGAAGAACTGGAATATTTTGTATTTCACTTGGCACAAAGTATTTTGTATGAAGAAGGGGACACACCGACACATTAAGAGGGCTACAATGATACGACCAAGATTTGAATCTGAATACTACGAGGACTGCAATCTAGCCTGAATTCCCTAAAGACAGCAACTGAATACAGAATCTGGCAAGGAAGCACACAAATGTAACATTAGAGAATCCCATTTTTTTTTGTGATTGAGCATGATATTAACAAGGCCGAGCAGTGTAAAGCAGTAGGATCAGAAGACCGAAACACAGGTTATTTATCTTCAAGATAGTATACACAAGATTCAGCATCCAGATATACACAGATGCTACAAGCTCCATTATCCACCGACAAAACTTAGCTCAGTCACTGGAGCATTATAATTTATAAGCCAGTTACTGAGCATTGGCAGGGATTTCATGGTCCGAGAAGGTCGACGCGGCCTCCGAATGCAGTGAATCCCCATGTATCCTCTTCTGCAGGCTCTCCAGGCTCGCGACACGCCGCAGAGGGGGCCTAGTAGCCATCTCTTCCCCACTAGGCACCGGAGTGGCTGTCTCCCGGAGATCAGGCTTGATCTGATCGTCTTCGAGTAAACGCTGGAGAAAATGGCTCATGCTCTCTTCAGTAGGAGCAGCATCAGCAGAAGCTGCATCAGATACACATGAAGAGAAGGGTGCGGTGCTTCCGGGGATGTCTGATGAAGTGGAGAACAACAGGTTTGTTCCGGTTACTCTCCTCACAGCTTCTTCAGCTATATTCACCTGAACAAAAAAAACTCTGTCAACATAACAAAGAAATTAAACATAGCACTAGTTTCATTTTACTCATACACCATGCATATCTATAAGAGAATATTAAGAAAGTAGTGTCTCACTAGCACCTCATCTACTAATCTATTTCGGAAATGTTTTATTTTTTTAGAGCAGAAGTATTAGCTACACAACAGTTAAAGAAAAATGTCACTTTGTATGCATAGGGATAGCATAATAAGTTCTGAATATGCATGTTCACGAACGCAGGATTGAAATTACATATCTACTGTTTGTAGCGAAAAAAGAGTAAGTAACGACTGTAAAATGATTGTTTTCAAAACACCTTTACCAAGACATAAATACAGAGTTTGGCATGTACTCACAAACAAGCATTAACAAATGTATGTATGACTGTGCCCTGTTTGGACTCCTCATGTGCGGTATGAGACAGAACAGACCTCCCATAAGGACCAAAACCACAGGCTTAATGAGACACACTCTCAGGGCATTGCAACAGGGTATGAGCTTTTATATTTTGTTTCATTTTTACAATGCCCACACCTGTAAGAAAACATTGTTATTACTCTTAACACCAAAGGATAAAATTGTGAAATATAGAACTAAACTATCCTTTTTCACTAATAGGAGAGGATAATACCTGCCTTCCTCATGAGAAGTACAAACTCAAATCCAGAAAATGATATAGTAGTCTTTCATAGTACAGTTAGGAAGTTAAAGATCATGTAAAGCAAGGTAGTCAAATCCAAGATTTGCTTTATTTGTCATGTTATAGTTTTCCAAAGAAAAGAGAAAGCACATGACCACTGTTATGTACAAAGCTTAGTAAAGTAACTACATATTAATGATGCATACATTATATCAGTTCTATAAACAACAGATTCACAGTCAGAAACAAATTGTAGGATGCAATTAAAAGATCACAAGAATAAAGGGATATACCTTTCTCCTCATAGTCTGAATATCAACCGTAAGATTTCTGTTGCTAAGAGAAGCTTCCTTGTATTTCTGAGTCATCTCAGTCAGGCGCTTTAGCAAAGATGCATTCTCAGCTCTTAACTGAGTAGCCTAGATGAAGAGTAGTAATTAGTACGGTCATCTTAATTTCAGTTAGAAGTTAACTTAAACATCATGGGTCGCAATTTCAGACCTGTGATTCAATGTCGTTCTGGTGGGCTTGTTTCCTTTTCCTTGACCTCCTGGCCGATTCTCGATTTGACAGCATCCTGATCACAAAATTAAAACTGAGATATTTAGCACGCCAACGTTGTACTAGTTTTCCAACATAACACACTCAATATCGTGTATAATGGTAGCGACTAGCAGTTTTACTAAAAAACAACCAATTACCAAACAACTGGCTCCAGTTATTTGTGACTTTGGTGGGATTGGTCTATATATAAAGGCAAGGGTCTGATGTTTGAAGATAATGGAAAATAGAAAATTCTGCAGTACCTCTTCACCCGCTTTGCACTAGCAGGGTCTGTATTTTCCTCAAGATCACCCTCATCATCTGAGAGCTCCTTTGATGTACAACTATTAGCAGGCTTGCCTTGAACAACAGTACCATCACCTATTATAGAAGAACAGAAACAAAATGACTTAATGAGGATAAGAGTTAAACGTTAAAATGCTACAAAGAAATGTGTATACACTTTTCAAAAGATACTTGTAGGTGCTTTCCTGAAACATTCAAATGTCTGGAGACTGTCAGAACGCAAATTGCGCTGACAGGATTGCCTATTCTATGTGGTACGTCAGCATCCAGCACCGATGAAGCAGGATCAGAATACTTGTTCTCATCTTTTACATATTTGACCTCAACAAAACACCATGTTGCCAAACCTAGAATCGACATTTCTCCTTATTTTCTGGATTCTCTGGTCAGTTAACCTATTCTACAGAAACTACTGGTGACATCTGACTCTTCTGATGGTTCAGGAATCAGTAGGAGTGCCAGAAGCAAGAAACTAGCAAATAAAAACACACAAAATATACCTGCTGTTCATATATGAATTTAAAGTGTATCATTCACTCTAGCAGAACTGTGGAAGACTCTCAAGATAGACCATATTTTGTCAATCTAAGGCAATACTGCCTTTTGATAAATTCTAGTGGGATACACATCTGGCTCGATTTTGCTGAAGTTGCTTCATATACTGAAATGAATGGGATTATGGAAGTTCATAAATACCATCAAAAGAAGCTTGAGACACCAACTGCGAAATGTCTGAAGCTTGTGAATTGGGGTAGCTCAAAGCACATTCTTGAGGTTTAGCTTCCTGAAATCAAATTACATGCAAAATTAGCCCATGGACATCATCACACTTAAATGGTGTTTGCGAGGGAAGGCTGCAAAATCATGATATCGTTAATGAGCAGTATAAAATTAGGTGTACTGCCTGAACACTCTTTGCCTATTGAGTGTAAGTCACTTTCAGGAAAAATATCAGAGCATACTTTTTTATACCAGCTTAGGAAAATCGAAGAAGATCCCCATTTTTTCATACTCTCCGACAACATAAGACCTATTTAATATTGTAGTCGTTTGTAGTGAATGAAACTCCATAAGAATATGCTCATAGCATATGTGGTTAAAACAGGTCTGCTTCCCTCCTAGCAACATGTTACATGTCACACTACACTCTCTGCTATCCTACGTGTAGCTGCACCAAAATACCCCTGAAGATCTAAGAGACCAGGAGTGCTCTCCCCTGGCCTTCCTGAAGGACCAAAAGGCACATCATTGCCATGTGTTTTTCTTCCTGAAGCCTGATCCGAAAATAGTGCTCAACTGCTCACACAGTATGAATCTAGCGAGTCACCATAGCATATTGCGTCACTAATATGGCAGCAATTTAGGCCACCAAGGAAATCGTACTTGGGAAAATTGAATTGCTCAGATTATTCGTCTGAAGATTTCTGAACGCAGATTCGCGTGTGTTTTCTCCTATCCTAAAAAATTGCAATAGAACTACTCTAGAAAGGATCTACCATGGAACTCGCAGAAGCTACAAGAGAGGCTACGAATTGAACCAAATCTCAGTTCAAGAAAGGAACAAACAATAATTGAACTTCGCAGAGGAGACCATACCATGGACTTGGCCACGGCGGCGCAGTACAGTTCCAGCTTCCTCTTCAGCACCGACGCGTACTCCCCTGGATCTCCGCCGCTACGCACACAGTTCACCTCAACCACCTCGTCGCCGCCGCCGCACTCCATTTTAGGAAGGAAAGAGAAGCTGCCCTCTTTCCCCGTCGCCGGTGGCAGCAGCACTACTCAAGAGGAGAAAGATTTACACGGAGGGGAACGGGATTACGGAGCAATAAGCGCTCTTGGGGACTGGTGTCAAGTCAAGGTGAGCGATGGTGGAAGAAGACGGAGGCGGCGAGGGGGAGGTTTATAGCGGCGGTGGAGGGAGGGTCACTGTCTCGGTGGCTGCCCATGTGTTCCACTTCTCCGCGCTGCAAAAGATCTCGGGAGCCTAGTGGCAAAGCCAAGTGGACATAAATCCCACTCCAATGGGAAGAAAATCCTATGCGACCCTTCACCAACGACCTGGCCGTGGACCACTCTGGTCGACCGACACGACAGCGCATGCGGGGAGAACAGAGCGTGCGGGGGCAGCAGGCGGCCACGCGTCGGCCATGCCGCCGGGTCCAGCCCGGCGACCCGGTCGCATAAGATTAACCCGGCGACCCGGTCGCATAAGATTATTTTCGACTCCAATGTGTTCTCCACCAAATTTAGATCTTTGTGTGGGCCCATGGCAGTTTTCCATGGAAATTAGAAAATCCCTAGAAGTTGGGATTTCATCATCTTAGTCGTTGTGTCCATTTTAGGAAGCTGCCAGGGGTTGGATGCCCAATTCGGACGCTATCCCGACTATTCAATCCTGCTTAAGTCGAAATTCATAGCTAGTGGATACATAGCGATATGTTGCTTACCACGCCTGCTTGAAATGGGTGTAAAATTAGTGTGCAAACCGGTATTTAGTCTAACTTTGAAAATTAGTGTGCAAACCGGTATTTAGTCTAACTTTGAGCTAAATACCGGTGGTCACACTAATTTTACATCCATTACTAGTAGCATGGTAGCAATATATTGCCGGATGCAACAAAGCAAGTCAACAAATAGCAAAGCTACTGCTCAAATATATCCACCAAACCTTGAAGGCATCCAACTTTCCTCTTAGCTTGCTCTAGCGCAACGGTCAAACACATTCTCACAAAGTTGTGCAAAGGTGAGGCACACATGTAAAGGTAGAGTGCCATCGGTGGTAGTGGTTGGTGAAGCGGCGGCAAAATGCTTGAGACCATACCATGGACTTGGCCACAACGCAGTGCGGTTACAACTTCCTCTTCAGCACCGTCGTGCACTCCGCTGACGTAGCTAGCTCACCTCCACCACTTCATCACATCCGCACTCCATTCTTGGCCAAGTGAAAGATGCTCTCTTTGTGGTAGTGCCGCTACTAAAGAAGGAGAAAGACTAACACAGAAAAGCACAAGATTATGGAACAAGCTCTCTTCGGGACTAGGGTCAGTGTGAGCGATTGGGGAAATGCAGGGGTGGGGGGGAGGGGGTGTTATAGCGGCGATGGACACTGACTAATGGGCATTACATGTTACATTCATGGCTTATGTGGTAAGATGAACCGACAATGTGGCCAAATTTGACGACAGGGGAGAAAATCATCAAGTGGCAGCTTTACTACCAAGTCAAAGAAGGCATTGAAGAGAACGACCAACAGAAGAGGAATAATTTTGTGGATTGTTGTATTTAAATGACGAAATGTTCATGTGTGCTTACCGCTCATGGAATAGTTTCACATTATAACCGTAAAAATAGTTGTGCCGCTGTGATGGTTGACGAATACATTACAATAAAGGATAAACTTTTCATGACTAAGATGATAAATAGTTGCCACAGGAAAAACGAGAAGGGGTTTATTCTTAAAAATAAAATGTGACAATGATGACAATTGAAAAAACATCCACCAAGCCCCGAAAACATATATCTGACCTCTTGGCTTGCGATTGATCGAGCACTGGACACACTCTAACAACGTTGTAAGAAATCGAGTGCCATCGGTTGTATTGGTTAGTGAAGCAGCGGCAGGTGCTTGAGACATAAGGAAGCGGGAGGACAAAAGGATGACACAACAAATTCCTTTTTGTTTCATCATCCTCTACCGTTTCAGTTGTGTCATTCGATTGTTTATACACAATGTCACCACCAGAATTTGTTCATGATAGCCGTAGCATCAAAGATCCAAGCGCTCGAACTAGGTTTTAAACATGAAATAACAAAGAGAGTGGATCCATTGAGAAAAGCCTCTTTTGTATGAAAAATCTGCATCTTATCAAGAGCTTACTATGCTTAAAGTAAAGTGGAGAAAAGCGCCGCTATCAATTTACCTGTTCCCCATGTTGCAAGAGGGCATGCAGGGGGCTCGATAGCCCAAACTGTAGATTTTTATCTGAATCTATGTTTCCAGCCGAGACCGTATCCGTGTATTCTGTAGAGACATATATACTTGTGTGCCTTGGCTGAGGACCAGCTGACACTAGCAGACCCATGATGCAAAGTTACTACGAACAAAAAGAATTTAATCTAAAGAGTACTAGGTCACATCACATGGAAGGTTTTCTACTAAGAAAAATATATGTAAGGTTAAAACATTAAAACATAAACAGTGCCAACGTGCCTTTTGTCTATAGGTACGCGTGCAAATGAACGTGCCTTATAAAGGTGCACTTTATGTGTATAAATATTGGCAGTCCGATTATATATAGCTTCACACCACCTCCAAAGTTGGTTTTCGTAACGAACATCCCAAAATGGGTGTTTATTAAATACTTTATGCATGTATTTTCTTTCTAAGAACACTAATTAATTATACTTAACACAAGTATTTTCCTGTTGGTTCAAGCTTAACCCCTTAAGAGTTCCAAGCTAGTGCTTCGGTCAGAAGCATAAAGTCCACGAAAGCTTGATGGGAAAAAAAAGGGTCCCTCTTATGGCAACTTCGTATGCATCTTATCAAAATATTCAGGCTAAAAGTCAAGCAGACCAAGTGTCCTTTTCAATTTCATTCACAGCTCCATGTTGCAAAAAAGATCTCACCAGCTCGGTTGCAAGCCAAGTGATCAGAATCCCTCAGTGGAGGTGCTTTGTCCATGAATTTGGATATATATTTTCTTTAAAAATGTGGATTTTGTGTGTGGGGCATGTACCATATCTTTCTCATGGTTAAATTCCTGGATTGGGTTGGTGCTGATATTTTTATGAATGGACACATTGGCCGTGTCTGGGTTGTCCTCAGATCATTAGGTTCGTAATTCATAGTTGCACTTGCACCGGATAACTCTCAGAACACAGACATGAGGCTGACTAGAACTAAATCCACGCCATGTTACATCCTTGGCCAGGTAATAAGATGAATCACAAGATGAACAAATTTGGTGACATGGCAACTACAAAAAAAAATCACCAAGTGGTGGCTTTGCTACGTGGTCGAAGAAGACGTCGACGAGAACGAGAAAAGGATGAAAGATAATCTAGAAAGATGTGTGGACCCTCGTATGTCGATGCCTAAATCTCCAGGTGTGCTTCTTTAGTCATCGGCAAAATTCCTCGTTCTTTAGGGGGTAAAGTTGTGTGTATGCAGCAAGGGGTATGGACGCACTAGTGCAGTATGCAACTATGACCCTAAGTTACCATCCAAAAGTTACACAATGTTTTCTACAAAGCTCGCACCCCGCGCATGTACGAGTACCACCCACAATTAGATTTATCTTCTTTTAAAGGTTCAAAAAAGTTATCTTATTTTCTATTTTAGTTTGCACGTGAAGATTGAATTTTGATCCGAAATATTACTACACACTAAATACTCCTACATGCTAAGTTAATGTTGTAAAAGGTCTATGATGTTTGGTGCCTTTTTCAAAGTGTGAACTATGGAAGTAGAGTGAACCCAAGTCGCTAATGGGGTTATATGTTTTTTACTACCGTCCGCAACGACACTGATCCTAAAAAAGAAAGGAGAGAAAAATGCCATTGTCAAGTCCTTTAGAAAGCGAAGAGGGGAACACCATCCCTAAACTCCATCACCCTCCCGCGACCCTCCCCAACCCTAACAGCACCCGTACCCGCGCCGCCCCTCCCCTCCTCCTCTCCCCCTCCTCCTCCTGTTTCCTCCCCGCGTCCGCGCCGCCCCCGCGGCGGCCGGCGCGGCTCCCCTTCTCCTTGCTCCCGACCCCCCTCGCTGCCTTCCCCTCCCGCCGCTGGGCCCGGACGGACCTAACGGGGACTGGTGTGCTCTGCTACTGCGTCCGGTCGACTACTGCTTCTGGCGGTGGAGGCGTTCCCTCCCGCGCGGCCGCGGTACTGCTAACCCGCTAAAATCCACTCCTGCCTCTGTCTTGCAGACCTCGGGACGGCAGCTTCGGTGCGACGGTGATGGCGGCTTCATGATCGTGGTGGCGCATGATTGGTGGGCGGCTAGTTTGGTGGTGGCAAGACCTCGTCTTGGATTATGGATAGGTGTGGGAGAAATCCTTGTCGGCTCGGCCGACACCGACGCGGTGCCGTCTCCGGGTGGCCTCATCCCTTCCTGAAGGGCGTCGTGACTACCTTTTGTCCGTATCCCTCTGTGTGCCGGGGAAACCCTAGAACCAGTGTGCTGGTTCGGGCAGCAGCGTGCGCGTGCCTTCTTGAAGGTGCTGCTTGGTACTCGTCGATTCAGTGCTCGAAGCATGGTGGTACTTCGTCGGAGAGGGTGGAACGGTTCCGAGTCGTCGTAGCTTAGTCAATCCGCCTATCTCTCCATTTCTTTTGCTTTTCTCTATTTTCTTTGGGTGTATGTTTGCTGCCGCCCCAGCATTTCGACATGGTTTGTTGTATCTGGTGGTTGCTATATTAATATAGCGGGGCTACGGCTTATTTCATCATCAAGTCCTTTAACTATTTAACTACCGTATGCAACAACTAATAACTGGTCCAATAATTCAAGGAGAGGAAAAAATTCATTGTCAAGTCTCAAGTGCAAAAAGATCAGGAGCCAAGTTGCAGCCACTGCAAGCCAAGTTTCCAGGTTGTAGATCTTTCTCCCGTGGGACCCACAGGCCCCATCGCATCTTTTTCTTGGCTGGGAGACAAGCCAGCTCAGCGGGCCACTCGATCCACTGAACTCAGTATGTGGTTGATATTTTTCTGGTTGAGGAGGACGTTCGTTCCTGTCCACAGAAAACAGATATTAATTTATATCGATCATCATCACACGCTACTAGAATGGGCGAGCATCTTGCTGGTGCCACTTGTACGTGTGCACCTGATTCATGTCTAGCCCATCACATCTCGCTGGGCACTAGAGTTTGGAATTTCACTGATACTGATGACTATGTTCGGTGCGCAAACAGGCGAAAACGACAAATCTGACCCTGACGGCAAAGTTCAGCACAAAATGAACTCTTTTCGAAAGTTTAGCCGGATCTAACCCTTTTTCGTACCGTTCAACATACAGGCGGTAGACTACACGGGGTACCGCCTGAGTCTTTGGTGGTAGCCATCCTGGTCCACGGTCCGCCCGTTCCGGTTGACTGGCTGACATGGCGATACCGCCGCGGCCGTCGGCGGTACACCTAAGCACCGTACCGCCCGGATAACCGGCGGTACCCGTTCGGCAGTTAAGTGGCTACAGCCGCGCCCCCAGCCTCTCATTCATCCCCACTAAAATCTCGACCCGAGTTGCTGCCCTCTTCCCCTCTCTCCTCCACACTCAAATCTCTCTCAAATCCCTCCAAATCGGAGGACATAGCTCGTGGAATCGGGCCATCTCCATCCTCTGAGGTAGTCCCTATCAGATCTCTCGCTTTTTGTTGGTTGGATTTGTGTTACTTTGTGGCATTGTTTAGTTTGAGGCAAACCCTAGATTTGTTGATTTGTCCTAAATCTATTATTTGAATTGGTGCATTGCGGGTTATATGTTGTTTGTGACGTGTAGAAATCATTGTGGTTAGATAGATTCATGTGTTTTTCTTACGTACAATTATGGTTGAGTCTAGGGTTGGAGGTAGTGGTTAGCACACATGTATAATTTAGATTATTGTGGTGTGTTTGCTATTACACATCAATGTGATACATTTGTGTGTCTTGTCATTTAATTATAGATGGCAAGAATCGTGAATGTCCATCATGTTGACAAAGAAGCATTTTTTAGTAACAATGAAGAAGAGATTGTTGACAATGGAGAAAAAGTTATGGTATTGCCAATAGTCCGACATATGCCGAGGTTGTTGCAAGAGTACGGGAAGTTTTCGAATGGATGGATCCTAGGGAGAAGGTTGAACTAGATGGAAGGTATTTTGTTGGATTGGGACACCGTCCGCGAAAAAAAATACCTATGACATGCGAGTTAGATTGGGGGGCATACAACGAGGTTGTGGCGGCTTCCAAAGACAACTCGCTCGAGTGATTTGCTACCAAGGTTGGCGGTGATCGGTTGCATTTTGACTTGAACCGGTGTGCCTACCCCACACATGATGCAATGACCCCCACTCGAAATGTGTCACTTGATGATGCGGTCGAGTTGAATAATATGAGCCAACCTCCTTTGAGCCAAAAAATTGACTTGGAGATGAATGATGGCGACCAAGTCGATGAACAAGAAGAAGAAGGCCGTGTGGTTGAACGCCGACGGCTTACGCTTGAACTGAAGGACAAATGGGAGAAGACCAGCCGCCTCAAAGTATGGCTCGTACCGAACATCGTAGGGCATGTCCTCCGCACTATGGCCCCTCATGCGCATAGACCGATAGGCTGCGAAAGATAAAACATGATGTGCTCACTATCTTTGTAACAGCAACAAAAAAAATGGAGAACATTATTTACCTTCTCAGCTAAGTCCATATCTCCCCTCTCGATAAGCCGGGCACGATGTTCCTTGTCGTACACCAAATCAAGCCCAGGGTAATAACGTTCCGGCGGGTCATCCATCCTAATGCAAAACATTCTTTCAAATGACCATAAAAATTTCAGGACACAAATATCTACATACACTACAAGAATTGCTCATGAATCTAGATCAAATAAGTAAGAGGCAAACACGGTATGCCAACAAACATTACGCATCAACTAGAGCAAATCACCTAGAGTATCTAAGATTTGAACAAATATAGCATATAGATTCGGCCGAAATTTGCATCAATATAGAATATAGCAAATCACCTAGAGTATCTAAGTTAATGGCCAAAATTTATAGCAAATCAACTAGAGCAAATATACCATCTAGGTTTGGAACAAATCATCTAGGGTTTCAACAAATCATCTAGATTCGGCCAAGTTTATGGACGAAATTGAGAGAGATGAGAGAGGCTAACCTGACGGGAGAGAGACCTCGCGCCGCCGCCGTATGTTCCCACCGCTACCTAGCCCGCAAATAGAGAGGGAGAGAGAGCTCGCCTAGCCGCCGCCGTCGCCTCTCCAGGTCGAGGTCGAACAAGATGAAAAGGGATGGATGCGGGCTGGATAGGGTCGGGACCTCCACTTAACTGTCGAGCTCCTACCGCCAATGAGCAAGGCGGTACCGTGTTCAACTGTATCGCCCGTGGACACGGCGGTATCCCTCCAAGCCTACCGTTTCTGACATCGGCGGTATAGCCACGTCAACGCAGTCAACCGGAACGGGCGGACCGTGGACCAGGACGGCTACTGCCAAAGACCCTGGCGGTACCTTGTGTACTCTACCGCCAATATGTTGAGCGGTACCAGAAAGGGTTAGATCCGGCTAAACTTTCGAAAAGGGTTCATTTTGTGCTGAACTTTGCCGTGAGGGTCAGAATTGTCATTTTTGCCGCGCAAACAAGGCAAAGAAAAGGCGGAGAATTTTCAAATAAAAAGGCGGAGAAAGCTTCCTGAAATGAGAGAGGAAGCAACAAATGATTTCGTCATAATATTTTTGTTATGATATTTGTGAGAGTACTTCTTGTATGCCACATCAACAAATTATTGTATGGAATATTTTATCATACATGTCATGGGTATGTTTAACCTATATCATTTGTTGTACAAGGATACATACTTGTGTTCTCTATACTAGTGGAATGTCCCCCAACATGTTTAGAGATATGCATATATTGATCAAAACATCTATAATTCATGATATATGCGCAACGCCAGAGTCTGTGAAACATATCGCCTTGTATTGAGTTTCTCGCAATGAATATCATGTGCGCTCTTCAAGTTTAAGTTATGCATATGAAAAAACTAGCTACGCAGATACCCATAACATACCCCTTTTAGATGCAAACTGGTGTGTAAATTTACATGGATTTTAACCGGACCATTAAGGAATTCCATATATGGCTCCTCCCACATGATGACATTACACTCTTTAGAGGGTAAAATAGATATTAGATTCATACATATTATGTGTTATGAAATAAAAATAAAATAAAATAGATCCAACTGATTCTTGTTCAATATGTGCACAAATAATATAACTAACATCCTTGCCGGTGCCAAGTACTTTAGATGTTTTTGCATGTTGTTTGAGAAAGAACCATATACAACTGTTCATGGAAATAGAATAGGATCAGAGAATTAGAGGACTGTGGCACATTGTTTATGGCCATAGCAAAGCGCACCATCTAATCTTTATTTATTGGATGAGATCATAAGGTTGTGCATGATCCTTACAAATAAGAGAATCAGAATAATGCATACATCATATGTAAAAAATGTTTTATTGTTAAACTCAGCTAAAGTGAATAGTCAATAAATGCGGAACATTGTATGTTTAACTTTATAGACCTCATCACCAACTTGCGGATGTTAATTGTAATCAAATTGAATAATAAAATAGATGCAACTTCTATGTGTTTCACATTAAATTTATCTACTTTTCTATTTATTTTTGGATGTCTCGATTGAACTTTGAGCTGAAATATTACTGCACCCAAAATAATCCTACATGCTAAATAATGTTGTAAAAAAAGTCTAGAACATTTTGTTCCTTTTTCAAAGTTTGAAGTATGAAAGTCAAGTGAACCCATGTGGCTCATGGGGTTATGTGTTTTTACTACTCGTATGTAACAACTGATCCTAAAATGAAAGACAGAAAAATGACATTGTCAAGTCTTTTAAATCTTTAGCCTCCAAAGTCTAAGGGTGTGTTCGGTTCTGGAATCAGCTGGAATGGAACGGAACCGTTCCGCACCTGAGACTCGTTCTAGTGTTCGGTTTGTAGATGGAATGGAACGCACTGGTTCACCGAGAGAGAATATTCCTCTAATATGCAGAACGCATCCGTCCGGCCGAATCGGCCGGACGAGGTGGAACGAGGTGGAATCGGTCGTGGTTAACGAGTAGTCGTGATGGTTAGCGAGCGATGGAATCAGAGCAAGGCGCGGCCGGACGAGGTGGGCGCGGCGGCGGCCGGGCCGGAGCAAGGGGCGACGAGCAGAGCCGGCGGCGGCCGGCCGGAGCTACGAGCAGGGACGGCGGCGGCCAGGTCGGAGGTGGGCGACGAGCAGGGACGGCGGCGGCCAGGTCGGAGCCGAGACATGCCGGAGCAAGGGCGGCCGCCAAGCGAGCAGGGACGGCGGCCGGCCGGAGAACGGCGGCAGCCCGCCGGAGGCGTGGCGGTGGCCGGTTGGAGCAAGGCCGGCCGGAGCTAGGGCCGGCGGTAGCCGGGCGCCCCAATCTCCGGGCGTCTCTACTTCGATTTGGGAAAAAACAGCTTTTTAATTAATTTTGTCTGTTAACTCCGGTTTTGAGCAAAAAAATTAAATTTAAGTCCTAATTAATTGAATGTTAAACAAATAACACAGTTCCATTCCGCTTTTCAATTCGTGGACTGGAACCGTTCCATTCCGTTCCACGCCATCCTAAAACCGAACACACCCTAAAAGATCGCAATCCAATCAGGTAGAATTTATGTATGTACCTGGCAGGTTGTAGATCATTCTCTACCTAGACCACATGCCACAAGTATCTTTTTCTTGGCTGGGAGGCTAGCCAGCTTGGCAGTCCGCGTATTTTTCTCATAGCTACCAAGTTTGCTAGGTCTACAAATCATGTAAAAATAAGGACTGGGTTTGGGGATGATATTTTTGTGGATGGCGGCACATTGGAATTTTTTCAGGTTTTCTATTTAATTCCCTGATGAGTTGATTGAATTTTGAGATAAAATGTGACGGCACACTAAGTACAAGCTAAGTGGGCATCATTTTTAATCAACGCTAACTTAATATTGTCAACAAGAAAGCCTAGGACTTTTGATGCCCTTTTGCATGTGAGTTATGGAAGTTGAGTGGACCAAGTCGCTCATGTGCATTAGCTCATATGCAACAACTGAGCCTAAAAATCAATGAGAGGAAACATGTCATTTTCAAGCGAAAAAGATCACGAGCCAAGTTGCATCCACTCCAGTCCAAGCCAAGTGATGCAGGTTGTAGATCTTTTTCCCTTTGGCCTTTGGGACCCACAGGCCACAGCGTATCATTTTCTTGGCTGGGAGGCAAGCGAGCTCAGCGGGCCGCACGATCCACTCGACTTGGTCTGCGGCTGATATTTTTTCTGAGTGGAGGCCGAGTCGGACGCTGCTTCCTATCCACACAAAACAGATATTATTTTATATCGACATCATCACATGCTACTACTACAAAATTTGAACATAATCTGAATTTACCCTACGCAGCCTCGTCCAAAGTCAAGAAACAATGTCGATGATGTTGGACTCCGTAGCGGCACAATGGAAATCTTCAGCCCGGGCGGCCTTGATGATGTCCTGAAAGTTACGACCCGGCACTGACTAGAACCACGTCCCCTCAACAATGTTCATCTCCGGCGATGAATGCTCGCCGGTAAAGCATTTGAGCACCCCATCTCACTTCTCGCGGAAGAGTGTGAGCCAGTAGCCGTTGTCGACATCATACCATGGTCCAGCCACAACACGTCCATTCACTTGCGGGGGTGGATGTCATGCTCGGCGACCTTGACAGCGGGGACTAGCGGCATGGGGCACCCTGCCCAAACTGATGGCCAAGACTTTCAGCAGAAAATAAAACTGAAAATAAACTAAATGCAAGTAACTAATTTTTTTGTGTTTTTTGATAATTGAAAGCACACAAGATAAAATAAAATAAACTAAGCAAGACAAAAACAAAGTAAAGAGATTGGAAGCGTGAAACTCCCCTTGCAGAAGACTGCTGTCTCCCCGGCAACGGCGCCAGAAAAAGAGCTTGATGGCGTGAATCACACGCTCGTTGGGAGACCCCAAGAGGAAGGTATGATGCAGTTCAGCAACAAGTTTTTCCTCAGAAAGAAAGCAAGGTTATCGAACCAGTAGGAGCAGCAACTCTTCAGAAGGTTGTTGGTGGCTCGCACGGCGCAATACGATCACCAACGTGGAATCTGCACACAACACAATCAAACTACTTTGCCCCAACGAAACAGTGAGCTTGTCAATCTCACCGGCTTGCTGAAAATAAAGGATTAAACGTATGGTGTGGAAAATGAGTATTAAATTGCAGAGAATGAAAAAGGAACAGTTTGCAGTTTGTGGTTGTTTAATCAGTGTAAAAAAATGGACCGGGGTCCACAGTTCACTAGTAGTGTCTCTCCATAAAAGATAACTAACATGTTGGTTGAACAATTTACAGCTGGGCAATTTACAAATAGTGAGCGCATGACAATGCATATACATGACATGATGATTACTATGATATTTAATTGGGCATTACGACAAGATACATAGACCGTTATCCAACAGCATCTATGACTAATAATCCACCGCCGGGTTGTCATCCGAGTTCCCCATTGGTATTAAGTTGCAAGCAACGGATAATCGCATTAAGTAAAGCGCGTAATGTAAACAAACACATATGCCCGTGGACATAGCATCGTTAGGTTACCCCTAGTGGCAACAGCACATCCACAACCTTAGAACTTTCTGTCACTGTCCCAGATTAAATGGAGGCATGAACCCACTATCTAGCATAAATACTCTCTCTTGGAGTTACAAGCATCTACTTGGCCAAAGCATCTACGAGTAACGGAAAGCATGCAAGATCTTAAATAACATATAAGATAGATTGATAATCAACTTGACATAGTATTCAATATTCATCGGATCCCAGCAAACACAACATGTAGCATTACAATAATATGATCTTGATCGTGTAGGGCAGCTCACAAGATCTAAACATGATGGCACAAATTGGAGAGACAACCATCTAGCTACTGCTATGGACTCGTAGTCAAGGATGAACTACTCACGCATCACTCCGGAGGCAGGCATGGCGATGTAGAAGCCTCCGGTGACGATTCCCCTCTCCGGCAGGGTGCCGGGAAGAGGTTCTGGACCCTCCCGAGTTAGGGTTGACGGCGGCGGCGTCTCTGGAACTTTCCGTGGATATTTGCTCAGGCACTTAGGGTTTTCGCGTCGGGTGGAATAAGTAGGCGAAAGGGCGGCGGCTGATGACCCCCGAGTGGCCCACACCACCCTAGGGCGCGCCAGGGGGTGGCCCGTGCCCTAGTGGCGTGTGGGGCCCCTGTGGCTCCTCTCCGTTGCTCCTTTGATCCGTCAGGTGAGTTCTGATAAAAAAAGGGACCCCGTGAAGTTTCGTCCAATTCCGAGAATATTTTCAGACTAGCTTTTCTGGAATACAAAAACAGCAGAAAACAGGAACTAGCACTTCGGCATCTTGTTAATAGGTTAGTCCCAAAAAATGTATAAAAGTGATATAAAGTAGATGCAAAACATGTAGCAATTGGTATAAAACAAGCATGGAACAACAAAAATTATAGATACGTTTGAGACGTATCAAGGTACAAAATTGAGGATGCATCTACTAAGTCAGTTGAAACCTGGAGACCGTCCGCTGCCATCTCTACAAGCACTAAGAAGATGTAAGTAAAGCTTTTCTAGTCATACATGTACTCAACTATGTATTGCGTGCATGTCTCTTTGTTTTCTTATTTTCTATTACTGCGAGAAACATTAATAACGCCACCCACCCACCCACCCCCCCCCCCCCCCCCCCCCCCCCCCCCCCCCCCAACAGCTAACATGTGTATGGAAGTATTCAAGGAACTCCAAAGATTATGCAATTTCTTGTGTTGCTTAAAATTGAAACTAGCGTTCCAGGAAAGATGAATACGTACCGTTTATTCTTTCATTACTATGAGTGGAGAAGGTTTAAACTAATGCATAAAATTAAACTACGGGATTATGATGTGCTACCAATTTTGGCACGAGAGACCAGCTAGCAAAACTAAAGAAATATATAAAGGAAGAAACTGGCACAGCAAGACGAGATGTGATCTATGTGATAGGTAAAAGTGGTGTGGGCAAGACAAAGCTTGTGAGAAAGATGTATGAGGACTACTGGACCAAGAATCACTTTGGTGTGCAGGCTTGGGTGAGCTTTGCACCCAATCTAAGTGCCTCCAACATCCTCAAGTTGATCATTCAGCGTTTGATAGAAGACAATGTTACATACACCAAAGGGGAGGCACGTCAAAATCTGGAGAAGCTGCTAAAAGAATCCAAGTACTTGCTGGTTATAGATGGTGAAGTTAGCAGCACAGAGTGGAAAAACATCCTAAGTGACCTTCCGGACGGCATGGCCGGGAGCAAGGTAGTGCAAATCACACAGACCCCACCAGAATCATCAGTTGCCACCCCGCAACAGATTCCACTCGAAGATCTCAGTGAAGATGACGCAACCAACCTATTCCTAGGCACACTTTTCATGGAGGAGAAAGGTGAAAAGTACAAGAAACTTGTGTATGAGGCTATCAGAGCGGAACAATACAAAGAAGACATCTTCGAGATTACAGGTGGTCTGCCACTTGCAGTTGTCCTTCTATCAGGCCTTTTGAGAACCAAGGAGTACCCTGGAGAATGGAAGAAAGTATTTGCCAATCTCAAGAACAAGGCCATTCAATGGAAGCGCCTCGACAGCGTATTGTCCATGTGCTTTGATGACCTCCCATATGATCTGAAATCTTGCTTCCTGTACTTTGCTGCCTTGCCGGTGAACACACTCATCAGGACACGTAGCTTGGTGTGCATGTGGATGGCGGAGGGATTTCTGAGACCGAAAGATGGCAAGCAACTAGAGAAGGTGGGCGAACAATACTTGAAAGAGCTAATTTCAAGGTGGCTGGTGAACCTTGCACCAATGGAGTACGAAGCTTCTGGAGATGAGCGGGTGGCCGTCCAAACCAAAGTCCACGACTTCTTGCTTCATGAGGCGCAAGAGGCGAGCTTCGTGGAGGTCCATAGTGGGGATGACATCCCTATACTGTCCAATGCACGCCGCCTTTCTCTCCAGAATCATACAGACAAGTATGCTGCTCTCGAACACCCGTTGCCCAAGCTGCGGTCTATCTTGTCAAACTTTGAAAAGGTTGAGGATGGAAAGGAAGAAGACCAGCTAGTTACTGTAAAGAAGGTACAAGAAGACCACGTGGGTGGAGTGGAGAAGGTAGAAGAATACCAGCTGGGTACCGTGGGGAAGGAAGGTGACCATCTGGGTACCGCGGAGAAGGAAGAAAAGAAGCAAAACGAACAAGCATGCTCTTGTCTCCAATTCCATCACTCAAGAGACACAGACGACTCCGAGAAGGCCATGAAGCATGCCATACGACAACTGCTGCAAGGATCTGAGTTCCTTCGTGTCATCAACCTGCATGGCCTTGAGATTGGAGACACGCTACCATCTGATATTGGGAATGTGGTGCACTTGCAATACCTCGGCATCACCTCCTGCTCACTGAAACACATACCACCATCAATTGGAAAGATCACTGGTCTCCAAACACTAGATGTTCGAGACACCAAAGTCAGGACACTCCCTGACGAGTTCTGGAAGATTGAGAAGCTGCGACATGTGTTTGGCTTCCTCGTCCTTCCTAGGCGAGTCCGGCGCCTAAAGTAGTTGCAGACTCTAGAGAGCATAGAGCCAGATCATGTTCGTGGCTAGGATAAAAAAACCCTGCAGAACATGTCACACCATCAGTCCCTGTACATAAGGAAGCTCCCCGAAGGAAATGCCGATGCCTTGAGTGCTGTCTGCAAACTTAAGTACCTCGTGCTCCTGAGCATACAAGGTGATAGCATTACCTCAAATTTGTTCACTGATTCCATCCTTCCGCGACTCCAGGAAATGAGACTAAAAGGGGTGATTGTGCCGCCAACAACGGCACGGAGCAGTAACTTCTATCTCCCAAACTTGACAAAGCTATACTTGGAGAAGACAAAGGTGACGAAAGATTTCATCAATAAGCTAGGCAATCTGCCCTTTCTTGCCACTCTTGAACTAAACCATGACTCCTACGTAGACCAAGATGACCATCTTGTATTCACCAGTGGGTTCCAAAGTCTCAAGCAATTGATAGTGGATGTGATGGTGAAGAAGATCGAGATAGGGGAGTCGGTGTTTCCTCAGCTTAACAAGCTGGAGGTTTTCTTCAACGGGTATGCTATTTGTGCCTTCATTGATGGTAACAGACCTAACATTCTGAAGCTACTCAAGGAAAATGAACTTCCTTTGGATATCATATCATCCTAGATGAAGGTCCGAGCAGCAACAAGGGAAGCTACTGGAAATTAATTACGAGGTTTGTACATGTATCCGCAGTGTGCCTACTGTTCGTATATATTTGTAATTTGTTGATCGTGTGTGTGCCTCTCCTCTCTATGTATAACGTTGTGTGTATGTGTGGTGACTGTAGCTGGGCTTGTGATATCTCAGCTGCAGCCAGCATTTCAGTACTACCTATAACTATGTAATAAAGTGGCCAAAAACTGGTTCACAATCCTGTCATTGTAAATGTATGATTGAGGGCGTTCAATCAAAATGGATTATACAGTCTTTCTGATCGCGTGAACCGGCCATTTGGAGTGGAGGTAATCTACTTGCTCATGTCAATTGGCAGCTTGAACGAGAATTGCTGGGATGAAAAACTGAACACTTGATACCGCATTAGTCCATGGAATCATTGACACGCCGGTAAGTGCTATCCTGTTTTCAATCTTCTTGATTGAAAACAGGATGTACCGTAACAATCACTACTAGAAAAACCTCATTCGCCGGGTGGGGAAAATACCCGGCGACAGCCGACATTGGCCTCGGCGACAGGTTCGCCGAGAGCGGCTCTCGGCGGAACCATCTCAGCGAAAATCGCCTCGGCGACGACACTTCGCCGGGTGCTTTTTATCGGGGATGCACGGCGACCTCTTCGCCGAGACTTTTTGTCCAACACCCGGCGAAGAAAAGCACATCGCCACCGTCCCTTGTCAGATGGGCGTCAGAGATGTGTCAGAACTTCGCCGGGTGGGGAGGCTACGACACTCGGCGAAGATTGAACACATGGCTCCGGCGAATATCTTCGCCGTGATGCTCTTCGCCGAGTGCCGAGATCCTTCCTACGACGTCGCCGAACGTTCGCCGGGTGGGGTTTCACCGAGAGCCGCGCGGGAAGTTCGCCGAGGCAGGGCATCTTCGCCGGGTGCGTCTTCGCCGAGATCCTGTCCAAGTGCCTGGTGAAACGTTCGCCGGGTGCGGGTTCGCCGAGTGCCTGGTGGAATGTTCGCCGAGGTTACCAAGTTCGCCGGGTGGGGAAAACACCCGGCGAAGTGGGTGCCAAATGGTCCAGGTGGTCACATTTCGCCGAGCGAGGTTCTCGGCGAACAACACAGGCCGGCGAAGTGTGCTCCCAGGTGACCAAATGGCACCTGTAGGGTGCCTTCGCCGAGTGCCCTGCCCGGTGAAGACGGATTCGCCGAGTGATTTACCCGGCGAAGTTACCATTTGGTGCAAAAAATTTCTGCTTTTTGCAAATCCCTGCATTTGCAAAAACAGTATAGCAAAATATAATACATATAGCACACCCAGAACACTCCCAGCACACCCAGAACACCCAGAACATTAAAATGAAATACATATAGCAAAATATATCACATATTGTCCAAAAGTACACAAAATATAGTCCACAAGTTCTAAAGCACACAATACAAGTTCAAAATATATCCAGCCAAATGGTTGTTCACACATCATCCACAAGCCAACAAGTTGAAGACAAGCAAGCCCTTAAATTCATCGAAGGCCTCGTGGATGCAATCCTACAAGTTTGAAAATGTGAGCATTAGTTTGAAGACATGAGTGTTCAAATGTTGAGCATTTGGGACTTGAGCTTAATTACCTAGTGTTGCTCGAGGTTGTTGGAGGCCGTTGGACTTGCAGCTCCACCTCCACCATTCTCTCCATCGGCTTGAGCATCCGAAGGAGTGTGGGATCCAGCCGACCGTTGCTCCTATTAATCCCATTAGACGAGTAAGCAAACATGTGATAAATTTGGACTACCCCTAGTCCCAAGAGCACTTACCAAGAGGACTGGGGCAACTAGTGGAGGTACAGGAGGTAAAGAAGGAAGCGTCGCCGCGGGCAGCGCCTGCAAACCGAAGAGGAGGGTTAGTATGCAAAGTTGAAGCACATGCTTTAGTTGAAAGAAAAAGTTGAAGCACTTACCGCCATAAGGGCCTGGAGGCATGCTTGTTGGTGGGCCATGTGTGCATGCATTTGCCTGTTGTTCTCCTCTGCAGCCTGCGCCCTCGCTGTAGCCTCCGCCGCCTCCTTCCTATTTTTCTCAACCTCAGCCTAGAGGATTGCAACATGAAAAGATGCGGTCATGGCGATGCAAACATGTACAATAGTGGAAAAGATGGTTGAAAAACAACAAGTACCTCCATTGCAGCAATCTTATCAAGTCCGACCCTTGGGCGGCGCTCGATCTCGGGGGCTGAGCTCGTACGCCTAGCACGAATCTCGGCAAGTGTTGGGAGGCCCGATGAATTGAAGGAAGCACCGCCAATGTAAGGCCGGCCATTCAGCTTGCCTTGTCCCGCGAGCATAGCAACATGGGGGTCGAAAGGCTCCTTCAAAGGATCGGAGTCGGGTCCGTGGACCTCGTTGAACTTGGAGCAGTAGTTTTCATGTTGTTTCTTCGCGGTGTCGGTGATCCACTGCTTGTCCGCGGGTTTCAGAGGATCCAGATCCTTCGCCTTTGGCCTCCGGGTCTCAACGAACACTTGCATCTTCGTCTTTTTGACTCCATCCTTCAACTCCTACAAGTATGACATCAAAAGAAAGCATACAAGTGAGGTCACAAGAGGTTATCGAAATATTATGGGGCAGAAATAAAAACTTGAATGGAAAGGGAAATCATGACTTCTTACCTTGTGTGCCACGAGGCCGTCGAGTGTGAGGGGGCCTTGACGGTGGACTCCGCGGCCTACCATATTCCGCCGCGCCCGTGCGTCCTTGTTTTGCGCCTTGAACCAATCAGACACCCACCTCTGTACAAGCTTCCTGTAGCAAGGCTTATGGGAGGCTAGCCATGCCGGAATCACCTATTTAACAAAAGACATATCCATATGAGTTGAACTTTTCATCAGTCCTGTGGAGAATAGTATGAAAATAAATGTGGTTACCTTCATGTACTGGGCTGTCGACAGGTGTACGGGGCAAGCCTCCTCCTTGGTGACTGTCCTGTGCATATATTCTGCATAGAACTGTTGAACAGCGGAGATACGGGCCTCATAAATCTGGTCGGGGATGAGCTTCTTCGCCATCTTAATCAGCGCCTTTTGAGCCGCTTCATCTTTACCTTCAGCATCAACGAGAGTGAAGAAGTCCTAACAAATAGTGAGCATAGGATAAAGGGGGTTACCACGGTGAAATCCAAACTGTTGGTATTTTTTACTGGTAAATTTATAGAAAGTACTAACCCAGAACTCGGCGAGCAGCCGGAAGCCGACGTGGCCGTGGACGCTGTCCTCAACCATCGTGAAGTGGGCCCAAGACCTAGCAGGCCCCCTTTCACCGGTGGGGACTCCATCCTTCTTGTAGTCGACCATGCCAGGGTAAAGCTTCTTGATAAGAAGGCCAAGGACGCCTGAAGGTAAGCGTTCCCACTTTGGGCCCACCCACGTGAATGTCCTGCACATACCAAAAACATAAGTTAGATGCTTGTGATGGAAAGGTAACTAAAGTACAAGGTAACAACATTTTAAACCACCACTTACGCATCCGAGGTGACATCAAGGACTCCGTGTGACCTGCGCTCTGGAAAGCCTGAAGGCCCTCGCTGGTACACCTTACCCTCGCGCGCTAGGCCGATCTCTGGTAGTGGATGAGCTGTCAACAGCTCCTCATCCGCCACGGCATCCTCCTCCTCACTCTCCTCACGCCGCTCCTCCGTCTCCTCCTCCTCACTCCCATCATCAGCGCCTGCTCCTGGTAGTCATCGTCACTAAGCACGGCATCGTCCTCCCCGGCCTGCTCCTCCTCCTGCTCCTCCTCCTGCTCCACCTCCTCAGAGGGCAAAGGACTACTCAAGCGAGCAGCAGGCCTACCCCGGGGCGCCTTAGCGCCGACCACCTGAGAGAGAGCAGGATCATCATTATTTAACAAAAAGATCATATATGTATTTAACAAAAAGATTCATGGATTACTTAATTCAATTATTTACAAAATTATAGATTTTACGCGTTGAATGCACTCACCTGTCTACCACGCCGTGCAGGAGTCTCCGCCGTAGCCTGTCGGTCACGCTTCCTTCCAATGACCACACGAGTCCCTTCAGCATTCTGCGCATATAGCTTAGACACGTTGCCAAGCTTTGGCTTCGGGTTGCCCGCCACCTTTTTCTTGCTGGCATTCTCCTTGGAGATACATCTCCTCGCCGCGAGCTGCTTCTCCTTGTGGTTGGGCTTCCCCTTCTGGTTCGCCTTCCCCCCTGCCATGTCTCAATCACCTGTTATCACAAAGAATGAGTTGATTAGTACAAGAACTCAATTAAATAAAAATCATAAGAAGAAATTGCCAAAACTCATAAGAATACAACAAAATGTTACATCACAAATGGTTCGTAGAAAAAATTACATCACAAATGGTTCATAAAAAATATTACATCACAAATGGTCCATAGAAAATATTACTTAAGAAAATCTAATCGACGAGTACAAAGCTTTAGAAGCCCGTGTCTACATTGTTTGGATCATAACTTGGACCAGGATCATCATCATCACTATCACGATTGTACCACCAATCTGGAACGTGGTCTAGAGGTGGCTCCTCTACATCGGGTATGTGCATCCGTTCAAGAAGCTCCACGTCTCTCTGGTTGACAACTAGCTCAGCGGCCTCAACTTGCTCATGGTCAACTTCTTCCACATCGTCGTCTTCTTCCATGTCATCGACACTGGGCAAGTTCAGGTTCAATTGGCCTGACAGCCCATCTTCCTGATAGAACTCACCCTGGTAGGTGTTCGGGTTTAGGCGTAGGTGGTAGTCGTCATCGTTAGGGGTTGGTACTTTATTACGTGGCGGTACCGTGATCACTACATCCCAGCCTATTAGACGTTTCACAGTTTTGCATGGGTACGGGAGATAAAAAACTTGGATGGCTTGGTGTGCTAGGATATAGACATCCTCTCCCGTGTAGACGGAATCTCGCTCAACTTCGACCAACCCAATTTCAGGTCTTCGTCTCACTCTCTTTGGATTGAACCAATGGCATTTGAAGACAACAGGGTTCTTCTGTTTGCCGAAATCACAATCTAGTTCAATTATGTCCAAGACTACTCCAAAGTAATCAAGGCCGTCCTTCCCGGGGCATAAGACCCCAGAATTTCTTGTCCTCGGGTTTGGCCGAGTTTTCTCATGATGGTCGGTATGGAAGCGAAACCCGTTCACGTCATATGACTTGTAGGTCTTGACGACATAGGTCGATGAGGTAAGTTTCTTCAACTCGGGCCTCATATTTGGGTCAGATATTCCCTACAAGTGCAATAGGAAGAAGTATGATACGTTAGTGTTGACGAAACGTCTTACACAAACATGGAATGAAACAAGGGGATATTCCCTACTTTTGCTTTGAACCACGGAATGAAACCGCCGCCGCCTTCACCCCCCTTTTTAAAAAGAACCAACTTGTCATTTTCGGTACATGGTCTTCGATGTTTCCAGGTTTCTCTCTCAAATGACCTATGAACGGCCACGATCAAGAAACAGAGTTAGCGCACAAACTAGGAAATGGAAGTGTGCCGAACAATACACCATAAATTGAGCACTTACTCAACGTAGGGATCTACTTCTGTCGTGTTCTTCAAGACATAAGATGTAATGTTCGTCCACTCATCAAATGATAATTTCATCTTCTTGCTGCCACTTGATTTGCCACCGGCCCCAATGAAAATGCTAAGTTCAGGTAGATCTTCCGGGTTGGCCGTGTTGAGACGAGGCACTGGATTATGAACAGTGGTTAGATTGTCACTATAGAACTTAGTGGTGAAGTTTGACACCTCCTCGTTCAGTGTTGCCTCAGCTATGGATGCTTCGATTCTGTTTTTGTTTGAGCCTTTGTGTTGAAGGTCCTTCTGCTCTCTCTCAGTCGCAAACATCCAACGTGTATGCACAGGACCCCCCAATCTTGCCTCGGTCGCGAGATGCACCAACAAATGTTGCATGGGATTGAACATGCCTGGTGGAAAGACAGACTCTAGCTCGCAAATCAACTCGGGCGTCTCTTTCTCTAACTGCTCAATCACCTTGATATCTAATTCTTTAGCACAAAGTCGGCGGAAGAAATAGCTCAACTTTGCCAACACTACCCAAATGGCCTCGTCGATATAGCCTCGAAACATGACCGGCATTATCCGCTCGATCCATACGTGATAGTCATGACTCTTGAGCCCACCTATCTTCAACCCAACCAAATTCACTCCCCTCATTATGTTAGCTGCGTAGCCATCAGGGAAGAATAGGTGGTCCAGGACCCACTGGAGAATTTCTTTCCTTTGGGCCCTTGTTGGGGTGAAACGGGCTTTTGGTTTGGACCATCTTGTTTTTCTGTGCCGGGAGGAGACATGTTCATTTCTGGCCTATCACATAGCAGCTGCTGATCCGCTCTAGCCTTGACATTATCCTTCGATTTCTCGAGGTCCATTAGAGTGTGCCAAAGGGCCTCGGCGATGTTCTTCTCAGTGTGCATTACATCAATGTTATGAGGAAGAAGGAGATCCTTAAAGTAAGGGAGTTTCCAGAAGCATGGAATGTGTGTCCACTGGTGTGTCTCTCCATAACCCACAAAGCCAGTCCCATCTGCATTGGGCACAAGAGCTTCTAGCTGAGCCTTAGTGGCGACACCATCCATGGTAGGTATTGGTACATGAGCATCAACAACTACATCTTTCAAGAACTTCTTTTTGTCTCTCTTGAATCTATGACCAGGTTTAAGGTACTGACGATGCTTATCAAAACAAGAATACTTGCCTCCCTTTGTCAGCCAAACGAAAGTCATAGCCTGCATGCAAATTGGGCAAGGCCACTTCCCGTGCGTACACCATCCGCAGAATATCGCGCGTGCCGGCAAGTCATGCAGGGACGTGTGGTACCAGACGTGCATAGTGAAGTGCGTCTTTGATACGGCGTCGTACGTCCGTACCCCTTCTTCCCAGGCAAGCAACAAATCATCCACCAACGGCTCCATGTACACACTCATATTCTTCCCCGGATATTCAGGCCCTGGAATTATCAGCGACAAGAACATGTTTTGTCGTTGCATGACCACGCCAGGGGGAAGATTCAGCGGAATGACAAACATCGGCCAACAACTATAGTTGCAAGAAGACATACCATATGGGTTGAACCCATCTGTTGATAAGGCAACTGCTACACTCCTGTTATTGCCGGCTTTTGTGGGATACTTCTTAATGAATTCCTGCCATGCAACACCGTCAGACGGATGTACCATCTTCTCAGGACGATACCTTTTCCCATCTATCGGCCATCTCATTTGTTGGGCAGATTCGTTGGTCATAAAAAGCCGTTGGATCCTCGGTATGAATGGAAGATACCGAAGGATCTTTTTGGCTACTGTGAGTTGTGTCTTCTGACCCTCACCGTTCTCGACCTCCATATACCTAGAGGAGTTGCACTTGAGACAGTAATTTTCATTGATGTGTTCTTTTCTAAATAACATACAGCCCTTTGGACAAGCATCTATCGGTGTATAATCCATCTTAAGTGATTTGAGGATTTTCTTCGACTCGTACATGTTCTTTGGCAGAATATGTGACTCCGGAAGAAAAGAGGCAATAACATGCAGGAATGCATCAAAGCAATTAATGCTTACATGATACTGGGACTTGACAGCCATTAGGCGACTTATGGAGTCAAGTTGAGAAACTTTGGTATGGGCGTGGAGGGTTTTTTGTGAGGCAAACAAAGTATCATAGAACTCCTTTGTGCTCTTTTCCCCCTCCCCATCTGCATCTTCGGTTGGAATTTCAGGTGCACGTGCATTAGCGAATTGATCTAGCATTCTATCAGCGCCGGTATCAAAAGCTGTTGATGCCTCCTCGGTGCGCTGTCGCGCGACCTTCTTCCCACGAGCTGGACGCTCTCCATGCATAGTCCAATGATGGTAGTTTGGCATATACCCAGACTTCGCAAGGTGAAAACCCATCTCTTCCTCTGTTTTGCGAAGACCGTTTTTGCAACATTTGCAAGGGCACCAAGTTGACGCAGGGTTTTGTCTAAATGCAAACTTCAGAAACTGTTCTGTCTTACTCAGCCATTCATCAGACATCTGACTCACACTGGCTCGTCCACTATACATCCAATCACGATCCTCCATCTCCAAACTGATTAATGCAGACATATATGTATTTAACAAAAAGATTCATGGATTACTTAATTCAATTATTTACAAAATTATAGATTTTACGCGTTGAATGCACTCACCTATATCTACTAGGTACATCTAAGGCTATCCCACCCGAGTATGTGTAACTTGTGTTCGTTTCCATGTCCTACTCCTATGCAAGACAGAATTTCGGCAGCACCTCCCCGCTGCTCTCCCAATACACGTCTCGACAAAGTTTCGAGAGATTGTGTATCAAGAGAACAACATGGGAGGCGCCACCGAAAATCTGTCTCGCATAGGAGTAGAACATGGAAACGAACACAAGCTACACATACCCGGGCTGTCCAAAACGTGGACAATTCGAAACGGCCACGGTTATAAATGATATAGCTCTTTGTATATAAACATATACCCTGGACAAGGTGTATACATAAATATATACAAACAGCTCTTTATATATAAACATATACCCTTGACAAGGTGTATACATAAATATATATAAAGAGTTTCATCTTTATAACGATAACCCTTCCGAACGGGAGACTCCTAGGGTTACGCGACTTGTTTGGTGAGCTACAAAATAACGCAACCTATAAAGAGGAGAGAAAAAGCGTCATTACCCTCGAAGCGTGACCGACAAAAAGACAGGGGAAGTAGCTCCTGCCCGAACCCTGCCCTACAACGAAGCTCCCGTCGTCAACCTTGCTGCTGCACACAATATCAAAAATACAATTAATAACTAACAAATAACCTAACTAACTAAGCAAATTATCACCTAACTAATTAACAAACATGAATTGACTCAAAGGATTCATATAGAGGACTTTCACCTCTAAACTTATCTCATTGTTCAAAGCAATTCAAACTTATGAAATTGCATTCACAATTCAAATTTAAACAACTTGAATTCAATTATTGGACAAGAGTCATAATAATAAAAATTCAAATAATTCAAAGAGATAATTCACAAGTATAAAGTCAAACATATTAGTCTTTTATCTCAATAATTATGGGCAAGAGCAGCAACAGCAAGCCCTCAAACTAGCCAAATTCAAATGACACATTCCACAAATTCAAATACAAACAGCCCACAAATGTTGGATTTGCAGCAATTTAAATGTTGTCTTTTTATAGTTTTCACCTTAGGAATTAACAATAAACAGAGCTACTAATGTTTTAATGAACACAAGCACACTAAACATGTTTTGCTACTGAACAAATAACACAAGAACACTAAATTCAGAAATAAAAAGAGGGAGAGATGGATCAATTAATCATACCTGGAGGTGCTTCAGCTTGTTGAAGAGGAGAAGCTGGCGTTGGGGAAGAGCAGGAGCCGGCGTTGGGGAAGAGCAGCAGCCGGAGTTGATGAAGAGCAGCGACGAACTCGCCGGAGTTGGGGCTGCGGCTGCGGGATGAAGGAGGCAGCAGCGACGAACTCGCCGTGGTCGCGAGGGAGGCGGATGCGGATGCGGGGAACCGCACGCGCTCGCGGTGGAGGCCGGCCACGCAGCTAGCCCGCCATTGCTCCGGTCGAGGTAGCGCGCGCCTAGGGCTAGGGTTTGACCTCCTGCGGCGGAGGGCGGGCAACGGCCTGCTTCTGGCGGTGGGTGGTTGCGGCGGTCAGGGAGAGGTGGCGGCGGCAGCAGAGAGGGAGGCGGCGGCTGGGGTGGGGGTGGTGGCGGCGGGTGGCGGCGGCGGGGGCGGGTTGGTGGAGAAGAACAGCGCGTGCGAATTGGGGATTTTTCGGCCCGATTTGGGCCGAACTTTTCCTAAGTCCCCGCCACATCTTCGCCGAGTATCTTCTTCGCCGGGAGCCCACCTCGGCGAACACACTTTTAAAATTATATTTTTCCCTGCTATTTCTTTTATAATTACATTTTATAAAATTATACACTTTGTTGTGTTTGGGTGGGCCATGTGAACACAAATAATCTGATTTGGGCTCATTTTTCCCGTTTCCGTCGAAACCCCCCCAAAGTAGACCAGAACTCGACGGTGTCGTCTACCCCATCGACGGGCGTCGAAAGGGGGTAGCTCCAAGGACTTTTACACTTGGTTGTGTTTGGGTGGGCCATGTGAACATAAATAACCTGATTTGGGCTCATGTTATCACATGGTTGCCTCCGTCGCACCCGAAACGGGGGTTTCCGCGTAGAAGAGCATGACCTTCGAGGGGGATAAGTGGGGTTTGTGAAGACGGTCACACCTCGGAGTCTCGATATGTCTACACCAACCTACCACCACAACCTAATGCATATATTAGGGCACCACCCATGTTTTGGTGAGGTTCCGACACCCCGAAGCCCCCGGTTCCGTCGAAACCCCCCCAAAGTAGACCAGAACTCGACGGTGTCGTCTACCCCATCGACGGGCGTCGAAAGGGGGTAGCTCCAAGGACTTTTACACTTGGTTGTGTTTGGGTGGGCCATGTGAACATAAATAACCTGATTTGGGCTCATGTTATCACATGGTTGCCTCCGTCGCACCCGAAACGGGGGTTTCCGCGTAGAAGAGCATGACCTTCGAGGGGGATAAGTGGGGTTTGTGAAGACGGTCACACCTCGGAGTCTCGATATGTCTACACCAACCTACCACCACAACCTAATGCATATATTAGGGCACCACCCATGTTTTGGTGAGGTTCCGACACCCCGAAGCCCCCGGTTCCGTCGAAACCCCCCCAAAGTAGACCAGAACTCGACGGTGTCGTCTACCCCATCGACGGGCGTCGAAAGGGGGTAGCTCCAAGGACTTTTACACTTGGTTGTGTTTGGGTGGGCCATGTGAACATAAATAACCTGATTTGGGCTCATGTTATCACATGGTTGCCTCCGTCGCACCCGAAACGGGGGTTTCCGCGTAGAAGAGCATGACCTTCGAGGGGGATAAGTGGGGTTTGTGAAGACGGTCACACCTCGGAGTCTCGATATGTCTACACCAACCTACCACCACAACCTAATGCATATATTAGGGCACCACCCATGTTTTGGTGAGGTTCCGACACCCCGAAGCCCCCGGTTCCGTCGAAACCCCCCCCAAAGTAGACCAGAACTCGACGGTGTCGTCTACCCCATCGACGGGCGTCGAAAGGGGGTAGCTCCAAGGACTTTTACACTTGGTTGTGTTTGGGTGGGCCATGTGAACATAAATAACCTGATTTGGGCTCATGTTATCACATGGTTGCCTCCGTCGCACCCGAAACGGGGGTTTCCGCGTAGAAGAGCATGACCTTCGAGGGGGATAAGTGGGGTTTGTGAAGACGGTCACACCTCGGAGTCTCGATATGTCTACACCAACCTACCACCACAACCTAATGCATATATTAGGGCACCACCCATGTTTTGGTGAGGTTCCGACACCCCGAAGCCCCCGGTTCCGTCGAAACCCCCCAAAGTAGACCAGAACTCGACGGTGTCGTCTACCCCATCGACGGGCGTCGAAAGGGGGTAGCTCCAAGGACTTTTACACTTGTTTGTGTTTGGGTGGGCCATGTGAACATAAATAACCTGATTTGGGCTCATGTTATCACATGGTTGCCTCCGTCGCACCCGAAACGGGGGTTTCCGCGTAGAAGAGCATGACCTTCGAGGGGGATAAGTGGGGTTTGTGAAGACGGTCACACCTCGGAGTCTCGATATGTCTACACCAACCTACCACCACAACCTAATGCATATATTAGGGCACCACCCATGTTTTGGTGAGGTTCCGACACCCCGAAGCCCCCGGTTCCGTCGGCTCACAAGCGCTCGAAAGAAACACACTGCTGATCCAACGGCTCAGAATGCTGGAAGGAAACACACGATCCGTGTGCTTTTCTGCCTGATCTGACGGTTCACAAGCACTCGAAACATACACACCGATCCAACGGCTCATGAGCGCTCAAAGGAAACACACGATCCGTGTGCTTTTCTGCCTGATCTGACGGTTCACAAGCACTCGAAACATACACACCGATCCAACGGCTCATGAGCGCTCAAAGGAAACACACGATCCGTGTGCTTTTTTCTGATTGGACAGTTCTCACTATATATATGTAGTCATGGCCTCCATTGGCATAGCACCCCTTCACTCATATCTGCAGCCTAATCACTCCCCATGGCTTCCACCGTACCCACTCTAACCTACTCAGAGGCGGAGGCGCTTTGCGCCTCGAACTACCCATGCCCACCCGGCTACGGCGTCCCTGCTGGCTGGTGGCTGAGCACCGGAGGCGTGCCGGTCGCTCCTGTCCCTCAAGGTTTGGCGCGCCGGGCGGCCATCACGAACCACTACTTCAACGAGCTCACTCCGCAGCAGCGGATGGATCACCGCTGGAATCCCGACTACGCCCGACTTGGGACGCCTTCTTCTTCACTCGGCATGAGAGGGCGCTCGCCAGGTACGAGGAGAACGGCCCGCCTCCTTTGAACTTCAACGAGGCCGGCCGACGGCTGTAGTGGGCCGGCCGGACACTCCAGAGAGTCATGGACTACATCACGGCCGGCGATAACCCCCGCCTGAGCTACCCTCAGTTTTAGTCCAGGCGAGCGTCGCCCCCGCCCGACGACAGCGACGACGACGGCGGCGACTACGACGACTATGAGCACAAGTATTATAGGCCTAGGCAGGAGTATGACTAATCTGAGCCACATCATTTCTTATGACAAATGGTTCATCTATGTACCCAAGATTGGTGTCATTCCCTAATGCTGGTCGCTACAACGACGACCGTGTAAAATGTATTATTTATCTTTGCATTTCCAACTAATGATCTTTAGCATCTGAATACATAATCTGGTAGAATATATGAGTGAGTAACCTGGGAAACAAAATATACGGTTTCCCCTAGCTACAGCCCTACAGTGATTCACGTTCGAATGACGTTGCATTCACCGTAGGACGTAGCTAGGGAACCCGAATATTTTGTGTTTGAGCGCCACTTTGATCCAATCAGCGGTAAGACGTCTCATAAATGAATAAATCATACGGTTTCACCCAGCTACAATCCCACCGTGGCAGCGATATCACATGCACAGTGGGACGTAGCTGGGTAAATCCGGATAATTTGTGTGTAATATCTAATATAGCTGAAACAAGACACACGGTTTCTCCTAGCTATAGCCCGACACTGATTCACGGTCGAATGTCGCTGCATTCAGTGTCGGGCATAGCTAGGGAACCCGAATGTCTTGTGTTTGAGCTGGGTAAATCCGGATAATTTGTGTGTAGTATATCTAAATATAGCTGCAACAAGACACACGGTTTCTCCTAGCTACAGCCCGACACTGATTCACGGTCGAATGTCGCTGCATTCAGTGTCGGGCATAGCTAGGGAACCCGAATGTCTTGTGTTTGAGCTGGGTAAGCTGGAATGAGTGAGTAAGCTGGTGTAGAGGTGTGGTATTTATAGGCGCAGCTAGGGGTGGGACAGTTCACCGAGCGATGCACCCGGCGAAGTTGGTGTCCCGGCGAAGAACTGGCGCGGAACGAAATTTTCGTTCCCACCAACAACCTTCGCCGACACTAGCACCCGGCGAAGCCAAACCCCGGCGAAGAAATGGCGCGGAAAGAAATTTTCGTTCCCGCCCATAGATTCGCCGAGTGCCTTCCACCGACAATCCCGGCGAAACAAAATCTTTTGCGCGGCAGAAATTTCCTTTTTCGCGCCAGGTCTTCGCCGGGTGCGGTACTCGGCGAAATGGAGGGACCAAACCTGCAAGACGGGCCCCATTGCCAGGCGCCACGTGGTCGTCAGTTTCGCCGGGAAAAACACTTCACCGAGTGTTTTGTGTTGTCTTCGCCGACGTGGTAATATTCGCCGAGATCTTTTTCTGCACGTAGCCGGTGACGTTCGCGTTTGCCGAGATGTCTCGTCGTCGCCGAGTGTCGCCGTCTCTCTACCGGCGATAGCCCTCTTCGCCGAGGTGCCCCGAAATTATGCACTCGGCGAAGCTGAGACAACTCGGCGGCGAGCGTTTTTCTAGTAGTGAATCAACCGCCAAGAAACCAACACGGCAACAGTCCCATTTCTTTATTTCGAGAATGAGATCTGCAAGTCATTTGATTAAGCTTGAGGGATAGAAATTCACAGTTACAGGTGCATTACAGGCAGGGGCGCACAGGCCATGCCAAGCCACAGGCCACCCCATCGAAGACGCGGGCATTGCGCTCTAGCCATACGCTCCCCATGATGAGCAGGAAGAGTGAATTGACCTCGCGCCGCTCCTTGGCCGGAACACGGCTCGTCGTGTCAGACAAAGCGGAGACGGACGACCACGGTCCCGACCTTACCATGCCTCGCGCTCTGAGCAACTTGAACCAAATTCCACGCGAGAATGGGCACTGGACGAGGAGATGTGTTAGATTTTGGGCCCATTTTGGCAGCCCAATAAAATTCCTGAAAATCTCAAATTGGCCCATGTGCATGGCAGAATTTTGGAGGTGCAAAGTGGTGCTAAAGTTTAGTCCCACATTGCTAGTTGGAGGAGACAAACACCACCTTATAAGGTGGAGTGTTGTACCACTTGGTAAGCTTGTGAGAACAAGAGGCTCTCTCGTGCGCACTCCTCCTCCTCCTCCGCCGCTCGCACGCACGCACCGCACCGCACCGCCCGCCTGTCTCGTCACGATGCGACGCGGGTTGCGAGAATCTCGCCGAGCCGAGCTTTATTTTTGCAGTCCGGGAAAACGGTTTGGACGGACGCGTCACAGTTAGTCGGTTCGGGTCGCTCCCGGATCGTGGGCTACTGTAACCGACCCGCACTATATAAAGTCGTGAACTGCGTGCGCTGCAAACCAACCGAACCAATCTAGGTTTTGCCAATCTCGTGCCTTGCGCCGCCACCGTAGTCTACTCCATCCCGTGCGCCGGCGTGCACCGGCGAACGGGACAGCAGGTCTCCGGAACCGCTCGTCCTTGTGATCCTGTACGGGAGAGGGCGAATAAGGTTTTTGGGAAGCGCTCCGCGCGACTGCTTTCAAGTTCTTCATCACGGCTCGACTTCCTGGACGATCTCCGGGTCCGCGGGCGACTCGTCTCCAACGTCGTCTCCTTCGAGCTGCTACCGTCGCCGCTCAAGCTGCTGCCGTCGCTGCTCCAACGACTACTTCCTCTACAACCGTTCGGTACGTGCGGCGTGTTCTGAACTGTTTTGCTATGGATCTGTTGGCGTATGTGTTGCTGCTGTTCATGTTGATTAGTACATCTAGTATGTTCGTATTCTACATGTTAGTAGCTGTGTGTAGTTATGTTTAATATTCTGGAATTAATCATGGAATTATTGCCTAATTATCCAACAATCCAAAAACCTTATATGTGTTATAGGCAATTTCCTGAGTTAAACATGGGACATCTATCTGATGCGCTGAGGCCGGACAAGTTTACCGGTGTGGACTTTAAGAGATGGCAGTACAAGACCACACTGTGGTTGCGATCTCTGAAAGTGTTCGAGGCTAGTGAGGGTTTACCTGAAGGAACTATATCTGACGAGGATCAGAACAAGTTCAAGGAAACCAATACTGCCTTTGTGGGACTCGTTCTGAGTGCTCTTAGCAACAAGCTGTTTGATGTGTACATGCACATTACAGATGCCAAAGAGCTCTGGGAGGCACTGAACGCTAAGTTCGGTGTAGCAGATGCTGGCAGTGAACTGTACATCATGGAGAGCTTCCATGACTTCAGGATGGCTAACAACCGTTCTGTAGTCGAACAGGCTCATGAGATACAGTGCATTGCTAAGGAGCTTGAGCACGCTAAGTGTGCCTTACCTGACAAGTTTGTGGCTGGATGCATTATTGCAAAGTTGCCCTCTTCATGGAGGAACTTCGCCACAACTCTCAAACACAAGAGACAGGAGATTTCGGTTGAAAACCTGATAGCGTCTCTTGATGTTGAGGAGAAGGCTCGGGCTAAGGACACTGCTGAGAGAGGTGGTGAAGGTCAGTCTAGCGCCAACATGGTGCAGAAGAACTTTCACCATGGCAAGAGCAAGGCAAAGAGCAAGTCTTCCTTCAACATGCCTACCAAGACTACTTCTTTCAAGAAGAAGAAGAAGATGCTGAACAAATCTGAGCTAAAGTGCTACACTTGTGGAGAGCCCGGACACTTCTCTGTGGACTGCCCAGATCGTGCAGACAAGAAAGGGAAGAAGCATGTCAACGTCGTGACCGCTAGCAATGCTGATGGGTACGGTAATTTACCGACTGTGCTTTCAGTATTTCAATCTCCATGTTGGTGGATTGATACGGGTGCTAATGTTCATGTATGTGCTGACATCTCTATGTTCACTTCTTATCAGGTCGCAGATTCAAGCGTCTTAATGGGGAATGGATCACATGCTTCTGTTCGTGGTGTTGGCACGGTAGATCTGAAGTTTACTTCGGGGAAGATCGTGCAGCTGAGGAACGTGCAGCATGTCCCTACTATGAACAAGAATCTTGTTAGCGGCTCCCTTCTATGCAGAGATGGGTTTAAATTAGTCTTGGAGTCCAATAAAGTAGTTGTGTCAAAGTTTGGACAATTTATTGGTAAAGGGTATGAGTGCGGAGGCTTGTTCCGCTTTTCATTATCGGATTTTTGTAATAAGTCAGTAAACCATATTTGTGGCAGTGTGGATTCGGATGCTAATGTTTGGCACTCTCGTTTATGTCATGTTAATTTTGGTTTAATGAGTAGACTTTCCAGTTTGAGTTTAATTCCTACTTTCACCATTGCCAAAGGTTCTAAGTGCCATAGCTGTGTGCAATCTAAGCAACCTCGAAAGCCTCACAAGGCGCCGAGGAGAGAAACTTGGCACCTCTAGAACTCGTACATTCGGATCTATGTGAGATGAATGGCGTGTTGACAAAAGGTGATAAGAGATATTTCATGACTTTAATCGATGATGCTACTAGGTTCTGTTATGTATATTTGTTGCACACTAAAGATGAAGCTTTAGACTACTTTAAAATTTATAAAGCTGAAGTTGAAAATCAATTAGAGAGAAAGATCAAACGTCTTAGGTCAGATCGTGGTGGCGAGTATTTCTCCAACGTATTTGATGAATTCTGTGAGGAACATGGTATTATTCATGAGAGGACGCCTCCCTATTCGCCCCAATCAAACGGGGTTGCCGAGAGGAAAAACCGCACGCTGACCGACTTGGTGAACGCCATGTTGGACACTGCTGGTTTATCTAAGGCATGGTGGGGGGAGGCTTTGTTGACTTCGTGTCATGTCCTGAATAGAGTTCCTAACAAGGATAAAGAGAAGACACCTTACGAGGAGTGGTCTGGGAGAAAACCATCACTTTCTTATTTTCGTACTTGGGGATGTTTGGCGAAAGTCAATGTTCCAATTCCTAAGAAACGAAAACTTGGACCGAAGACAGTGGATTGTGTCTTTCTAGGTTATGCTCAGCGGAGCATTTGCTATAGATTTTTAGTGGTTAAATCTGAGATACCTGATATGCATGTTGATACTATTTTGGAATCTCGTGATGCAACATTTTTTGAGAACATGTTTCCTATGAAGGATATGCATAGCATTGCTAGAATTTCTTCTGAGATATTTGCTGAACCTAGTACATCTGTTGATCATTCTGAACAACCACTTGTTGAGGAAGTCCTTGAGAAGGATGACAATGAATCAGCTCCCAAGAGGAGCAAGAGACAGAGGACTGAAAAATCCTTTGGTGATGATTTCATTGTGTACCTTGTGGACAATACTCCCACGTCCATTGCAGAGGCATTTGCATCTCCTGATGCTGATGACTGGAAAGAAGCTGTCCATAATGAGATGGACTCGATTCTTTCTAATGGAACTTGGGAATTATCTGAACGACCCTACGGCTGCAAACCTGTGGGTGTTCAAGAAGAAGCTAAGGCCTGATGGTACTATTGAGAAGTACAAGGCACGGCTTGTAGCCAAGGGCTACACCCAGCGCGAAGGCGAAGATTACTTTGACACCTATTCACCTGTTGCTAGACTCACCACCATTCGAGTACTACTTTCCCTGGCTGCCTCCTATGGTCTTATCGTTCATCAAATGGACGTAAAGACAGCTTTCCTTAACGGAGAGTTGGAAGAGGAAATCTATATGGATCAGCCTGATGGGTTTGTAGTAAAAGGTGAAGAGAGAAAGGTGTGCAAATTGTTAAAATCTTTGTATGGGCTGAAGCAAGCACCTAAGCAATGGCATGAGAAGTTTGACAGAACTTTAACTTCTGCAGGCTTTGCCATTAATGAGGCTGATAGGTGTGTATATTATCGCCATGGTGGGGGCGATAGTGTTATATTATGCTTGTATGTTGATGACATACTGATTTTCGGTACAAGCATGATAGTGATAAATGAGGTCAAGTCTTTCCTGTCAAAGAGCTTTGATATGAAAGATCTGGGACAAGCTGATGTGATCCTGAACATTAAGCTGATTAGGGATGAGAGTGGGATTACGTTAACGCAATCACACTATGTTGAGAAGGTCTTGAGCCGCTTTGGTTATATAGACAGCAAGCCTTCTCCAACACCCTATGATCCCAGTGTGACACTCAGAAAGAACAAAAAGGAAACGAGAGATCAATTAAGATATTCTCAAGTGATCGGTTCACTCATGTACCTTGCGAGCGCGACAAGACCTGATATCTCTTTTGCTGTGAGCAAGTTGAGCAGGTTCATGTCTAACCCGGGTATTGATCATTGGCATGCACTTGAAAGGGTCATGCGCTATCTGAACGGTACAATGAGTTATGGGATTCACTATTCAGGGCACCCTGCGGTGCTTGAGGGATACTGTGATGCGAACTGGATCTCAGATGTTGATGAGCTCTACGCCACAAGTGGATATGCATTTATTCTTGGAGGTGGCGCAGTGTCATGGAGGTCTTGCAAACAGACCATTTTGACGAGGTCAACCATGGAAGCAGAACTTGCTGCTTTAGATACAGCTTCTGTTGAGGCAGAATGGCTGCGTGAGCTCTTGATGGACTTGCCGGTGGTTGAGAAACCATTACCGGCCATCCTTATGAACTGTGACAACCAAACGGTTATTACGAAAGTGAACAGTGCTAAGGATAATGCGAAGTCATCAAGACACGTCAAGAGACGCTTGAAGTCTGTCAGGAAAATGAGAAACTCCGGAGTAATAACTGTTAGTTATATTCAAACAGACAAAAACCTGGCAGATCCCTTTACGAAGGGACTATCACGTAATGTGATAGATAGTGCATCGAGGGAGATGGGGTTGAGACCCGTGAGTGTTACACCATAGTGGTAACCCAACCTATGTGATCGGAGATCCCGTGAATTAGGACCTGGGAAGAACAAGCTAGTGGTTTAACTGAGGAGAGTTATTTTATAACCCTCTCCGTGGGAAGATGCATAACTCTCACATTCTGTAAGGCAGGTTGGCAATATGCCTTAATGTGTTTTGTTGGCTATTCGTAGCAAAGGTGCTATCCTACAGAGCGACCTTGAAAGAACACACCTATATGAGTCCGACTGTTAAACGTCGCAGTCTATGAGATTTGGGTGATCTCTAGTAAGCTCATGAAGAGACCAGGGAGTATGACGCATATGCTCCACCCGCGGGGTAGGCTACTGGCAGCCACGTACTGGTTATGACTTTGAGTGAAGTCTATTGGCACCAAACTTGCAATTCAAGGTTCGTCCATTGTTCAAGTTGCTGGTAGATGTAGCTTGAAGCTCTAGGCGGAAGTTCAACTTAACAGTCTCTGCTGAAACACTGGTATATAAACAAGAAACGAGGTTTGGCAAAATCTCTAAATGGGAATTTGAGATCTGGTGGGGGATTGTTAGATTTGGGCCCATTTGGGCAGCCCAATAAAATTCCTGAAAATCTCAAATTGGCCCATGTGCATGGCAGAATTTTGGAGGTGCAAAGTGGTGCTAAAGTTTAGTCCCACATTGCTAGTTGGAGGAGACAAACACCACCTTATAAGGTGGAGTGTTGTACCACTTGGTAAGCTTGTGAGAACAAGAGGCTCTCTCGTGCGCACTCCTCCTCCTCCTCCGCCGCCGCTCGCACGCACGCACACCGCCCGCCCGTCTCGTCACGACGCGCCGCGGGTTGCGGGAATCTCGCCGAGCCGAGCTTTATTTTTGCAGTCCGGGAAAACGGTTTGGACGGACGCGTCACAGTTAGTCGGTTCGGGTCGCTCCCGGATCGTGGGCTACTGTAACCGACCTAAAACGTGCGCGACGTGGACTTGGCCCACGTTGTACCCGTTAGGGTTTTCCCGAGCCGCACTATATAAAGTCGTGCACTGCGTGCGCTGCAAACCACCGAACCAATCTAGGTTTTGCCAATCTCGTGCCTTGCGCCGCCACCGTAGTCTACTCCATCCCGTGCGCCGGCGTGCACCGGCGAACGGGACAGCAGGTCTCCGGAACCGCTCGTCCTTGTGATCCTGTACGGGAGAGGGCGAATAAGGTTTTTGGGAAGCGCTCCGCGCGACTGCTTTCAAGTTCTTCATCACGGCTCGACTTCCTGGACGATCTCCGGGTCCGCGGGCGACTCGTCTCCAACGTCGTCTCCTTCGAGCTGCTACCGTCGCCGCTCAAGCTGCTGCCGTCGCTGCTCCAACGACTACTTCCTCTACAACCGTTCGGTACGTGCGGCGTGTTCTGAACTGTTTTTGTAACGCCCCAATTTTTGGGAAGTCAGAAAAACACAGTTTTTAGAGAGCCAAAAAAATCAGGACCAACAAAAAAAAAACTTTTTGAAAAGGCTTCACTAATGCTTGTGTTTCACTTCCCATTGCTCTGTTTGACGTTGATTGCTTTCTTGTTTGAGTTAACAACCACCAAAGACACCAACCTTTGAACTCAACTGATTTAGCATATCATTTAATTTTTGGTGATCATGTCATGACAAGAAGAATGATCCATATATCTTCTCCAATCTTATTTTTGGCCAAACTCTTTCTCAATGATGTCTGATTTTATCAACCAACCAAAGACCTACTATTTGAGAAAGCAAAAGTATTCCAAAAATTTAAGTGTTTCCAAAACTACGGAGATCTATATATTATCTCCTACTTATCCTATACCTTGATATTTTGCAAGTATCAAAATCTCTTATTTTAAAACTCCTATTTTCATCTCTCTTTGGGATTAATGCAAGTAGGAAATATATTATCTCAAATATTTTATTTTATTTTCAAAGGAGTCATTTACTAAAAATCACTTCTGTGATCCATATTATATACCCTCTCATCTCAATTCAAAAATATTTATTTTGGAAGCATTTTCTTATTTATTATAATTTATTTTCCAAAAGGCCAAGAATGGATTTTAAAATATTTTGTGAATAAAAGTATTTCCAAAATTCTTAGCAAAATTACCCAACATTCCTATGGTCGTATGTGACCCTTTTATGCAACAATATTTGCTTGTATTATTCAAAATCTTGAAGAAAACTTGGCAAAACCTTCTCTGGACCTATCTTCACTCCTGTCAAGAGATAGCATTTTGGCACCTCTGTCATAACTTGAAACTTGCTCTTTAATTTTATTTCTTGCCATGGTATTGAAGTATGGTGTTTGTACTTCACTGTAAAGCCAAGGGATTTCCTGTTGGAGTTTGATATGGTGATGGTATCATGCTCTCAGTTTGCTATTAAATAACAGTGCTGGGAAGCTGTTAAACATAGCATTTCTTCCAATTTAATTCTCTTAGCTAGATCTTTTTTTTTGGATCCATTTCTTTGGTATCATCCATAACTGGAGTGAGTACTGTTTTATAAAAGTTATATCACTTCATTTGGAATAGTGTAAACTCAAAAGATCATCTGTTGAACCTAGCTACTCTCTGACAGAACTCAGGGACTTGGAATTTTTCTAAGTCTTAACTGAATTTTCTGAATTTCGGTCAGATTTGGACATTTTCAAATTGTGATCAAATTCAAGTCTTTGAGTTCTTAAACCTGTCCTTGTTCTACCCTAGTGTGTGCATGATAGTTGGGTGTACTTCCTTGCACTTGGCTCGAGCTAGGAGAGGCCTGCACGCCCGTGCACCACAGTGCCTAGGAGGGGCGCCACTTCGGTGCAACGCCCTCACACACCACCGAGGCCTTGCCACTGCTGTCACGCTGCACTGCACCTTCACCCTCTCCCCAACCACCAAATCTCCAGGAGAGAGAACGACCGATCCGACCACGGTGCCCTCGCCCAATCCAGAGCCGAGCCTTGCAGCACACACACCCCAGCCCGAGCCTTGCAGCGGTGTTTGCCGTCTTTCCTTCTTGTCTTGTAGTTGCTGGAAGCAGCTGCACCGCTGAGACACCCAACCAGCGCGCGTCGACCCCTGCAGGTAGCCCCACACTCGCGCACTGTCCATACCCGTGGCTGAGGAAGAACCTAGCATCGCCCCTGCAGTTATAGTCCATACCCCGGCCTCTCCCTGCGCCATTCCACTCCTCTCCCCTCCAATCTCCCACCCCATGCCATATCTCTCGAGCTCCCCCTCTCTTCTGCTCGTAAACTTCGAAGAACCGGAGCTCGGGTCCGTGAGCTTGCGAGCAAGCTCGCCATGGACTCCGTCCCCCTTTTCCTTCCCCTTCTGCACTGCCTCTTTCCCCTCCTCTCAGGCGACCTCTTAGACACCCTCGTTTGATTTCAGGTGTACCGGAGCTGCCGGGGCCGTGACGTGGCCGTGGCGGGCGTCGTCGACAGCGCCGACGTTCGGGAGCTCCATTGCCGGAGCTGCCACCTCCCCTCCCCTGCCTCGACCTACCGCAGCCTCCTTGGCCCTCCCCTTCGTCTTGCTCGCCCCCGAGGTGAGCAGCCCGAGCTCCACGCCATGGCTGGTTCTTCAGCTGCGTTTCGTGCGTTCTGGTGAAGGAGATGAAGCCAGCACCGTGATGGGCCGACCAGCTCGTTTACTCGGCCCATCCATGCTAGATCCGGCCCAATCTTTTTTTTTCAGCAGTTTATTCATTTTCCTGTGTAGGCAGAAACCGTCCCCTAGGTTTTAATCCACCATTTAATCCTCGAGCCTGCAAATTGAGTGATTCAAATTTTGTTAGATTGCTATGTCTTTTCTTAACCATGTGGCACCGGACTTTTTCCAAAATATGTTTTTATATGTGTGTTGGATTAAATCTTGTAAAAAGTATCTTTTTCACAATTTATTTAATAATGAGAGTTCTGTAAATCCAAATCATGCAAACTTTAGTTCTATGTAAAGCCTAAAACCCTACCTACCTAGATCTGTAAGCCGTGCATGCAGGAGATTTGTAAAACTAGAGTTGTATTAGGTTTTGTTTTAACACCAGTAGCTATTTGGCGATTTTTAATTGGTTTTTAAAAATACTTCTTGGAGTAAATCCAATTGCTTGTGTTAGATATGGGTATTAGCTTTCATTTCCTAGCTTGGTAGAATTTTCCAGCTTATATTTTGCCCAGAGTGTTTTATTTCCACAAACAGTGTGGTTTTGCACTTGAAAAAGAATATTTTTATTCTCTGTTAATTGTTTGTGTCTAGTTTTAATTGTTTGTGTTAGATCTGTTCATGCTTTGAACTTAGGAGTATTTTTGTGGAGTGCCTATGAGTTTTCTTTAACCTGCAGCACTGGTTTGGTATAAAAATAAACTTTATTTTGTGCTGCACATTTAATCTAGTGGAAAGTGTGTTTAATACTCAAATTGGAATATCTTGAGCTAGGATGATCCAAACAGAGTGAATCCAATTCCTACAGAAAGCTAAAATTTATACCTTTCCATAGAAATTAACCTTGCATGCATGAGATTCCTAGAACTGGAGTTTTAATTCTTTTGGTTTTGAGGCCAGTAGCTTTTGTAGGATTTTTAATTCTTGTTTGGAGTTATGTTTTGATGCAAATCCAATTCCTATAGCTTTGTATGACTACTAAGAGTACTGTGGTAGAAGGATTAAATTTTTGGCACATTATTTTAGGACTTGTGCCTTTTTCCCCAAAACAGCAACTTTGCCTCTATTAAAAAGTCATATTTTAATGGATTGTTTTTAATGGTTTGTGTTTAGGATTGTTTTAGATGTGTGTCCAGAGATTGTTTTGTGTAATGAAATGCTTGCTGTTTTGTTTAAGTACTTTAGATTGTTGTCAACCCGCTACTTAGAATTAACGGTAGTCGCGTTTAAATTTCCGGTACCATAGAACCGCAAGAGGAGGAGCAATACGTGGGAGTGGAACCTGTCTACGAAGAAGAGCAATACCAGGGACACTTTGCTGAGCAAGGCAAGCCACCTCACCACTCTAATGAAATCCTATTATTTTTACAAGCATGTTTTGTTTTCAAAATAAAGTAATGCATGTTTTACTTCTTTCGTGGCATTTTGCCTCCCAAAAACTATTTTACAAAATATTGTTTGGCCAAAGATATCTACTAGTATATAATAGGTTTATAAAAATAGATCTTTACTTGAGAAGCCTTCTACTGAAGGTGCCATCAAGAAAATTATATTTTCTGGTAGTATATCCTTATATCTTTATCTCAAGACTATAGGATGGGAGCCTGGTCTTTGGTAAAATGTTTTCAGAAGAAAAACCCGAGTCGCTGGGAGCGATCGGCGAGAAAGTATTTTATAAAACCCATGTTGCTGGGAGCAAATGGAGATGTTTATGAAAACCCGAAGTGCTGGGAGCATTCGGAGAGTTTGTGAAAACCCGAACAGCTGGGAGCAGTCGGAGGTGGAGATGTTTTTGAAAACAAAGTACAGCCCTAGCGGCCGCACTGAACAATTAACCCGTGCAACCACGTTACCCCCATATGGGACGGGGCTTGACCGGAAGCTTGTTTGTATTAATATGGAGCTTCCTCAATTTGCTTAGGGGGTGGCTATGGCCCCTGAACTGGTTGTTGCCTAAGAGAGAGGGACATAAAGAGAGTGGGATTAAGTTCGCCACCAGTTGCACCGATTAGGTCCCCTGTCATGGCGGTCGAACACCATGGGATGGGTTCAACGGTGCCGGGGGAATCAACCTAGTTGAAGAGGTATCTCTGTATTAGTATGAACATAGTGAAAAGTCTTGATTAGTGTCCCGACGTTTGACGTATTGTCGTCTGGCAATCCGTGGGATGATCCGCGGCGGTGACCTATTTGATGTGGTGAAAGTGCACCACCTCTGCAGAGTGTAAAACTATTCGAATAGCCGTGTCCGCGGTCATGGACGGTTGGAAAGGCCACCGATCTAGGCGTATGGGCATTTTATGTTTTAAAAAGAAACTGTTTTCGGCAAAGGAGAAAGGAGACATCAAGAAGGTACCTGGGAGGTACGGAATTTGGGAGAAGATGGTTGGTCTCGGGGAGTCAACCAGTCGGAACCCGGAAAGGAAAAAGGGGCATCCCTATCCCAGTCTTTTGAAAAAGTTTTACAAAAGTGTTTTCAAACGTGGAAATGGTTTCTGCCATTTCTAAAAGAAGGAGAATTATATCTCCAAATGCCTTTTTCAGCAAAGATATAGAGATGTTGTATTCTCTATGTCTAAAAGCATCGTTTGCGAAAATTAAGCCCTATAGTCATATATAGCAGCTATCCCAGTTTTTTTGAAAACGCTTTTATTGCATTACCATGAAAACTTAAGCCCGGTGGTGGTCTTGGGAGTACGTAATTGTACTCATGGCTATGTCCCTGGATATTCCAATGTCCAGATTTTTAACGAGAAGATCTACGCCGAAGATGAGGAGTACGCCGACGACTACGCCAACTAAGTGTCACCGGTCAACTGCTCTGTGGGAATACGTCCGGTTGTGACGAGGGCTGACGCTAGCCGAAAGCTTCCGCTATATCGTAGTTAATTCCGTCCTGCGTGACGATGGTTGCAGACTTGGTCGTGTGACCACCATTTATGTAAGTCTTGTACAAATCGAGTTGGATGATGTAACTCTGTATACCATGTTGGTTATGTGATCGCGATGCACTGATCATTGGGATCGTGATCTGTTTACATAACGTGGGCACCTCGGACTGGTAAATCTGAGGGGTCCTTACAGACTTGGTATCAGAGCCATCGTTGACCTTAGGAGACCTTAGTTAGCGTGGTCGTTAGCTTAGGAAGGAAATATTTTGCTAAAAATTATTTCTACAGAAATCTATTTTCTTCAAGGTAAGCCTAGTATGGTTTCCACTACTCAAAAATTTCTTGATCTTACCTCTCTAATTTCAAGTATTTTGAAAAGAGTTCTCTCTATTCTCTAGTCCCTATTCAAAACTCGTATAGGCTTGACGATGAACCCAAATAAGACCTAACTAGCTAGAGCCAAGATGGAGACAAGAGTCCTCAGATGCATAGTCCACAAGACCAAAATCGTCGATGACAGCAAAGCCAGGACCTCCAAATACCTCGGATGTGCAGAATGCAGGACAAGAATGCAAAATCACCTTCGCTCCCTCGACTCGACCCCAACAATGTTACGCCTTCGGCAACGTCAAGAATCCCAAGCTTTCCGGCGGAAGCCAAGGGCGATGAAATAAGGACTTCAGCAACCAGGTGACCCCAAAAACCATAGCATAAGGTAGGATATGACCCTCGGTTGGATTACCCGACTATCACGATTGTTGAGTGCCCTTTTGGTACTATAGGTGTTTCGTGTGCTGTTTTGCTGGTATGCTTTTTGCTTGTGTGTGTCTTGTTTGTGTGTTTGTTGTTGGTGTGTTGTTTTCTGGTATGTTTCACAAGCACGCTTTGTCGGCAACACATAGTAGGCACATACTTCCCTTTTGTTTAAACATCTTTTTGCCTCTACACAAAATACCTTTTTGGCCCTTTAAGCGTTAGATGCATCGTGATGCATTTCAAATTTTTTTTAGAAAACCTCTCTAAAATGTTTTGCCTCTGATCTAAACTTTGACAAGTGAGAGCTTTTAACCGCATCTGATACACAAGACCACCCCGAGAAAGGCCATCCCCGTGATGTGACGAGCCTTGCCTAGTTTAATTAACTTTTCGAAAACAGTATACCATCACTAACTTAGCGTATCTAACTTTAGTGTAACATCTAACACCAGTGACTTGTTACTAGCTAACCTCTTCGAGACCTACAAAAGGCAACGAGAAGGACTCAAAGATCGGCAAGAGCCACCACTTTTTGAAGATTTTTGTGAAGCCTCAAGTCGTGAAGTCCGAAGGAGAATAAGGTCAGCAGCAACAAAGACAACCAGCACTGAAGATCGTCTACATCAAGATGGACCCCGAAGCAAGAGTCATAAGTGCCTTCAATGCGCCAAACTTATTAACTCGACTTGCCCGACTCGAGACTGATAGCAATAAGTATCTTAACTAATCTTCTAGGCTAATTAAGCTAGAACCGACCTCTGAAGGATAGTGTGTGGCGTCATGAAGTCAACGAACCAAGGAAGTCTTCATCAATTTTGTTCGTCAGCTAAACCGAAGGTGGGCACGATAGAAAACAACATATCTAACAAGACGCCAAGAACGACGAAAGTCCGAAGACTGTTGCTGTTGACAACACACTAAGCAAGTTAGACGCCTTTAGTAGCTTGTAGCACCCCTCTGACTTTTTAGGAAAAACCGGAGAGAGTCAAGCCTACGGACCTGACACCCCTGTGAGGCCTGAAAACTGTTGGCGGTTATTTAAATGCTAACCCCTCAAGACGGCAATACCTGGACAAGTGTCTACATCAACCGCAAGCGCCAAGGGGCTACGGCCAAGGCAAAGATCGCCGTGGTACCCAAGAACAACAACATATTGAAATCGGCAACAACTTATACCTTCAACAGCTACCCTTCAAGGCCCCTTTTTAAGGGGGAAGACATACACTAGTTTTATTAGGGAGTTTTGGCAAACTATCATTTACGCCCTAACTCTGGAGTATTTGAAGTCAACTCGACAAGAACGCTGATCAGCATCGACCTTCATGACAGCACCTTCAGCAGAGACCAAAAGCCTTCCGAAGAAAATCCGATGACGTTTCGACAAGGAGACCTCAGTTGAGAATCGACAGTCCCGAAAGATGAAGGAGCAACAAACCCCACTAACCTTGCACTCTCTTAATACCCGCTTAGGAATCTCGGGACGAGATTCTTTTAAGGGGGCAAGGTCTGTAACGCCCCAATTTTTGGGAAGTCAGAAAAACACAGTTTTTAGAGAGCCAAAAAAATCAGGACCAACAAAAAAAAACTTTTTGAAAAGGCTTCACTAATGCTTGTGTTTCACTTCCCATTGCTCTGTTTGACGTTGATTGCTTTCTTGTTTGAGTTAACAACCACCAAAGACACCAACCTTTGAACTCAACTGATTTAGCATATCATTTAATTTTTGGTGATCATGTCATGACAAGAAGAATGATCCATATATCTTCTCCAATCTTATTTTTGGCCAAACTCTTTCTCAATGATGTCTGATTTTATCAACCAACCAAAGACCTACTATTTGAGAAAGCAAAAGTATTCCAAAAATTTAAGTGTTTCCAAAACTACGGAGATCTATATATTATCTCCTACTTATCCTATACCTTGATATTTTGCAAGTATCAAAATCTCTTATTTTAAAACTCCTATTTTCATCTCTCTTTGGGATTAATGCAAGTAGGAAATATATTATATCAAATATTTTATTTTATTTTCAAAGGAGTCATTTACTAAAAATCACTTCTGTGATCCATATTATATACCCTCTCATCTCAATTCAAAAATATTTATTTTGGAAGCATTTTCTTATTTATTATAATTTATTTTCCAAAAGGCCAAGAATGGATTTTAAAATATTTTGTGAATAAAAGTATTTCCAAAATTCTTAGCAAAATTACCCAACATTCCTATGGTCGTATGTGACCCTTTTATGCAAAAATATTTGCTTGTATTATTCAAAATCTTGAAGAAAACTTGGCAAAACCTTCTCTGGACCTATCTTCACTCCTGTCAAGAGATAGCATTTTGGCACCTCTGTCATAACTTGAAAATTGCTCTTTAATTTTATTTCTTGCCATGGTATTGAAGTATGGTGTTTGTACTTCACTGTAAAGCCAAGGGATTTCCTGTTGGAGTTTGATATGGTGATGGTATCATGCTCTCAGTTTGCTATTAAATAACAGTGCTGGGAAGCTGTTAAAACATAGCATTTCTTCCAATTTAATTCTCTTAGCTAGATCTTTTTTTTTGGATCCATTTCTTTGGTATCATCCATAACTGGAGTGAGTACTGTTTTATAAAAGTTATATCACTTCATTTGGAATAGTGTAAACTCAAAAGATCATCTGTTGAACCTAGCTACTCTCTGACAGAACTCAGGGACTTGGAATTTTTCTAAGTCTTAACTGAATTTTCTGAATTTCGGTCAGATTTGGACATTTTCAAATTGTGATCAAATTCAAGTCTTTGAGTTCTTAAACCTGTCCTTGTTCTACCCTAGTGTGTGCATGATAGTTGGGTGTACTTCCTTGCACTTGGCTCGAGCTAGGAGAGGCCTGCACGCCCGTGCACCACAGTGCCTAGGAGGGGCGCCACTTCGGTGCAACGCCCTCACACACCACCGAGGCCTCGCCACTGCTGTCACGCTGCACTGCACCTTCACCCTCTCCCCGACCACCAAATCTCCAGGAGAGAGAACGACCGATCCGACCACGGTGCCCTCGCCCAATCCAGAGCCGAGCCTTGCAGCACACACACCCCAGCCCGAGCCTTGCAGCGGTGTTTGCCGTCTTTCCTTCTTGTCTTGTAGTTGCTGGAAGCAGCTGCACCGCTGAGACACCCAACCAGCGCGCGTCGACCCCTGCAGGTAGCCCCACACTCGCGCACTGTCCATACCCGTGGCTGAGGAAGAACCTAGCATCGCCCCTGCAGTTATAGTCCATACCCCGGCCTCTCCCTGCGCCATTCCACTCCTCTCCCCTCCAATCTCCCACCCCATGCCATATCTCTCGAGCTCCCCCTCTCTTCTGCTCGTAAACTTCGAAGAACCGGAGCTCGGGTCCGTGAGCTTGCGAGCAAGATCGCCATGGACTCCGTCCCCCTTTTCCTTCCCCTTCTGCACTGCCTCTTTCCCCTCCTCTCAGGCGACCTCTTAGATACCCTCGTTTGATTTCAGGTGTACCGGAGCTGCCGGGGCCGTGACGTGGCCGTGGCGGGCGTCGTCGACAGCGCCGACGTTCGGGAGCTCCATTGCCGGAGCTGCCACCTCCCCTCCCCTGCCTCGACCTACCGCAGCCTCCTTGGCCCTCCCCTTCGTCTTGCTCGCCCCCGAGGTGAGCAGCCCGAGCTCCACGCCATGGCTGGTTCTTCAGCTGCGTTTCGTGCGTTCTGGTGAAGGAGATGAAGCCAGCACCGTGATGGGCCGACCAGCTCGTTTACTCGGCCCATCCATGCTAGATCCGGCCCAATCTGTTTTTTTTCAGCAGTTTATTCATTTTCCTGTGTAGGCAGAAACCGTCCCCTAGGTTTTAATCCACCATTTAATCCTCGAGCCTGCAAATTGAGTGATTCAAATTTTGTTAGATTTCTATGTCTTTTCTTAACCATGTGGCACCGGACTTTTTCCAAAATATGTTTTTATATGTGTGTTGGATTAAATCTTGTAAAAAGTATCTTTTTCACAATTTATTTAATAATGAGAGTTCTGTAAATCCAAATCATGCAAACTTTAGTTCTATGTAAAGCCTAAAACCCTACCTACCTAGATCTGTAAGCCGTGCATCCAGGAGATTTGTAAAACTAGAGTTGTATTAGGTTTTGTTTTAACACCAGTAGCTATTTGGCGATTTTTAATTGGTTTTTAAAAATACTTCTTGGAGTAAATCCAATTGCTTGTGTTAGATATGGGTATTAGCTTTCATTTCCTAGCTTGGTAGAATTTTCCAGCTTATATTTTGCCCAGAGTGTTTTATTTCCACAAACAGTGTGGTTTTGCACTTGAAAAAGAATATTTTTATTCTCTGTTAATTGTTTGTGTCTAGTTTTAATTGTTTGTGTTAGATATGTTCATGCTTTGAACTTAGGAGTATTTTTGTGGAGTGCCTATGAGTTTTCTTTAACCTGCAGCACTGGTTTGGTATAAAAATAAACTTTATTTTGTGCTGCACATTTAATCTAGTAGAAAGTGTGTTTAACACTCAAATTGGAATATCTTGAGCTAGGATGATCCAAACAGAGTGAATCCAATTCCTACAGAAAGCTAAAATCTATACCTTTCCATAGAAATTAACCTTGCATGCATGAGATTCCTAGAACTGGAGTTTTAATTCTTTTGGTTTTGAGGCCAGTAGCTTTTGTAGGATTTTTAATTCTTGTTTGGAGTTATGTTTTGATGCAAATCCAATTCCTATAGCTTTGTATGACTACTAAGAGTACTGTGGTAGAAGGATTAAATTTTTGGAACATTATTTTAGGACTTATGCCTTTTTCCCCAAAACAGCAACTTTGCCTCTATTAAAAAGTCATATTTTAATGGATTGTTTTTAATGGTTTGTGTTTAGGATTGTTTTAGATGTGTGTCCAGAGATTGTTTTGTGTAATGAAATGCTTGCTGTTTTGTTTAAGTACTTTAGATTGTTGTCAACCCGCTACTTAGAATTAACGGTAGTCGCGTTTAAATTTCCGGTACCATAGAACCGCAAGAGGAGGAGCAATACGTGGGAGTGGAACCTGTCTATGAAGAAGAGCAATACCAGGGACACTTTGCTGAGCAAGGCAAGCCACCTCACCACTCTAATGAAATCCTATTATTTTTACAAGCATGTTTTGTTTTCAAAATAAAGTAATGCATGTTTTACTTCTTTCGTGGCATTTTGCCTCCCAAAAACTATTTTACAAAATATTGTTTGGCCAAAGATATCTACTAGTATATAATAGGTTTATAAAAATAGATCTTTACTTGAGAAGCCTTCTACTGAAGGTGCCATCAAGAAAATTATATTTTCTGGTAGTATATCCTTATATCTTTATCTCAAGACTATAGGATGGGAGCCTGGTCTTTGGTAAAATGTTTTCAGAAGAAAAACCCGTGTCACTGGGAGCGATCGGCGAGAAAGTATTTTATAAAACCCATGTTGCTGGGAGCAAATGGAGATGTTTATGAAAACCCGAAGTGCTGGGAGCATTCGGAGAGTTTGTGAAAACCCGAGCAGCTGGGAGCAGTCGGAGGTGGAGATGTTTTTGAAAACAAAGTACAGCCCTAGCGGCCGCACTGAACAATTAACCCGTGCAACCACGTTACCCCCATATGGGACGGGGCTTGACCGGAAGCTTGTTTGTATTAATATGGAGCTTCCTCAATTTGCTTAGGGGGTGGCTATGGCCCCTGAACTGGTTGTTGCCTAAGAGAGAGGGACATAAAGAGAGTGGGATTAAGTTCGCCACCAGTTGCACCGATTAGGTCCCCTGTCATGGCGGTCGAACACCATGGGATGGGTTCAACGGTGCCGGGGGAATCAACCTAGTTGAAGAGGTATCTCTGTATTAGTATGAACATAGTGAAAAGTCTTGATTAGTGTCCCGACGTTTGACGTATTGTCGTCTGGCAATCCGTGGGATGATCCGCGGCGGTGACCTATTTGATGTGGTGAAAGTGCACCACCTCTGCAGAGTGTAAAACTATTCGAATAGCCGTGTCCACGGTCATGGACGGTTGGAAAGGCCACCGATCTAGGCGTATGGGCATTTTATGTTTTAAAAAGAAACTGTTTTCGGCAAAGGAGAAAGGAGACATCAAGAAGGTACCTGGGAGGTACGGAATTTGGGAGAAGATGGTTGGTCTCGGGGAGTCAACCAGTCGGAACCCGGAAAGGAAAAAAGGGCATCCCTATCCCAGTCTTTTGAAAAAGTTTTACAAAAGTGTTTTCAAACGTGGAAATGGTTTCTGCCATTTCTAAAAGAAGGAGAATTATATCTCCAAATGCCTTTTTCAGCAAAGATATAGAGATGTTGTATTCTCTATGTCTAAAAGCATCGTTTGCGAAAATTAAGCCCTATAGTCATATATAGCAGCTATCCCAGTTTTTTTTGAAAACGCTTTTATTGCATTACCATGAAAACTTAAGCCCGGTGGTGGTCTTGCGAGTACGTAATTGTACTCATGGCTATGTCCCTGGATATTCCAATGTCCAGATTTTTAACGAGAAGATCTACGCCGAAGATGAGGAGTACGCCGACGACTACGCCAACTAAGTGTCACCGGTCAACTGCTCTGTGGGAATACGTCCGGTTGTGACGAGGGCCGACGCTAGCCGAAAGCTTCCGCTATATCGTAGTTAATTCCGTCCTGCGTGACGATGGTTGCAGACTTGGTCGTGTGACCACCATTTATGTAAGTCTTGTACAAATCGAGTTGGATGATGTAACTCTGTATACCATGTTGGTTATGTGATCGCGATGCACTGATCATTGGGATCGTGATCTGTTTACATAACGTGGGCACCTCGGACTGGTAAATCTGAGGGGTCCTTACAGTTTTGCTATGGCTCTGTTGGCGTATGTGTTGCTGTTGTTCATGTTGATTAGTACATCTAGTATGTTCGTATTCTACATGTTAGTAGCTTGTGTAGTTATGTTTAATATTCTGGAATTAATCATGGAATTATTGCCTAATTATCCAACAAGATGCTCAAGGGTTACGTCGTGCGGCTCGCACAGAGGGCAGGTCCCCTGGTTCGGCAGCCCTCGGTGTTGCAATCTATCAGTCGTCCAGCATCTTCCTCTGACAGCCAGCCATCCAAAAAAAAACTTGAATTTTATAGGTGCAATTATTGGACGACACCGTCCACCGTCAGTTCCGCTGCTACGTCCCGAACCCAGTCGTTCTGCTGTCGCCCTTTCCAGATGAACCCAGTCCACCTATAAGACTAGTCACAGTGGGAGTAACATGAGTAGTAACATCGATGCCACGTAGGCAAAAAATCTGACGTGTCGGGTAATTAATGAGGAGAGAGATGGTTGTGGTAACTAGCTATGTTACCGTAACATCACACATTTCAATGCAAGATGAGTGTACAACTTAATAAATATGACACTACACACATGTTACTCCCCACTATGGAGGTAGTAACTTAGAGTAGTAACATATCTAAGTTACTAGTCTAAGTTACTCCCATTGTGAGCAACCTAAGAGGAGCAAGGCCGAGAACAAGAGCAAGACGGTGGTAGGGTTCACCGGGAAGGGGCACATGAACAGCGTGGTGTATGCGCTGATGCCGGGCCAGGGCTCTGTTCTGTTTGCTACTACAGGCGGCGCTATAGGCCACACTTATATGTATACCAAGGCAAATTTATAAGAGTCATTTCAAAGCTGAACTTGTTTTTGCTGGCAAAGACTGAAGATTTATGATACTGCAGACTCTCTTGCACTATCAATGTAGCTCAAGCCTCAAGATTGAAGTGTCAGTGCAGACTCTTTCTGCAATATTGCCGCCTCTTTCTATTTACTGAAATTACCATACGAACTCTTTGGCTCAAATCATCTGTGCTTGCAGTTGTAGAGCGGGATCTGAGCACGATATATATTGTGCAGAGTGACACATTTTTTTTTCAGGTTCAGTGGAGTGAACAATATGGCTAAGTAGTTGCTGTGGTGTCAAAGAGAAATTGTTAACTGGTGTTGTTTGTGAACGGAGCACAGTTCTATTTTTCCTTTTGAGCAACCACAAAGCCCAATCCCCTTTATGAATTTTAAAAAGAAATAATAGAAGATAAAACAAAAAAAGGAAAAATAAATGAAAATAGCCATACAAGAAACCATTAAAACACATATAGAAGATTCCCAAAACCGGTGAGAGCAGCATACGTGGCATGGCACAAGGAGAGTGACTTTTTTGTTTCGAAATTAACGGACATGAGTACAGAAACAAATACGAGAAATTTTTGATTGGAAACAAGCGCAGATCGATCGAAGTGACTGCTACTCCTCCCATTTTTTGAATATAAAATGTTTTAGGCGTTCATGTCTATCCGGAGCCATTTTCGCATCGTCGAGGTCGCCTCGAGCAGATGCTCCGGGCATGGTGGTGGTGGTCTTGTCCTTCGCCGGACGTGGCCGGCCGGGTTCGCGACTGGATCGGCGGATCCGTTCCGTCATCCAGTCCCGTTGGAGTTGACCGGCGGCGTGGGGGCCGTTGGTCTTGCGAATAAAGGCGGTGGTCCTTGGTTCCGAATCACGTCAAGATGAAGATCTGCTTGACGCCGGTACCTTGATCTGGCAAGAGTGTCGAGTTTCGGAAGGCTCCGCCGGTGATCTTTCATGGGCTAATTCCTAGAGATTGCTGAATCGGAGGGATTCGGTCGCGCCGGAGGGAGCGGCGTGAAGCTCTGCTTCTGTGCCATCATGGGCAAATCCATGGTTTAGTCAGAGGCGGGGAATGTCATGAAACCTGAGATTAAAGTACTAGCAAATGGTGAGCTTTGCGGCGATGAGGAACTTGCTTGGAGTTACAGGAGGCGGAGCCACTACTAGGAAACTACCTTTCTATGGATCACTTTTAGTGGCGCACCAAGTAGCCATGCGCCACAAAAAAAAAATTGTGGCGCACCGGGCCATGTGCGCCACAGAAAGTCATTTCTGTGGCGCAGCATGTGCGCCACAGAAATGTGACTTTCTGTGGCGCATGGGGAGTGTGCGCCACAGAAATGTGCGCCACAGAAATGTGACTTTCTGTGGCGCATGGTGCTAGGTGCGCCACAGAAATGTGACTTTCTGTGGCGCACCTCAAAAAATAAAATCCTTTGACATGTAGTTTCGTTTTAGTGTCTAGTTGGTATAGAAATTTTGAAATATGAATTTTGACTTTTTTGCAAAAAACGGAAAAAAAAACTTTGCAAGGGCATAACTTTTGCATACGATGTCGAAAAAATACGTTTAATATATCAAAAAAATCGTGAGAAAAAAAGGAGCTCGATTTCACCAGGGTTTACCCGGTGAACTTTTCTCAGATTTGCGACACCCTCCTCCACTCCGGCGACCCCCTCCTCCACACCGGCGACCTCTCCTCCGGCGACCTCCACCTCCGGCGACCTCCGGCGACATCCTTCTCCTCCTCCACCATCTCCGGTGACCCCCATCCTCCACTCACCAACCTATGGCCATGGCCACGGGCAACACGGGCTCCGACGAAATTCCGACGAAATTCCGGCGAAATTCCGGCGGCCAGATCTAGATCCAGATTTGGATCTAGATCTGGCCACCATTTTTTTTAAATTCAAAAAACAATTTTGTGGCGTTTCTGTGGCGCACCCAGCACCATGCGCCACAAAATCTGGATATTTCTGTGGCGCACGGTGGGGTGCGCCACAGAATTAATATTTTTGTGGCGAGAATTCTGTGGCGCACCAACCATGCGCCACAGAATCCTTTTTTGGTGCGCCACTAAAAGACATTCTCCTACTAGTGAGCAGCGGTTTGTTAGTGGGAGCAACATCACAGGTGAAGTTCAAAGTCCTACCTTTCAGGGTGAAAACCAAAGGTCTGGCCTTAATTGGTTGTGTCTGTCAATGGTCTTGCTGAAGACATTGTTTTGAGAGCGGGGACTATCTTCAGGGTGAAAACCTAAGGTCTGGCCTTAATTGGTTGTGCCTGGCACTGTTCTTCTTAAAGGCGCTGCTTTTGAAGAATTGGACATCAGGTAGTGTCTTGGTGGTGGTTGTGCGGCTGCTGCAAGGACTGTAACTCTGTAGCGGGACTTTTCTTTTTATTTCTTCTTCTTATTGTCTTTCGGCTGTGTGCATCCGTAATAGCTTTGGTTATTGCGTTGTTGCAGAGGCTGGGTGTAATTTGTATCTCCGCGATATTAATATACATTCTTTATCTAAAAAAAGGCGTTCATGTCTAGATGCATACGAAAATGAATGAACATACACACTAAAACATGTATAGATACATTTACATACATATGAATGTGGACAAAACCTAAAATATCTTATATTTAAAAACAAAGGAAATGGCAATGAAAGCACCAGTAGGGTGTGCCGGGATGGATCAATTACAATACTGCAGTACTACTCCAGGAACAATAAGACAAAAAGGAATGGAATTACATGGTGATCCCAGCGCACTAATCAAATGAAGCAAACCAGGGATCGAAAAAAAACCATGTCAATCTATCGCGCTTGCTTGGAGAAAATAGTAATCATGCGCACATGAAACACAACATATATGCATTCAACTAAATGAAGCTCCATCTCAAGTACACGTACACAAATCTTCAGCTCGTTGCCAAACACAAAAAGAATCTATCTCACCAAGCCACGGAACAAATCTAGGAGGTCCAGAATGACTAATACAACACATACAAATGCGTCCCAGGGCTTGCCTATTGGCTAGCCAAGAAGGGCGACCGTCTAGGGCCCCGACAAATGAATGGTCCAAAAAGTAAAGTATATAGTAAGCACTATGCTATAATCACTCTCGTAAAAAATTAAAACATATATGACTTTTTCTGGTAAAACACACAATTTTACTTATAATATGTCTAAAAATATTATAAATACATATAAAAATATATTTAACAAGACAAAATGTAACGACACCCACTTAAGAAGATCAATCCATACAATTTTGTATTAATAGTGGTCAAATACGTGAGTTATATGTCGATGGTGAAACATCATGCGCACCTTAAAATGGTTAATTATAGAAAGAAATACACGCCATGGGCCTCTTGTGATGTAAGATACCGGCGACAATAAGTTTAGCTGCCATGTTATTCTGTTTTTAGGAGAAGTCCCAAGTTTTCCAGAAATCTACGTAATTATATTTACATGTTTAATTCTGTATAACAAATTTTCATTTCACTAGTGCTGCACTTCTGTACACTCGATGGTAAAATACACGCTATTTTTTCATTGATGTTTACTTTAAAAAATATGGTTTAAATACCAAGTACACATCATGCACACTTTGTTAACTTTTGACTTGCTAGATAATTTTGAACACGAAAAATTAATGTCACTGGTTCAGCTTATAATATAGCTACAAGTTTCTATAGATATATTTATTTAATCATTACACTAGAAACTGCTATTGAGACATTTGTTAGGTCATACACTTTACCTTTTAACATAAATATGTACAAATTATATTGATTGTGCATTGTAATAAAATATAGTTCTATAACAGACTTTTGTTAAAAAAATACAACTTAGCATATTTCAATGGATTCACTACAAAGAAAAAACACTAACTAATATTTAAAAGTATTGGCAGTTATGTGGTTAAACTATGCGAACAAATAGAAAATCATACTTATAATACTATAATATGCTAAAACTAAGACCCCTAGAAATATAAAAATTTAGTATAAATTGTATTTATTTTGATTTTCGCCAGGCCCAAAAAAATTGGACCGGCCCTGGCAAATCCAAAAACGAAAGGATACTTTGTATGCGTGTGTGTTGTGCTTGCTCGACAGAAATGTTCGAATAGATCATTAGGATCGGTCGACTGCTAGCCCACCAAAACAAGGTAATGGAATTTGTAATCGTAGACCATGTGTTGTCGCCGAATAACCCTATCAAACCATGCACACCCGTCTATGAATCTCTCACGGCAAACGTATTAATCATGCTCGCATGAAACACAACATATATGCATTCAAATAAACTAAAGCTCCATGTCAAGCACGTACAGATCGAAATCTTCAGCTTGTTGCCAAAAACAAAAATGATCTATCTCACTAAGCCGCAGAACAAAACCTAGGAGGTCCAGATTGACTAGTACAACACATACGGATGCGTCCAAATTAATTACTAGAACACATAGATGTGAGAAATAAAAGCTAGTATCGGAGGTCCAAATAATTAGAAGAACCGGCTAGATGGACTAGACGCGTCCACGGATTTTTCACGGAGCCATCGGTGGATCAAACACGTAGTAAGCAAGCAGATCCAAACTGAAACTTGGATGATTTATGCGTGTGTGATGTGCTGTGCTTGCTCACATAAGTTTTCAAGAGATCATTAGGATCGATCGGCGCTAGCTAGTCCATCAAAACAAGCAAGTCAAATCGTAATCGGCAAAGAGATAGTCCACCATCGCCGAACAAACAAATAAAACCATGCACACCATCCTTGTACGATCGACTTGATTTTTTTTTTAAATGGGTACATCGCCTAGCATATGCATCGAAATGATGCACGTACATGGCCGATTTTTCATTAACAAGTCACAACATATTGAATTATTACAAATCACTGATCACACAACGTTGAAATGAAAATGAGCTAGATGAAAAATAACATCCTAGACATCAATTCTTCTAGCATGACGCCACCCATTCTGGCAGAAGATAGCCCGAACGACCGCCATCATTCGAGTACATCCAAAATCCCTAAGATCCCTCCGGGCGTCTAGTTAAAGACGATGTCTAGGAATCCAATGGGTCGCTTTGAGCACAACCTGCAACAAATGAGGAATTTGGAAACACCGATGCATATTTGAGCCTTAGTGTCTTCATCAACACTATTTAGCCGGATTCTAAACATATTAGATACACTGGTTGGTGGTGTAATGTTAAAAGTAAAATGTGAAGGAGCATGCTAGCTCTTAATCCGTTTTGGAGATTAACGACAACATACTAACCGGGCTAATTGTGTTTCTAAGTTCTGATAGGTGTTTTGAAGACAACATGTGGTTCGGAGGCGGAGAAAGAGGGTGTGAAAGGATAGTTTTGCAAGATAATAAATAACAAGAAAGTCAAAGTTAGTTGCTGCAGCAATAAGGTAACATAAAGTGAAATAAAGTAACAGAGCCAAGATTGTGGAAAAGTGATGGAAGTGTGACGGAATTGTACATGATTAATTAGTGAAGATACTTGGTTTATTGTCTTCGATGCAGTTTTCTATGTGGGAGAGGCTAAATATACATGTTCTCAGCTATTTATAATTACATATACTATATATACTATATGATTGAAACGCTAGCAAGCATCCACAACTACTAACATTAATTAAGGTTCCGAGGAACCCAAGCATAGCCTTAAGTTATGGTTCTCTTTATCCCATACATGTAAAATCCGGTTCGAGATCTTAGATTTCTGCCGCTCCGGCAGCCCTTCCCCTTTCCTCCTACACGTACTACAAACCTTATGATGATGATCCATGTGCGCATAAATATAATGGGCGCCAAAGGACTGTACCATATCAACATACAAGTCGAATGAACCAAAGATATTCAATAATTCAACCATAGGACAAAAAGATCTACGCAAACATAGTATAAATCATCTAGAAACAATTGCAACATCAAAACACCATGTTTACATAGGGGATTACAGAGGTTTGTGTGAGAGTGGACCGCTGTAGATACATGGAGATGGCGGTGAAGACGAAGATAAGGGGACATCGCGGGGCGTAGGGCGGCGCCGTTGGCCGGCGGTGGCGCAGGGGCTCCTCCTGCACCGCCGGCCATCAAGGGGATGCGCCACCCCTTAGCCGCTTCCTCCATGTCTTCTTGGTGTTGTAGGGAGCCCTCCCCAACGGAGATGAGGTCCATGGGGGAGGCAAAACCGTGGCTTTGGTCGCTGCAAATTCGTGACAATGGGTGACTCCCCGAAAACTAGGGTTTCCTCTCTTTATATAAGCTGGGACGATCATTCTTGGCCCTCCAATGGATGCGCTTTGATCTAGGGGTTCTTGGGCACCTCTAGAACCTTCCTAGAGTCTTCTCTCAGGCTCGTGAGTCAATGTGGTCATGACTTGGCCGAATACAACATGTTCGGTAAGAGTTGGAGCCAATCACGTCACAAACTTTCGGATTTCCGTAATCAGATATTTTGCCTTCAGAATTACATATTTTAATTGCACAAAAATATCTAACTTTACTTTTCACAAATTTAGGTTGTATTGTACCGTCCACCTACAAATTTAAAGATTGTATACTTTATAGTTTGGGAGAAATATAAATGAGAAACTTGAAAAATAATGTGGGACCCTAAGTGAGTCCGTGCTCACCTACAATTTTTCCAAATTGAATTTCTGACATGCAAAGGATTTGAACTTTTGAAGTGCTGAAGCTCCTTTGTAGCCAAGGGGTGGACAAATAAACCGAGGACCAAAAACCGACCCCGATTTAACCGGAACCGAGACCGATGAAATCGGTTGTTTCCCACGACCCAGTGGGCTTTGTTTTCTCATCTCTCTCTGTCTTTTCTGTTTGCCCCCTTGCGTCCCGTGATGGGCGTGGCTAAGCCCAGCAACATTCCTTGTTGCCCCATATTCAACACTTGACCAAATTTAGCTACCGTCCTGAGAGGCTGAGACAAAGAAGAAAACCGGCGGCATCGATTGCGCGCATCCTTGCAAAAATGGAAGCCTACCAAGGACATGCAGACGAGCACACACCGGGTCTTCATGATCCTGCATGCAACTGCCGTTTTCCTTTAGACGAAGTCTGTCAGTGAAACGAGTGGTGGCCACAGCCTAGTTCATATATAGTACTACTGAAACGAGTGGTGGCCACGCCTATACATATAGCAGTGAACACCACCACTCTCTCGACTGGTGTACTACGTCCGGCAGTTCAAGCTCACACAGCTCCCTTAGCTCCGTCACGAACATGGCGTTCACCACCATGCCAAACATTATGGTTTCCGTCCTGCTTGTTCTCGCTGGAGTCGCCGTGGCAGCGCCCCCTCCGGCGCCGGGAGGGCCGCCCAAGGTGCCCGTTCCCCCTCCGGTGCCGGCTGCAGGGCCGCCCAAGGCCCCCGTGCCTCCGACAGCGCCGCCTCCGGCAGCGGCAGGCCCGCTTAAGTTCCCCGCAGTCCTCGCTTTCGGTGACTCCGTCGCGGACACGGGCAACAACAACTACATCAGAACCATCGTCAGGGCCAACTTCCCGCCCTACGGCAAGGACTTCCCCGGGCACAAGGCTACCGGCAGGTTCTCTGACGGCAAGGTCAGCGTAGATTACCTAGGTACGTACGTAGAATTTGGCATCAGTTACAGCAACACGCATCATATACCGATTCATGGAGTAGCAGTGAGTCAATGGTCTTATTATTTTATTTTTAATGCATGCAGCGTCGGCACTTGGTGTGAAGGAGCTGCTCCCGCCGTACCTGAAGAAGGACCTCAGCCTCGAGGAGCTTAAGACCGGCGTCAGCTTTGCATCGGCCGGGAGCGGCTATGACAACTCCACCTGCAGGACCATGGTACGTATGCATGTTTCCTCGCATCACTTTGTATCGGGTTGGCCGTGGATTTATTTGTCAAGCGGGGCGAAAACCTATTTCCGATTCATAAAGGTGGACGTTTTTTCAGTCGGCGCTGACGATGGAGCAGCAGCTGCGGCTGTTCCAGGAGTACAAGGCCAAGGTGGGTGGTACCATCCCGGACAAGGCCCTCTACATCCTCGTCTGGGGCAGCAACGACATCGTGGAGCACTTCACCTTCGCGGACGGCATCCTGGAGCCCAATTACGCCGACTTCATGACCCAGCGCGCCATCTCCTACATCCAGTCCCTCGTCGACCTCGGCGCCAAGAGGATCGCCCTCACGGGGGCGCCCCCCGTCGGCTGCCTGCCGTCGCAGCGCATGATGGCCGGCGGGATCCGGAAGCAGTGCGCCACCGATCGCAACCAGCTCGCCATCATGTTCAACCGCAAGGTCAGCCAGGAGATGGCCAAGCTCAACGCCAGACTCCCCGGCGTCACCCTCGTCTACATCGACCTCTACGGCATCGTCACCGACATGGTCGAGAGGCACGACGCGCTGGGCTTCAAGAACGGCAAGGACGCTTGCTGCGGCTACATCGGCCTTGCCGCCAGCGTGCTCTGCAACTTCGCCAGCCCGCTCTGCGCCCAACCCTCGCAGTACATCTTCTGGGACAGCTACCACCCCACCGATCGCGCGTACAAGGTCATCATCGACACTATCGTCGACAAATACTTCAAATACATGCACTAGCTAGCCTTATGTTAAGCGTTAGTTTATGAGATTTCATAGTTACAAAAATAGCAATAAAATAGCAATAACCTGTAATGGGTGGAAGACAAGACATGCAATGCAACACAGTTTCGAATATTTCAGTATTCAGTATTCACCAAACTAGCCGAGCTTTCTTATTCAACGTTGCCATCTAGTTTGGGTCTTAGAAAGGTGCGTATCTCAGGTCGGCAGATCCGTAATAACCACTTTGTGCCGACCTATGAAAAGTTGGATCCTATACTGATGGACACAGATTGGAAATCTAAATTATCTTTGCTCACAGTTTGTGCTCTGGATTGCGCTGAGACAGTGGGATCATGCTCCAATGCTTCTTCACTCTGGGGTTACAAAGCTCAATGGTAGAAGCCGCCCGTTCAAGTTTGAAATAGGTTGGTTTGCATGGTGATGACTTGCGGACTTTCGTTGGTCTAGTGAAAAACTTAATTACCACAGGCAACCCCACAAGACGAATATACTTTCAAGAGATGAGTCTAAAATACCAGGGAAAATGCACAGTCAATATATTTGTACATAGCATTATGTATTATAGCCCATCCCTTGAATACAATGTGACAGTGTCTAATCGTCGGCTAATCAGCATAGAAAGTGGAGTTAACAATGAGTGCAGCGTTTTGGAGGCCAAGTTACATGTAGCTCTTATTTAAAAAAATTGAAAACCATATTTTGGAGTGTAAAAAAAAACTGAAATACATTCTACATGTAAATTATGGTATCTTCTACCACCATGTAAATCTCAAATAGAAATATGATATATTTGGGCTTTGTAAAAATGACAATAACTGAATCTGAAATGAGTGAATAGTGCACAATTCGAAATCTACAAAGTCTGTCAAATTTTGTTGTTTTTGTGTAGCCCGGTGAATTATTTTGAGTTGAGATTTTGCGTGATGGTAAAATGCACTATTGTATACGTTCGGGATTTTTTTCGAAATTTTTTGGAACTTCGAAATATGATTTTCGAATTTTGCAAAATATAGGACTACATATAGCTCAACCTCCGTTTTGACTTTCCGGACTAAGCAATATTATAAAAAGTTGGCTAAGCAATAGTATAGACAGTAAAGTAAAGCAGTGAGCAAGATGAACAAGCTGCCTCAAACTAAGAAACCACACACAATATACTTCCAAGATATGAGCCAAGGTACTAAGGAGAATGCACAAGCAGTACTTGTACATGGCACATTGTAGGTCGTCAATGAACACCGTGTGACTGTGTGTAATCATAGGGCTAAGCAATACAATAAACAGTTAAACGGTGCACAAGATGAACAAGCTGCTTTATACTAACAAACTACACGCAATATACATTATCAAGAGATGATCATATAGTACATGGGAGCATATATAAGCACTCTACTTTGTACATAGAACTAACTATGCACGGCACATCATCCCACATCCCTTGAACATGGTGTTGTTTAGTCATTGGTGGCGTCAAATAGAGACTCTGATACTGATAGTGCCTCACACAGGTGAAAAGGAAGATTGGTCATATTTGGCATATATTTCATGCAACCCATTCAGACTCTTCCAAACATACATCACAAACTAATCATTGGCCTAAGCGAAATAATACATGGCCGATGCATGGTTAATCATCCACTCTCCTAAGCAAACTATTAATTTCGATATGTATGAACACTTTCTTCAACTTGCGTTAACAATTCTTGTAAATTATATGAGCAAAAATAGTATAATTTTATATTATGACTTAAAATTCTTACAAATTAGAACAAATAATTTTCACCAAAATATTTCTCTACGTTTTATTTTAAAACTATATGTAAATCCAGAAATTTAAACAAAGAAAATAATGTAGCTATGTGTAATGGGCTGTACTAGACGCAGCCCATGTATAGCAGGCTTCATCACCGCCCTATTTGTAAGCATCAAGAACGAGCCCATGTATACAGGCAAACCCTGTTTGAAGCTCAACAAGGATGGGAGCTCCCGGCGAAACCTATATGCCGCCCGTTAGCGGCGCGTATTGACCCTCTGGCGGGCCGGCCGAGTTTGGCGCATCGGGCGCTTTCCCTTCTTTCTTTCGTTTTTTTTATTTTTTTCCTTTTTCTTTTTCCGTTTTGTTTTTCTGTTTTTTTTGTTTTCCCTTTTTTCTTTTCTGTTTTATTTCGTTTCTTTTCTGTTTTCGTTTTTCTTTTTATTTCTTTTTTCGTTCTCGTTTCTTTTCTGTTTTCTTTTTCTCTTTTTTGTTTTTCGTTGCTTTTATAAATTTTTAATTTTTGAAAATAGTTTCAAATTTAAAAATGGTTTCAAATTTGAAAATTATTCATTTTTGAAAACGGTTCTAAATTTGAAAATGGTTCTGAATTTAAAATGGTCCCAAATTTAAAAATGGTTCCATTTTTAAATTGGTTCCGAATTTAAAATGGTTCCAAATTTCAAAATGGTTAATTTTTTTTAAATTGTTCATTTTTTGAAAATGGTTCCAAATTAAAAAATGTTCATTTCTTAAAATGTTTCCAAATTTTAAAATGTTTTCATTTTGAAAATAGTTCCGAATTTAAAATGGTTCTAAATTTTGAAATGGTTCCAAATTAAAAATGGTTCGAAATTTAAAAATGGTTCCATTTTGAAAATGGTTCCCAATTTAAAAATGGGTCCATTTTGCAAATGGTTTCCAATAAAAAAATGGTTCCATTTTGAAAATGGTTCCATTTTTAAAAATGGTACCAAATTAAAAATGGTTCCAAATTTGAAAATGGTTCCATTTTGAAAATGGTTCCAAATTTAAAAATGGTTCCCAATTTTAAAATGTTTCATTTATGAAAACGGTTCCATCTTTTAAAAATGGTTCCAAATTTAAAAATGGTTCCATTTTTGAAAATGGTTCCAAATTTAAAATGGCTCAAAATTTAAAAATGGTTCCTTTTTGGAAATGGTTCCAAATTTTAAAATGTTCTGAATTTAAAATGGTTACAAATTAAAAATGGTTCCAAATTTAAAAATGGTTCCAAATAAAAAATGGTTTCCAATTAGAAAATTGTTCATTTTTTTAAAATGGTTCCAAATTTAAAAATGGTTCCATTTTTTAAATGGTTCCAAATTTGAAAATTGTTCATTTTTGAAAATGGTTCTATTTTGAAAATGGTTCCAAATTTAAAAATGGTTCCAAACCAAAAAATTGTTCATTTTTTAAATTGTTCCAAATTTAAAAATTGTTTCATTTTTTAAAACGGTTTCAAAATAAAAAATGGTTTCCAAATTTAAATCTAATATTTTTCAAAAATCTAACAATTTTTCGAACCTAATTTTTCTTCGAAAATCGAAAAAGTGAAAGAAAAGACGGCTTCTTAAGGAACTGTTCATGGCAAAGAACTGACAGTAGCGAAGCAGTTTAGAAAGCCAGTTTAAAAATGAGAAACGGTAGCGTAGCTAAACAGAGCGAACGAAACAGTTAGGACCAGAAAACGTTTCGCGCGCGCCTGCAAACCAATTGGGCCGAGTCCACATAAGAATCATGTAGGAGGCGCTACCACGTGCCACCGCTAAGAAGCGCCGTATATCACCTCCCTTGACGCAGTACGCGGAGGCAGCAACGATTTTGGTGCACGATTTTCATGTTTTCTTTGCACTTTAAAATAAAATAATGCGTAAACGAAAATTATGCGTGTACACTGGAAGGAGAAGGATGTCGCCTAGAGGGGGGGTGAATAGGCGATTTAAAACATTTCCGGTTTAGGCTTGATAATTATGGAATAAAACTAGGTGTTTAAATTAACAAGCCAACAACCTAAATATACTAGGCTTACCTATGTGCACCAACAACTTATGCTAAGCAAGACAAGCAACAAGGTGATAGCAATATATAGACTTCAAGCACGAAGGCTATCACAATGTAAAATGCATAAGTAAAGAGCTCGGGTATAGAAATAACCGAGGCACGCGGAGACGATGTTGTATTCCCGAGTTCCTCCTTTTTAGGGGAGTACGTCTCGTTGGAGGGGTGTGAGTTTCAAACTCAAACGCCACAAATGGCCTCACCTTATTCTCCGATGAATCTTGCCCAAAAGTTCGGTTCACCTTCCACTATTGATTTCCCTTTTGGGCGGAAATCGAGTCCCGTACAACAATCTTGAGGCACAACCCACAAAAGGATTGGGAGCTCCCAAGTGGCCACAAAAGGCGTCTAGGGTCCAAGGACCCAAGAGTAACAAGCTCATGAACTTTCACTTCCACGAATCCTCGTGGAGAGTACAAACCGATGCACAAAAGAAATGGCAAGAGCACAAGTGCTCAAATCCTTCACTCTCAAATCCCACCAAAAGCAACTAATGCTTGTGGGGGAGAAGAGAGGAAGAACAAAGAAGAACTCAACAAATAGAACTCCAAGATCAAGATCTACTAGGTTCTCCTCACTTAGAGGAGGAATGGATTGGTGGAAATGTAGATCTAGATCTCCTCTCACTTTCCCTCAAAGATATGCAAGAATCATGAGAGGGATTGAGAGGAAGACAAGCTTTTCCAAAGGTCAACAATGGAGGAGATAGAGGGGAAAAACGAGCTCGAGAGGTTAGTGAACCGTTGGGGAAGAAAGCCCCTTAAAAAGTGTCCGTTGGGCAGTGTAGGGAGGTCGGCCTGGAGCCCGGCCAGGCTGGCCTGGGGCTGGCCTGGGGGCTGGCCTGCGCAGAGAGGCCGGCCTGGGTTCCATTTTTTGAAAATGGTTCCAACTTTAAAATTGTTCATTTTCGAAAATGGTTTCATTTTTGAAAATGGTTCCAAATTTAAAAATTTGGAAAAAATTTCTTCCCCTTTTCATATCTTTTCTTTTTTCTTTTTTCTTTCTCGTTTATTTATATATATATATATATATATATATATAGGTAAATTAACAGGTGCTCCCTGGTGCCCGGGCACCTGGATAGAATACAGTACATTTTGGGTATGTAGATGACACATATAACTCGGGTATGCACATGTTGGGTATATAGGAGGTACACATACCCTATTTGTTTTCTGTTTCCGCTAAATGGTCTCAAATTTAAAAATGGTTCCCAATTTTAAAATTGTTCATTTTTTAAATGGTTCCAAATTAAAAAATGGTTCCGGTTTGAAAATGGTTCCAAATTTAAAAATTGTTCATTTTTGTAAATGGTTCCATTTTTTTAAAATGTTTCCAAATTGAAAAATGGTTCCAAATTTGAAAATTGTTCATTTTTTAAAATGGTTCCATTTTGAAAATGGTTCCAAATAAAAAATGGTTCCATTTTGATAATGGTTCCAAATTTAAAAATGGTTCTGGTTTGAAAATGATTCCTAATTTAAAATGGTTCTAAATTTAAAAATGTTTCAAAATTGAAAAATGGTTCCAAATTTGAAAATGGTTCCATTTTAAAATGGTTCCAAATTTAAAAATGGTTCCAAATTTGAAAATTGTTCATTTTTAAAAATGGATGCATTTTGAAAATGGTTCCAAATTAAAAAAATGGTTCCAAATTTAAAATTGTTCCCAATTTTAAAATTGTTCAGTTTTTAAAACGGTTGCATTTTTTAAAATGGTTCCAACTTTAAAAATGGTTCCATTTTGAAATGGTTCCATTTTCAATATGGTTCCAAATTTAAAAATGGTTCCAAATTTGAAAATTGTTCATTTTTGAAAATGGTTCCAAATTTAAAATGGTTCCAAATAAAAATGGTTCCAAATTTGAAATTGTTCAAATTCATAAATTATACAAATTTAAATTTTGTTCCTATTCATAATTATTCAAATTTTATTGTTTCTGAACAGCAAAATGCAGTACGAACCATGTAGAAGTATTCGTCCCAGTCTGTAGAAGAAGAAAAGGGAACCACGAACGAACCATTGCTGGGAGAAGCAAATGGGCCGGCCCACGAACGAACCACGTAGGCGTCGCGAGGGATCAGCGACGCTAACGAGCGCCGTATATCACCTCCCGAGTTCCCCATGCTGCGTCGCTTCGCGCGACCTATGCCCGAAGCGGCGATATATGGGCCAAGCCCAATATCTTGTGTGCTCCCAACGATGATTTTTTTCGTATTTCCTTTTTCTGTTAATATTTTCAGAGAAAATTAGTGAAATCAAAAATTGTTTCTCAGATTTTGATCTTTTTTAAATATGAACTATTTTAATAAATGAACCATTTTCAAAACTGAAAAATCTGAATCATTTTTTAAAAAAGAGCCATTTAAAAAATGAACCATTTTACGAATCATTTTTAAAATGAATTATTTTCAAAAATGAAAATCTGAATCATTTTTTAAAACAATGAACCATTTTAAAATGAACCAATTTAAAATGAAACATTTTCAAGAATGAACCATTTTTAATATGAGCCATTTAAAAATGATCCATTTTTAAAATGAATCATTTTTAAAAATGAATCATTTTTAAAATGAACCATTTTCAAAAAAGAACCATTTTTTCAAAATGAACCATTCTGAAAAATGAACTTTTTAAAATCTAAATCATTTTTAAAAATGAGCATTTTTTGAAATCTAGACCATCTAAAAAAATGAACAAATTTCAAAAAATAAGCATTTTTCTTAAATATGAAAATATTCATTAATTTGAAAGTAGTAAAAAACGAAAACAAAAAAAACAATCAAAAACTTATAGAAACGACCAAAAATCCAAAAACACAGTAATTCAGAAGAAAAAAAGGAACTTTCTAGAATCTTCCTAACACCAGCAGAAACCAATCTAAAAAATTAAATGGGCCGGCCCAACTGGGGCGTCAGGTGGAGCTTCATGTATAGCCTAGGGGCGCCGAACCAATGCAGCGAGCGTCGGTTAGGGATGCCCAACACGGATAGCCACGATGCCACGCACAGAAGGGTGACGGGCCGGTAACAAAAACAAATTTCTATTTTAAGTTTCTTTTTACCGAGTTACTTTCTTTTTCTTAATTTGTTTAAATTCCTTTTTATATTCTATATCTTTTTCTTGTTTTATTTCTCGTTTTTTATTTTTTGGTTTTCCTTTCTTTATTTTCCATTTTTGTTTTTATGTTCATGTTCATGTTTTAGTTTTTTGTTTTCATTTTTCCTATTTATTGTGGTATAATCAGTTATTAATTTTTGGATCCGCGTCAACAATTATTTTAAGTTGTACGACATTTTTTGTATCATATAAGTATTTTTGAACTCGTGGGCATTTTTTATGAATTAAGCGGACATTTTTTCATATGAATATATTTTCAGAACTCGTGAACAATTTGTGTGATCATTGCGAACACATTTTCGTTCTCATATGGTCATTTTTAACTATACGAACATTTTTTTTTGAACCTATCTGACAATTTTTTGGACTATACAAATATTTTTTGAAACTCACAAACATTTTTTTGAACCACCCAAACAATAATTTGGAAATTAGTGAACTTTATGTTAACTTTGCAGTCAATTTGTTAAACCGCACGAGCAGTCTTGTTCTGATCTATACAAACAAAATTAAACCTCACGAACAGTTCTTTAAACTGTGCGAACATTTTTATAACTGTATGAATATGTTTTTTCTCAAGTTTTCTAAATATGATTCATTAAAAATAATTTTTATAATGTATCAAAACAAAAAAATCCTTTAAAACAAAAAAAAACATAGAAATAAATAGAAAAGGAAAAAATGAACGAATTTGAAAATAATGCGCTGAGTAAAAACAAAGAAAAAGAAAAAAAAACATATAAGAGAAACATAAAACAACAAAACGAAAATAGCCTTAACTAGACCGGCCCACCCAAGCCAGCGCTTCGGGCGTTACTTCCCTAATGGACGCAACGGGTGCTCTACAAAAGCTCTCGTGTATTTTCTGTCGCCCATTGAGAGAGCCAAGCAAAGGTGTTGCCTGAGTGTGTCGGGTCGACGTGGGCTTTTGCTTTTGAAGTTCAGCACTCCGGAATAGGTCAAGGCAAACCGCAATTTATATAGTTGGAACAAATAGGAGAGTGGACAAATGGATCCCCGGCCACCACCGAGCGCTCAATAAGCTTAACGAAATTCGAGCTTTATGTCCAGCCCTATGTACAACCCAGCTACCTAGTTTCAAGTTTTTTTGGACGCGAATTTGGGTTCTTATTATTTTAAAAAATAAACTCAACGTGGGGGCTTCACCCACCGCTTTCCTTTAAAAAAGGATCCCCGGCTAATTGCAGCCTTAATTTTGAAATCAAATTTTGAATTTTTAAAAAGGTCTTTAAAAATCCTAAATGTAGAACAATGTTGTATCAATGTGTGAAATCTCAAATAAAAATATCTTATATTTTTTGCTGCAAAAAAATGACAAAGTCTGACATTTGAAAGTAGAGAATAGTGAAAATTTCAACTCCTCCAAATCTGTCAAAAAAGATTATTTTTGTGTGGGAAAATATGAATTCTTTTGAGAATATTTTACATGTGGTAGAATACAACATTGTCTACATATATTATTTTTTCAGTTCATTCTGAAATTTCAAAATATGGTTTTTGAATTTTTTTTTCAAATAAGAAGGGCTCCATGCCTCCATGGAGCTCGGACTCCATTTGTGGTTTAGAGCTTAGGATGCTAAACTAGTGCAAGATGGGTTGCAGACCCGGTTCCACTTTCCCTACAAGTTGCATGAACGGTCAGTTGAGAGCAACCGAATTAGGCGCTGCCAACACATATGTTCTCAACAACACAACACAATACAATGTGCAGAATAAGAGGCCTCGGCATCATCCAGCCTGTGATCTTGCACTCATAATCTGTATAGCAGGCAGGCAAGCACGCAGGCAAGCTGCAGAAATGAATACCCTGATACCCAGCTCTGGTTGGACCTAACAGTAGGAATTAATCATGCATTCAGGAAAATTAGGACAAGGACCCTGCATCTCATCTTCGCGCTGTGCTGCTGCTTCACGATTACATCGCAGTTTGGACCCTACCATTTCTCCGGGCACTATGCTCTCCAGTACCCGAACCACCGGTACATCCCGGCCACACAAGATATTATTCGTTCTCAGCGTCTCTAGCTGCCACCATGGCTAGCCGTTACTTTTCATAGGAGTATCAGTACAAAAAACTCTAAACTAACTATTTTTCTCCAGTCTAACTATTTTTTGTCAAACTAAGAGAAGTTTCTTTTCGAAGAAAGTGCGGACTGAGAGAAGAGAAGCTTGATTGACCGCGTTCTAGGACGTCATCTGTTCACCAAGAGAGATGATAACTCCCAAGCCAGGCTACAAACTCTGCATTGCCTTGGATCCTCTGTCTAAGCGCAGTCTTGACAACAATGTTGAGTGTCATGTGCACCACATGTACCCTGTCGGCCGGCCGGTGCATGTCATGTTACCGCTGAATGAATGAGTTAGCAACTAGCCGCAGCAACGGTGCTGCAGACAGCCAGATTCAGCATTGCTATTCACCAAGAGGATGGATGGGCTTGTCTCTTGACCAGCTAATAAGCTGGTCAATTAATCTCTTGTCATTATTTTGACAAGTGGATCGTGTCAGTGACCCAATCTTGTTCCTGTCCATCCCGGTTAACTTAACTGCACGTGCAGTGTCAAATTTGCTCCGGACAAAAAGAGCTTGGTAAAAGAGAAGAGAATATTTTGACACATTCACCAAGTAGTATAAGCATTTACAGCATCCATTTGGATCTTGCTAGCTTAATTTGTCTTATTTGTAACTTTGGACCATGCTGATATAATTAATCATCCTGTTAATTTACAAGTGATTCTTCTGAGGAGCTAGCAGAGGGTGGGTGTCTGATCTTGGTCTGTTCTTAGCAACAATTAATTGAGGGACATATTTGCCTAAGATTCAGATCACAAACACTGAGAATGCCCACAAATGAAATTCTTGCAACCTTTGATAATCAAACTCAAGGGAGAGACCAATCAACCATTGACACATAGCTTAAACGAGAAAGCTGCTTTCTTTGTACAAACACACATGGAGATCCATTCAACTCGAACTAATCCCCACTCCTTTTGTGTTGCTAACACCTATTTTTAAAAATAAAATAAAGTAAAAAAAGGAGCTCCACTCGAATCTTGCATCTTCTTTTCCTGGTTTTCCTTCAAGAGATGATAACATGCCCAAAAGAACAAAAGAATCCTTCACGCATGTTGCACACATGCATCCACGCAGCCATTGCATACTTGCATGTTCTTCATAGGCTGCATCTCACTCCTTTGATGACCCTAGGCCTCTTGCTTCGGATCCCTTCATGATCCTCAGCCTCTTGCAAGTGCTCATGAACATCCTGCAAATCAACAACAAAAGCATCATAAGACACCATACTGAAATTTCAAACTCGAACCAGATCAGGATCAAGAGGATTTATATAGCTAACATGTACTATGTTGGATGCATGAACTTACTCGAAGGGAACGTCACCGACGAGCATGAGGTCGCCGTCCTTGTCCTCGTAGGTCACGGCGAAGTCTGAGGGGTTCACGCTGGCGGCGTCGCCGGAGAAGCCGAGGAACATGGCCTCCAGAGCCTCCCTAAGCTCGCGGTAGCCCTTGTACATCGTCAGGTCGATCTTCCTCAGGTAAGGGGCTCCGTCCATGCTCACCTTCACGAACAGTGAACCTCCGATGACTGCAGCGGCTGGTGGCGCCGCGGCAACGGCGACCTCCTCCTGCTTCTTCTCCGGCACCGGAGCGGCAGCCTTGCTCTTGCTGCTCGCCTGCTGCTGGAAGCAGCTCTTCCTGTAGGACCGCACGGGCGGCCACCCAACCACCTGCGCCTTGGCGGCAGGCGGCGCAGCCTTGGGCTCCTCCTCTCGCTGCTCGTTGGCGAGGGCGCGCTTGGTGCCAGCCCTGGGCGTCGTCGGCGGCGTTGACACCTTGTCAGTCTCCTCGGCGCCCGGCAGGCCGAGCCTCAGCTCGGTCGCCTTGAGGTTCTCCAAGTCAGCATGCACGTAGCCCATGGCGGCGGCGGCGGCGGCCATTTCCTTCTTTCTCCGGCGATCGAGGTTGTTGCAACTTGCAAGGACGACGACGAACGAAGATGACAGTGGTATGAGTTTGTTCTCGGCTGGCTGTAGGTGAGTCGTGAGAGAGCTGTGGGCTGTGGAGGTTCTCCATGGAAATGTTTTATAGAGCGAGAGAGCCGGGCGTGTGGCGCGCCCGTGTGAAGCTCCGGCTTCACATGCGTCCACATGCACACGTACGTGCCACAGGCCACCCGCATGTGCGGCGTCCGCACACTTACCACAGGTTAGCTGGGGTGGTTGCGGGGTAGGGGTGCAGACATGAGGGGCTTGCCGGCGTCGACCCGCGACATGGCCGGGCCGACCTGGTGGGACCCTCGTGGCTCCAATAGGTGTACTGGCTAGAGAGTTCTTGGGTAACGGTTAACGGGTCTCGGACTGATTCTCGCCCACGGCGTGGTGGATCGGGTTATCGAAAAATCACCGGAGTTCGATCCAATAACCGACGATCACGAGTAAGTACACTATAGATTGATCATGTTAAGCACCCGCAAATCATGCATATTACCATACACTAGCTGAATGCCCGTGCGTTGCTATGGGATATCGAAAAAATATTATGAAAACTCTGATGAAACAATTATCCTAAATTCAAAAACATGTCAAATGACATGACACATAGTTTCTATTTATACATCGATAAAACCTATTCTCTCCCCAACTTCTTTCCTTTTTTTTGTATGGCTGTAAGCCAGTTATTAAGAAAATTTCACAAGTTGAAGTAATTGTAATCATCTGAAGTACTAAAAATGTCTTCACAGTGCAATTATTGATTGGAAAAGTGTATTGCACCTATTCATTTATATGTACTTCTGTGCAATATTTTACTCCGTATTAAATAAATGAAATTTCCACACGAACTCCACTGAAAGCAGATAACACAGAAAAATTTAACCGGATTTATTTGATTAATTAGATTAAATTAGTTTAAATTTAACATCCTCTTTCTCCACCACACATTCCCCTCTTTCTCTTTCTGTCAGATTTTTCTTAGGGATCTCCGTTGTGCCAAATCCATAACAGCCATTGGCGGAGCAGCAGCAGCTAATTGATTCGAAGAAACAACTGAGAGCGGAGCGGAGCGCAGCAGCTTCGGTGCTAGAGAAGGAAAATAAAAGGTGCCGAACGCGCATCAACCACGGCCGAACGTACCATCGCGACAGCTAGAAAATTTTCGACATTAGCATATATCTATTTCAGCCTTATGCGTAGCATTTCACAGCTCCCTGGCCGTGGCGTGGCGGACGTATTTTTTGCCAAACCTTATCATATCCTTGCCTCGTTATCTCCTCAACCTTCTGTAACTTTAGAGTAGCACCTCCTCATCAGAAACATCGCTGCCTGACTCTTCTTCTCCGACCACCTTCACAGCGCCGTGACCTCTCCCTCCGTCACCCATGCGTCGGCGCAGCTCCGGTACCCCCCCCCCCCCCCTCCCCCCACCCGGCAGCGCGGCCTTGTCCTCTCTCCTCCGACGGTGAGACGCACCTTCGCACTGCTCTCCTGGCTCGCAGAAGAGCAGAGCCATGGCTCCATGCGGCGCTCGCCGCCTCCAACTTCTCCCTCCAGTGCCCCCGTTCCGGCCGACGCTCGTCATCGATGTGGTGCTGGAGGCGTGGCCCCCAACCCGCGGACCTCCCAATTTCTGGTTAGGTTTGTATCTTCCCCAATTTCTTTCTATGATCTTCTTCTCTTCGTCTCTGTTCATTGGGGACCCTAGCGTGCTAAGTCAATTTGAGGGTACGACGATTTTATTGGTTGCTGCCGCGCTGCTAATCCCTCGATCTCGGCTGTCTCGTCCCTCTTTCTCTTGTTCGGCTTGCTGATTCTGGGTGATCTACGAAAGTATATAAGCCGGTGAAACTTGGTGTAAGGAAGCAATGTGGGACTATTCAATCCCGAACAGAAATTCTCCGCGTCTCGGATCCTGGTCTCGCGATGAATTTTGTATGTGGGCTTTGCCTCGTCATGATTTTGCTACATGGGCTCGCGCGCCAGGGGGCAGGGATCGCTGGAGGCACCGCATGGAGATGGCTTCTAAATTGACAGATCGAACGAGTTGTATCGGACGGGGTCGCTCTTTTTTTTTTGGACCGACGAATCTTTTTTTAACTTACCCATGGCATTGGTGGGTAATATATCCAGATTAGCAGGGGTAAAACCGGAAAAGTGAAAACGGATCATCACCTGAAGGCATATTATATAGTAGAGATAGAGATTTGGATTTGGTAACACCGTGTTGTTGCGGCCGGGCACGGATCCTTTGCGCCATACCTCGACCCATCATCCGGAAGGCCCGCTGAATCAGCAATGACCAAATTTAGCTCAATTATGTTAAGCAAGTGGGTGTTCAAAAATAAAAAAATAAAGCAAGGATGGATGGCGATACCATGATTAGGATGCTATCATTAAAGATCTTGGAGGAGCATCTTTGGCTAATACAAAACTGTCTCCCCAATAATAATATATGTGTATGGAACAATGTAACATGGAGTATTTGGGCACTTGTCTATTGCATGCTCCTCATCATCATCATATACGGATCCCTGCATCTCTCTCCACTACCTTTTGTTTCTTCTTTTCCATGTCCTTGCTTCTTTTGCCTAGTGGGAGCATTGTTTAATTACTAGTCTAAAAGTATCCTTGCAAAGTGCATCGTTAACCACTTCGCCTTTTTTTTACTTGGAAACTCAAAAGTATTGTTAACTGCAGTGCTGGTGCCGCTCCTTTAACTAACCAATGCTTGCATATATTCTTTTTCTGGTGGGAACAAGGTGGTCCCTAGCTTGAGCTACACTAGATAATTAGGCTCCTTCTTTCACTCTTTTTGCTTTGAAGAAATAAATTAAGCTGAATTTGGCCTATGGGATATCATGGATGGTGGGTCCATCTTATAGAGAAAGCTCTGAAAAATAAACTTTTATTTCGATTAAATAATGCATTTTTCCTTCTCAGAATTAACCAAGCTGTTTTTAAGTTATGTACTACATGGAATTCATGTAAAATCCACAAATATTTAACTAGTGCGATTTACTTCAATGTAGTATGCAGCTTTGTTAGTCTAAATTTCTACCAGGGATTGGTCATACAAAGATCTACGGATAAGACCCATCAAAAGGCAGATCAGTAGATGTTCCAAAGATTGATATAGAAAGCAACCTTGTCCAACTTTGTTCCTACCATGATATTTCCTTATACATTGGCACCATCAATCAATCTATGCAAAGTGATCTTTAGTCTCATGTTCACCGAACCAGTCTTCAGTAACTAACTAACTAACTAAACAGTCTCGATTTGCTACATTTTGTAAAGTAATGAAGCAGCATCAAACTTGATTCCCTGCCAAAAACATTGCACCGAAATTTCGACCACCATGTCCTCTCATTTGACTATCCCCAATCAGGGGTACCCTATGTTCCTGCAACCTCCTACAATCACAAGCTAGAATAATCACCACAAGAATCTCTCGACTTAGCGGGGGGAAATAAGTCTACATAAGTACATGTCTTGATTAACTAATTCCAAATAAAAACCAGATGCAACAAAGCTAACCAGAAGGTTTGATTTTAATTTGAGTCTCCATGGCTGTCTTGGATAAATATTTGCTCAAGTACTGTGTCCATGTCTTCTGAAGTTTCTTGGATTCCGGATGATTTTCTTCTTGTTAATAATTAGGAGCATAAGCACAATGAATCATGAGGTTTTAAATTGAGGTTCAAATTATGTGCCAGACAAGAATCTTTGGCATGATCAAGTATTGAGCCGGGGAATTAGGGCGGTGCCTGCACGTTTGACTGTTTGTTGCATGCATTTGCATGCTTGACTGTGCTGTGTGCATATATTTTATTCAGTTTTTGATGGTATGATCGATCACCGACTAAATGTTGCACCCTCCTTGAAATCCGTTAATTTCCATGCGATGAGAATATGTAGTAGTTTGTTGATAGATTCCTCAGGGATTAACTAATGAACAAAACCCTTTCGCCTAGCTAGTTTTGATGCCTTGTGTTGCAATAAGCCCCTACATCCATAGGATTATCAATTGCAAGTGTTTGCTCCTAACTGTGGGCAGATCAATTAGTAGGCTTGCCCTTGACTTAATTTAGTGGTCATGGGCATAAACATAAGATTGCCAAATGAACTTTTGCTTGTCATAATTATTGTGTGCATCCTACATGCTCATGCATGTATACTGCTACTCGATCACTTCACACTTACCCCCTGTTTCTCTGTTCAACCTGTTGGCCACAATATGCATGCCCTTTAGGCCTTTATATATTGGTTAATGAGAAAAACGCAGTTTTAGTATATGAACTTGTCGAGAATGTGCGGTTGGTCACGAAGTTGCAGAACGTGAAAACAGGGTCAGTGAGTTGGATGCCATCACGGAGTGACCAAAACGCTCGCGCATGACAACTTTCTGACCCACTTTTCGTGTTCTGCAACTTCGTGACCAAACCGCAAATTGTCAGCAAGTTCGTGTACTAAAACCTGCCTTTTTCTCTTTGGTGGTTTTTATGATAAGTAAATATAGGTCATTGTATCACACATGGTTTTTGTTCGTAAGCATGTGTGTGTCTCGATCAATATGGACCAAGCGAAGGCTACATCCAGTACCAGTACTGTAGGTGCATGCATGCATGGGCAATGGCCGTGATCGATTGGTGTATTGACAAGTGAGATGTCAGTTGCTGCGAATTGAATAAGTTTTCCCAAGGTTGGCGCCCGTGTCAATGTCGTACGTGTGCTTCCTGTTAAGACGTACCACCAGCTATAGGAGACTCACGCACGCTCGCTCGCTCACTGTCACGGATCAGAGACTTGATTTTGACACGCCCCACCGGAGGAGACAGCCTTCCATCCAGACTTGACAAAGTCGATGGAGACAGCGTTTCTGAGGAACTGCCCAGCGTGAGAACGGAGTTCATGGAGTGTTTCTGGACGGCCATTACTTTATTACTAACTATATAAACTATATAAAAGGAGTCGAAATCCTCGCTCCCTCCGCGCTCGTGCACTGTAGCTAGCTACACTGAGCACCGTAGAGAGCTACAGTGTTGAACAGTGCGACGATCCCCACCGTCGCACGACGATCGAACGGCCCTCACCGCACTCTGTGACGGTTTTGCAAATAAAACACTCACAAACCAAAAAATTAAACCCGCAGTCCACAATTTTACGAGGAGAAGGACCTACATGAAATTACAACAAAACCGAAGGTCTTTTCTGCAAAGCCGTCTAGACCGCCCCCCTCCCTCTCTCTCTCCGCGTAACGCGGAGGTCGCCGCGCCGCCGCCGACGCGCCTCGCCGCCGCTCCAGCCCTCCTTCCTCAGATCTATCAACACGGAGGCCTCCGTCGTCGTCGTCTTTCCCTCACCACCGCAGATCGCGTGCCGGCGCGCCGCGGCGTCGCCGGAATCGACGCCGGCGTGCCCGCAGGTCGCCGCCGCATCCGCACGCCGCAGCCGCCGCTCCGGCGACCCAAAAGCGGTGGCGCCGCCAGCTGCGGGCGCCCCGCGACCAGGCGCACTCGCCGCGCACGCGCGTGCGACCCAGAACGGCGTGGTTCGACGCCGCCGTCGCCGCCGCGGCAGACCCCGTCCACTGGTGACGTCAGCGTGACGTCCCAGCGGGCCTGGGCTGGCCAGCTGGGCCGCGTATTGGGCTGGGCTGGTTGCTTCGCAGCTGGCTCGGCCTTTGTTTTTTTTTCTGTTCTTTTTTTCTGTTTTTCTTTTTATGTTTTTCTTTCTTAAAAAGCTTTTGCAATTTTTGTGTCCATCCAAATGACTATAAAAAAATGTTTACAACAACAAACAAAAAAGCTTCAATTTTTTTTGTCGACCAATATTTGGATAAGTTTGCGGAAAAAACACAAACATGTTAGAGCATTTAAATCCAAATTTGAAATTTAAGTCTCCAAAATTACAGCATTCTTTCAAACCTGATCATTTTACAAACGCGCAAACCGCCGCGCCGGCGTCCTCGTGCTGCTCCAGGCGCACTCGCCGCGCACGCGCGTGCGACCCAGAACGGCGTGGTTCGACGCCGCCGTCGCCGTCGCCGCCGCGGCAGACCCCGTCCACTGGTGACGTCAGCGTGACGTCCCAGCGGGCCTGGGCTGGCCAGCTGGGCCGCGTGTTGGGCTGGGCTGGCTGCTTCGCAGCTGGCTCGGCCTTTGTTTTTTTTTCCTGTTCTTTTTTTTCTGTTTTTCTTTTTATGTTTTTCTTTTTTTAAAAGCTTTTGCAATTTTTGTGTCCATCCAAATGACTATAAAAAAAAAGTTTACAACAACAAACAAAAAAGCTTCAAAAAAAATTATCGACCAATATTTGGATAAGTTTGCGGAAAAAACACAAACATGTTAGAGCATTTAAATTCAAATTTGAAATTTAAGTCTCCAAAATTACAACATTCTTTCAAACCTGATCATTTTACAAACGTGCAAACCGCCGTGCCGGCGTCCTCGTGCTGCTCGCTGCGCCATTGCCGATGTCGCTACGCCGTCAGCATGGGCCAAGCGTGTCAGTTTTTTCTTTTTTTTTTCCCTCGAAAAAGAATCTAAAAAAATATGCAGACAAATAATAAAAATAGCAAAATCAACAACTTTAAACTCCATATACCAGGGAAAAATGTATATATATATCAAAATAACGACACAAAAAAAAGATTGCTGCTTATTTATACCACATTCCAAATCTAAGCAATTTATAAACGTTGAAATAATTCAAACCTGAAAAAAAATACCCATTAGAAGAATTTTAAAAATATGGCCAATTTGTAAACACCGACTTCTTTTGAATTTCAATAATTTCCAATTTCGGACAATTTTTTAATGTGCCCACTTCCAAATTTGAATTTTATTCAAGTAGACCCATCCGACCAAATATAACCTGAATAACTTACCAAGCAGAACACTTTTTAGAATCTGAACAATTTTTCCAGACATACACTTCTTTTGAATTTCAATAATTCAAAAAACCAAACAATTTTTGAATACGGCCATTCCCATATTTAATTTTTGTATTCAAATATACCTGTCCAAACAAATATGAAAAAAAAATGAAAACAACCACAAATAAAAAATGCTAGCTATTTACGACATAAGCTAAAATTTCAAGTTCAAACATTCCAAACTCTTAAATGTCTTCCGAGTCTGAGCAATTTACAAACGTGAAAAATAGATCAAAACCAAATAAACTCCAAATTCGACAAATTCTTTTGAACCAAACAAAATTTTAAACGCAAACTTTTCTTTAATTTCACCGATTTTGAAATCCAAAAAACTTCTAAACATGGACATTTCAAAATTTCATTTTCACCACACGGGTATTTGATCATTCAAATTTACCTAACATATTTGCAAGCAATGTAACTTAAATCCCTCTAATTATGTAGTCCCATTTCAAAAAAAAAACCTTGATTCAATGAATATTTCGACAAAATGCAAACTCATTTACTCTAATTATGGATTGCTTTTAAATTGAATTTCAGCTAAGCACATTATACGATTTAGAACTACCGCCTTTCTTTACAATATATATAACTCAACTAAAAAAAACACATAATATTTTCAGCAAGGGTGCGGCGTGTCACCGCACTAAATTTAACTAGTTGAACCTATCTATCCATCCGGAAAGAAATTCCAACGGAAAAACTGTGTAGCTCTAACTATTTAGACGACGGTGTCACGCAATCAATCACTGAAATGTAGCCAGCCGGATGGGTCGAGCTAGCTAAGGGGCGCCGAGCATCATTCATCATCATGTTTTACTTGCAAGTTGGGCGTAACATGAATTTAGACAGTCGAAAACTCAAACTACGCATAATAGGAAAAAGTCCATTTTAAACCCTGAACTCGTAGGGGTTAGGCGATTTGAACCCTGGACTCCAAATCCCGGTCGTTTGAACCCTGAACTAAGCAATCCCGATCTAAAATGAATCTTGGACATATTTGTCAGAGAAAAAATAAAAATAAAAAATTACTACTGTGGCTGACAACGTTGGCCCACATGTCATATCCATCTTCTATCCCAATCTATCTTTCAGTAAAAAAACAGAGCTAGGCGTTGACCCGTCGTGCTCCGAAGCTGGTGGCGCCTGATCTGTTCGAATCAATCCCACCGCGTTCTTGCCTGTGTACTGATTGAACTGGATTAGCTACGTACAATCAATTCGAAACAAACGTCGACTAGATATGCTCAGCACGAGCACGGCCGGCGAACGCGATGCGTACTAGGTGCAGGGGTGCGGCGCGCGTCTGTCGAGGTGCAGACGACGCGCGGACCTCGCGCAGGGCGCTGCACGGCCGGCGAGCGCGGCCCGGCGCTGCTCCGCCGCTGCAGCCCGTACCTCTGCTGCTCTTCGCCTCTGCCCGCACGGCGAGCTCGGCGGCCGCCAGCGAGCGCGTCCCGGCGTTGCTCCGCGATCCTCTCTTGTCTGCAGCCCAAACCTCTGTTGCTCGTCGCCTCTGCCCGCGGTGGCGGACACCCTTGGGCTGCGTCCTCCGTCTGCGAGCAGCACGAACCCAGATTGATTTGTGTTAAATGGAAGAAATTGGGGAAGAAGATGAACATGGCGTGTGGGTCCAACTGTCAGTGACAGTAGCCTGTTATCCCGGTCGGGATTCTTATTTTCCCTGTGCGCCAAACAGCTGTAGGGTTCAATTTAGACCGGGATTGCTAAGTTCAGGGTTCAAACTGTCAGTGACAGTAGCCTGTTATCCCGGTCGGGATTCTCATTTTCCCTGTGCGCCAAACAGCTGTAGGGTTCAATTTAGACCGGGATTGCTAAGTTCAGGGTTCAAACGACCGGGATTTGGAGTTCATGGTTCAAATCGTCCAACCTCTACGAGTTCAGGGTTTAAAATGGACTTTTTCTTAAGAGTTCTCTGACCTGATGAGCTCAAAATGATCGATTTCGTAAGGAAAAAATCGAATTCAAAGCTAACGTACAGGTGGATGCAGCAGGGAGCATGCCGTACAATAATGTCCCTTATTTTCCAAAAAAAACTGGTACACATTTGACATTTATGCCTACGACGAGCCTTGATACGAAGAAGAACGCGCGTTTTGCTAGGTGCAGTGTATCTTTTGTCGCTTGATCCTGCATGGATGCCGTGGAGCAGGGTAACACAGATTCAAACACTGACAAAAGTGAGCAAATTAATTAAGCGGCAGCGTGTGTGGTTAAACGCACGGTCGCTCGAGTGATAAGCTGTCTGGTTCATCGTACCTGCTGGATAGCTAGCCTAGATTAGATCTGTAAGTTGTTTTCCCAAGGATAATTTGCACAGATGAACTTTGTTGTTCGTCAGATTTGCAGAACCGTGGATGTGGATGTAATGGGCTCGAGCTGTCACGCCTAATAAGGTACAGGTGTTGGCCGGATCGATCGCGAACGAGCTGTCAGATTTGGTTTCTGCTCCAGGAGAAATGGGCGCTTCATGGGCGACCAGAGAAACCCATATGCACGCCTGCTTTCGCAAATTAAGTCAGCGGACAGAGTGGCGCCGAGAGAGACGGCCGCCGTATGTCGATCCAGGCTCAAATGCATGTATGCATATACATCAATACATGTAGTATACAGTATACGTAGTATACATCTGTACTCATGTGCGCTGTTCGATCTATCCCTCCCTCTGAAATCTGAATATCCAAGCTTAACTGCACCAGCTGCGGTTCAAATTAACGGTGAAACATGAACAGCGACATGTAGTTAGCTCGCTAGCCAGGGGAGATGGCCAAATATATTAGTGTCTGAATCGGTTGTACTACAAGATGTTAGATGGCGATAGAACGCTTGAGTATGGCGCACGATATGGGAAGCTAGCCAGCATCACTGTAGCCCACTGAAGTGAGAGCATCCAAGAATGAGCTAATTAAGGTCCCTTTCGAAAAACAAGAATTAGCTACAGTAGTTTTTTTTCCTTTTGCGGGAAAGCGGGAGTAGCCCACATAGTTAATGAGTTAAGCAGTCGTTTTTTGGTTTCTTCGAGAATTAGTCGTTTGTGATTATTAAGAAACATCACATCAAAGGCACACGTGTGGTGTCCGTCATGCCCCCTTGATGCAAGGCTTGACTAGCTGGTGATCGATCGATGATCCATCAGCTGACCGATGCATGCATGCTAACTACAATTAATATTAATTGATTCGAGCTCTCTAGCTGTTTCCCTTTGCTTGCAAATCAAGAAAATCCGAGTAGGATTACCCATCTCGTGTCGAAATGTTGTTGGGTATTTATTGGGCTTGCACCATTTGGTACAATAATCCTAAAAATTTAAAGCCCTATCTAGTTTGGTTATATGGCCAAAAAGCGCGGAATGTGCAAATGGCTCCCGAGTTACATGTAGCTCGTTTAGTCAAAAACTTAAAATCGTCACTTTTTAGATTCCAAAAATCGAGAAACAAATCCCAGATGTAGATAGTGTCGAGTTTTACAAGCATGTAAAATTTCAACTCAAAACTTATTGTATTGTGTGCTACAAAAAAAAAGATAAAGTAGGCAAAATTTCAAGTTTTTGTAATTGTGTAATGTTCACCACCCAGATCACCCATTTGTCATTTTTGTCCAGCCAACAATATAACTAATTTCCAGTTGAAATTTTACACGGACGTAGATCTCGACACTATCTACCTCTGGGACTTTTTTCATGATTTTTTGGAACAAAAAGTGTCGATTCTGAATTTTCTAAAAAAACAAAATACATGTAGCCTTTGAATTAACAGTTTGCATGGCTTTAATATTCTTTGGTCCGCTACTGAATATACCAGCCTTTTTACACCACGTGGTACTTGTGTTATCTGTCTGTCCCCGGTCTATAGAGGAGAGAACATAACAATTAGATTTAGAACAAACCACATACTTTTTTTCGCCATTGCAAAAGTCCGCACATTTTGCTACTTTCAGACTTCCCATCACGATGACTGTGTGCACGCCCATCCAGAAAATCAGGTCTCTGAACCCCGTCCCTAAGCCCTGCATGGGAGAGGGCCGATAAAGTTTTTAGTGGGCGTATCAGCGTGACTGCATCTGCACTAACGTCCAACTAAAAGTCATGTACACAGTACACTGCCATGGATTACGACAACACCACCACGTATGTGTTGTTTGCACTAGTATCCGCTTAGTATGTAGATTTCCTAAATATGTGGTTGATTTGGTTACTGAAACTCATTAAAAACGCGACAAATGCTAAATTCTACCCTGTGATCGATGGTCCTAACAAGCAAAACACGTTCGTCATCTACGTATGTATACGGCACACGTACAATTCGCAAAAATAAATCATAACCTAGCCGCGTAGAAAAAAACTAAATAAAAGTCGCCACGAAATCATCATCTGCCGCAGATTTTCCTTGGCTGATCGATCTCAACTTGTCCAATCAGACTCAGGCGAGCAGCGTGAGCTCACTGACACCATCGGGCCTACTACTTTGCAGTGGGTGTAGCGTGAGCTCAATGTGGGGTGCACCTAGCGATTTGCGTGGGGGACACACCGGCAGACTCAAATGGGCGCTGTCCGCGGGTCCGACCTGGAACCTTGTCACATGCACCCAGCTAACTAGACCCGCCCGACGTGACTGCACCTTTTTATTTCCCTTTCTTTCTTTTCAAGTGTCACGTTACAAACATTGGAATTGGAAAATCATTTACCTGGAAAGAAATTAATATTCGTGCGAACGAGTACTTTTGTTTTAGTGGTCGACAATTGCCTGTTTTCTTTTTTACTATGGTTTGTTCAGATTAATTCGATGTATACTACTACCTCCGATCGGAAATATAAAATGTTTTAGTTTTTTTATTTAGATGTATCTAGACGCGTTTCATTGTGTTGATTAGCTCATTTCAGTTTGTATCTAGTCCATACTAAAATATATAAACCATCTTATAATTTGAAACCACGTAAGATTTTTTATGGCATTGCTACATACTTACATATGTACTTCGCTATATTATGGAAAGAAACATGAAATGCGTGATGCGGTCACACATGCCGAACATAAATCGATTGGTGGAGCCATGGAGGGGAGATTAAAAACATCTAGATTTTGTGACAATGTCAATTTTGTGCTTTATGATGTCGTCATTACATGATGTATTTTCTTGCAAATTCCAAATGAGTATTGTAAATACTAAATCGTTTCGCATCTAGATTTTGTTTTGGCAAATTGGTAAATAAAAAAACACCGACTTATTTGCCGCTCAAAGAAACAAAATGGTTTCCGATCCATGAATCGAAAGATACTTATTTACTAAGCATGGAGTGTGGCATGTCGTTCTCCTTGATAAATACAATCTTGGAAACCATCTTTTTACAATCTTGGATCCTTCACGATTAATGAAGAGTTGAAGACGGAATGAAGACTCACAAAGAAGGTTATCAGAACACACTTGGTTTGGGATACATCTTTACGTCTCCAGTACCCTAGCATCAGGACGGAGCCAGAAATTTGACACAAGTGGGCCAAGTGAACAATATAATGCTTGGAGGGGGCCATGTGGGTAAATTTCGTCTTGCGGGGTGTGTGCATAGCATAGGTGGGTGTAAGCTTTTTTACTTGTTAATTTCCTCTTGATGCATTGAGTTAGATAAACCCTTTTATATAAAAAAGAGTGATGTTATTTGGTATTTAGTTAAGATGAAGGTGTGGGAGATTGCATTTAACCCAAATGGACGAACAATGCCACCAAAGAAAAAAAATCCCATTTCTATGCTTTTCTCCACTTTTCGTAGGAAACAGAAGGCCTTTGATTTGTCAGAAACTTGATGTCATCTCGTATTCCAGGTGCACCAATAAAATCAAAAATCAGAGGAAAAGTTGGCATTGATCTTACAAAGTAGCAATTAGTTGCACTCCATTACACAAGAGGTTGCATCATTTGTGCCGGTTTTGCCATTTTGGTGTTTCACTCAACTTTTCTTGCTGTCATATTTAATTATGTCTCACCAGATTATAACATGAGTTCACCCTTGCATACTTTGGCAAACACAAAATGAGTCTAAAGCCTAAACAGATAGCCCTAGAAAAATAAAAAATGATTGTTTCGAGAAAAAATCAAAAATATTTGCAGGGGCGCAAAAGAGGCTGGCCAAGCATTATCACGGCCCTATTATTCTACACGCCCACGCCAACACCCTTGGTGCCATTATTATTTCTGCCACCCTCCCTCCTCCTCTATCTATTTCCATCTGCATTCCCGTCGCTCGCCTTTCACATCGCAACGCAACGCAAACCCAACCTCTCAGAACACAGCCAAACCAAAAGCTCAGCCAAGAAACGAAGAAAGGAAGCGAACCAAGCAAGCAAGCAGCAGCTCGGTAGCAATGGCGGCGGACCTCGGCTTCGAGGCGACCGAGCTGCGGCTCGGCCTGCCGGGCGGCGGCGGCGAGGGAGGGGATCAGGCGAGGATGGGCGGCAAGAGGGGCTTCGCCGAGACCATCGACCTGAAGCTGAAGCTGGAGCCGGCCGGCGAGCAGGCGGCGGCAGAGGAGGATCACCAGGCCGACGTGGTCGCGGCCGCGGTGAAGGAGGAGGCTGAGGACGCGGTTGCGGCGGCGACGGACGCCGGCGGGAAGATGAAGCGGTCGCCGAGCCAGAATAGCGTCGTCACCGCCGCCGCGATGCCCGACCCCGCCGAGAAGCCGCGCGCTCCCAAGTACTTTATGCTCTCCTCTGCATGCTCACACATGCAGCTCAGCTCTGCTCATCTTCTTCGTGTAAATTCTTCGTCACTAACCACGTACGCGCGAGCTTTTACGAAATTTCATCAAAACGTACGCGACCCTAGCTCCGTAATCATTGAGCAAAACCATCTTGGTTTAAACGGCTAGTTGTTAATCTTTCCACGAGAGAACCGCCATGTATTTGCTACTCTGTTTTGCTTGCCATGGTCGATCCATAGCTCGTACTAAATGTTCAGTGCCCGGTTTACACGAAGAAGATCATCATCAGATCACTGACCACGGGCAGGTTTTCCTGAAGCATTTGCACGGCGAGAGAGAGAGAGAGATGCACGGTGGCTGAGATCTATGGAGAGATTCATCGGCAGAGGGACAGCAGCATGTTACGTGTGGGGCAGTGGGAGACATCGCCTAGTGCCGACACGATAAAGAAAGCCACGCACACAGCACTGCACTGGACTGGACTGCTGCCCCTCTCCTCTCTCTCTCTCTCTCACTTGCACAGCACAGTTTACTTTTTTGTCCACGTCGCCATCATTTCCATACTATCTATCACTGACTAGTATCCTGACGCTACAATGGCTATGGCAAAGATAATTAATAATACTGCCCATGCTGCCCTTCTCGGCCATGCATGGAGAATATGGCATATGGCCCTACTGCCCTCTTGGGTTCATCTAGATCTATCTGCCCCCCCTTTGTCTTGATCTCTCCTTTCGTAAATCGGTCTGAAACTTGCATTCCGTAGCACTTGAGTGTGGAGAAAGAATAGTGGCAAAATAGGTGAAAAGTAATTAATCTGTGTTTTTTTAGTAGTCTACTCTCTATGGAGTGAAAATGTGTCGTATGCAATGTGGAAAAAAAATACTACTATGTTAAGTTCACATGCATGAGAAAATAAAAAGGACAAAAGTGGGTGCTAATTAAGTTGGAAGGGAAGGTACATGTGTGCCACCACACGTTTATTTGCCTTTACCATGATTTGATGCCACTCCCGGTAGTCTCATGGACCACTTCCCTCTACATGTATTCTAGTACAAATTATTTTTAAACAAAATAACAAAGAAATATGGAGGAATTAAACTAGCTAGCTCCAATAATTTTTGCACTTGATGGGGTCAAGAACAGTGTTCATACATGTGACTGCACGCCTACATTTGTTCAGATTACTGATTAATCTGGTGGTTAATTTGTCAGGGCGCAGGTGGTGGGGTGGCCGCCGGTCCGGTCGTTCCGGAAGAACATCCTGGCCGAGAAGTCGTCGCCGTCGGCGGCGTTCGTGAAGGTGAGCATGGACGGCGCGCCCTACCTGCGCAAGGTGGACCTCAAGATGTACAAGACCTACCAGGACCTCTCCAAGGCGCTCGAGAAGATGTTCAGCTCCTTCACCATCGGTATGTACTCTACCATGATTATGATCATTTTTTTTCTTCAAGATTCTAGCTTTAGAATTCATGAACTTTGCTGTAAAACCTATAAAGCTACTGGCTATTTGGTACATGCGTGCATATATGATTGCATTTCCGTTTGCATGTGTGGTGGTGGTCACCATGTGGTTTTGCCAGGAGTGCATGATTTGCACCGATCCTTGGTAGGTGTCTTCCCTGTCCCTGGCATAATGACATTGTCTCTCTACCACAGCTAGCTCATCATCATGGCACCTCCTCATCTAGCTAGCTAGCTTACGTTCATGATTATTGATGAACATGTGCTGTTCTAACTCGATACCCAATAACCAATCCAACATGTTGGGGCTTTTATCTTAAAAAATGATGCATACCCCAACTCAGCAACAACCAAGGATAATTATTTTTTATTTCTAGTGTGGTTGTTGTAGATTTGTGGCTCATTGAATTGATACTGAACATTACTCGACACCTCCCATTGTTAATTAGACCATAACAATAGCTCTGAATATTGTTTTCCATTTGTAAATATTTTCGAGAAAATCGCAGAAGTTTTGTGTCTCGACGCATTGGTAGAAAAGGAGTTATGTGCATCCATTGCTGTTCATGTTCTGGAATTAGGTATTAGTTCCAACGTGTATGTTTGTAATTTTTTTCGAGAAAGTCGCAGAAGTTTTGTGTTTCGATGCATTGGTGAAAAGGAGTTATGTGCATCCATTGCTGTTCATGTTCTGGAATTAGATATTAATTCCAACGTGTATGTGGCACATCAGGAAACTGCGGATCTCAAGGGATGAACGGCATGAACGAGAGCAAGCTGATGGATCTGCTTAGCGGGTCAGAGTACGTTCCGACATACGAGGACAAGGACGGTGACTGGATGCTCGTCGGCGACGTCCCATGGGAGTGAGTGCAGCATGCTCAATTTTCCTTATGCATAATGCTCTGTTTGTGCTCTTAATTTCAAACACCTGAAGTACTGCCTTGATTCTTTTATAAGTGCTGGTCTGATGTTCTGTACGACTCCTCATCATTTTACATGGATTTGCAGCATGTTCGTCGAGTCATGCAAGCGCCTCCGGATAATGAAAGGATCAGAAGCTATTGGCCTCGGTTAGTGTATAAATCTCATAAAGTTTCAGATCAGCAGATGAATTGTTTTTTCTAGAGTTTAGTTAAGTTTCAACCAAATTTGTTCTGATTGTTGCTAACAAATTGTACGACACATTTTGTTTTGAATTGTTTCAGCGCCAAGGGCGATGGAGAAATGCAAGAACAGGAGCTGAGGAGAGCATGTACTAAATGAGACACAAGAATCAAAATATATATGACTTTGCTTGCTCATCCCTGTACCATATCCTCCATCCTAAGTCTGTATCTTCTGATCAGTGAAGTCATTTTGGTTTGTGATCTTTTCTGTTCCAGTCAATCTAAAGTATCATCCTTTCATATACATAAGAAAGAAGAAGAAGCCAAGAACATGTGTGATGTATCTGTACCTGTCTGTCACATAACTGTGTCTCTTTTTGCTCTACTTGTTCTTCCTTTTCTTTTTCTTCTTATGTCTGTTCTTGGCACAAAATGCAAAGGCGCATTATTTTCCTAGTTGCAGTGTGTCCAACAAAGGTTGTTTAATTATGATGTGTCAACAGAACAAATAATTATCGCAAGGTGTTAATTGTATTGTACTATGAGTTTGCATGGTGTTTCCCATTTTGACATATTTCATTTAGCGTTGGGTAAACTTATAATGGTGTTCCATTGAATCATAAGAGGATTCAATGATAGAGATGCTTTGTTCTGTGCTGCATTGTCGACATATACAAATCAATGTGTGAACCTGGATATCTATGTTTTTATATGTGGAGCCAACTGGGTAGAGATAGACAGAAGCATGCCATGTGCATACACTGATTTTACAATCACTGGCTCTCACTACTATTATGAGGCATCACACTTTGATGCATCTTTTGCTGTCATGTACTACTATTATATATGCCATTGTTTGGTGCATTGTGCTCTATGTCATGATAAAGGGTGCAAGGTTGGACAAAGTTGAGTTGTCCTTTCCCTGTTTTCTAGAGAGGGAAGAGCCCAACAAAAGAAGAACATGAAGTGCTGGAAGGTGTTGCCATGATTTTTGGGAACTTTCAGCTGTACCTTCCTAGCAATGAGTATCTTCTCCCAACTAAAGGTGCTTTTGCATGTTAGATTAAGCAAAACATATTTCCCTTTGGAGATCATGTCCCCTTGTAATGATGGCAGCTTTGAGCCTTTCAAGTGCCGTTGTCCATCTCTGAAGACAATCTTGCATTGCTTCTACCAAGAGATTGTTCAGTAAAACGAGGTCACTATGGATATTGTTTTTGTACCAGCCATGGATCATCTTTTGAGTAAGTAGATAATTTGTCCCTTCAGGTCGCAACATAGCAAACATGTTGCATCCATGATCCATCAACAAGTAACATCAAAGCATGAACTGTTTCTCTAACTTACCCCGGTTAGTCTTCTCATGTCGTGGCTCTCCCAACTGCAAAAAAACAGATAATAGACATTGAAATGTTATGCATAGTAGGAAAGTGGGTATTCAAGTGTTGACAACAACTAATAGATGATATTATTCCACAGAAGTACTATCATGCAACCTTTGCCTTGGTATAGAATGACGTGCAAGGCTGACAACCAAGTTTTTACAATATGATAACTAAGAAATGCATAGTATGACAAGTGAGTGAAAGTAATCTGGCAATTACCAACTAAAAAATTTATCAAAACTTGTCAGCTTTAGGCCCCGATTGGGAAGCCTGTAGGTTTTTCCGCCCGGTATACGTAAATATACGGACCTGGTTAGGTCCGTTTATTGCCCGACAGATTCGGGCGCTAATATGGTGAACCAAGCGGGGCCTTAGATGTTTCAAAAATCTCCTGGCGACGAAGCCACAAACATGGTATACAGTTTGAGAGATTAGAGTTTTTAAAAACTAAGCCGAAAACACGGTATACAGTTTGAGAGATAATTAAAAAAACTCACATATCGGTACACTAGCGGATCCCTCCCCGCAGGTCCATGCAGAGGAAGCCACTGTCAGCATCAGGATTCAAGGGTTTCCCGGTGGCAGGTGGACAGAATTGGAGAGGAGCCGGCAACGGAGGAGGCCGGCGTTCCCCGGAGCACGCAGTGGCAGACCGACCGGGTAGCACATCACCATCTCCTGTGTCTTCTATCTGCGGTGAAGGAAGCTTTTTATTTCTCGCCAAGCTGATACAACAAGATATTTTAAAAGAGTTTCTTCCTATTCCATTTCATGATGAAAACATAAAAAACTAGGGGGAAATACTGTTATAAGAATACCTAAAAGACCTTTTTTTTGTTCTCTTGAATTTGAAATGTGAGGTGACAACATACAAACACTTTGTCAAAACTGGTGTAATAGTAACTAATAGTTTTCTGAAGCTACAAACAGCACAAAGCTGGAATGCCAGTTTTCACGACAAGTTGGAAAACGCAGCCAACATGTATATTCTGATAAGCGGGCATTTGTTTGCAGATAGCTGCTAGTTTACAAGAAAATTCTCGAATGAATACACATCAAAAATGATTCATGATAGTCCCAGCCCCTACGACATTACATCCATCCATGGAGACACGGTAAAATGTTACAGGAAGATGATGCGATCCGCGGTCACAACGCGCCGATGATTTCCTTGGTCCGTCCTTGCGCTTTTTCCTTCTCTTCAGGCCCATCCAGGTCCCCGATGTTGTCGTGGTACTCCTGCAGTGGAATCAAACATCAAGATAAGAAACACTCAATAGCATTACTAGTTTAAGGCTAGTGACTCTAGGGTTCAAGGGCGTATATATCCATTCACGCAGAGTTTCATCAGAGACTACTTTAACATAAACAGGAGCAAACGCTTCGAAAAAAGAAAGGGATAGCATGCCTGGAGTATATCCTTGACATCATCCTTTGTCAGCTTGTTTTGTCTAAGAAGCAACTCTATTCTTGTCCTCATCTGTGAATTCCTGAAAAATGAGTGGAAGGGAGTTAAAAGATGAACATTGCACATCTCCTGGCTCTGTACAAAAGGGCCACAACAGGGGAAAGAAAGAGCTCTACTTACCCAGAGAGCCAGATATGCCCAAGAATAAGCGCAACTAGCTGAAACATCAAAACACTTGTTTCAGACACTTGGTGGAGTAAAAAAGAATCACCCGAAATAGGCTGAAAAATCATCAGATACAGCACTGTCGAGTCACTATGGTAATACCTGAAGTGTGTAAAGCCCGGCTTCGAGTTTCCGGTTGTACCGCTCGTCATCATCCATCTGAAGGAACAGGAGCATCACTTTAGCAATAAACTATTTGTTCAAATTTGGCAAGAGAGTAACAAGATAGAAAAGGCACCTCCAGATCGTCCAAGTCGAGACTTTCAAACCTTTCGGTCTCAGCTTTCACTCTGTCTGAGTACCTGCATGGTGTAGGCAGATCATGCTATCAGTAAATAACAAGGAAATAAAAGCAGTACCCTTAGTTCTCTTGAAACTAGATATACCGTGTGTATAGCTCCATCAGACGGTCTATCTTTTCACATTCATTCTCAACAAACTTTCCTAGTAACCTGATCCTTCGTGAACCTTTTGTAATACCACCTAACAGAAATGGAAAACAATCAACCATGAGCAAATCCTTAGAAAAAGAAGATGGGGATGCCATGCATTTACATGCTGAACTATTTGTCCTGGTTAAGCGGCTACTGTTGCAGCACCAACAAAACTATCTACATGGCAGTGCCAGTTTATTCAGAGTCGCTGGACCTCGAGCCAGATAACTAAATCACAAACTGTTGACAAGAAAAAGAATCATTAATGAACCTCTCACTTATGTATGTTGGACTACATGGACACAAAAGTGGAATGGTCGCAGGGCAGAGTTCCTCGACAGTTGACTGATAGACATTTTTGATTAATTGATTAAGGAAGAAACAGTACATTGGTTCATCTTGTTAATTTGTGATATTGTGAACATCAAATTCTCTTTTGTTTTGCTTTCTTGGGTTGTGGGTCTGAGGCCTGGTGTTTGTATCTTTCAGTTTTCAATCTGTTTAGGCTCATAGGCTGTTCCCAGGTTCCTGTGAGAACTTGAAAACTATAATGTAAACTACTTTTAGCAGTAACATATTTTGTTTCGGTAGGGCAGGTACAATGCATTACAGGATTTGGCATGGTGTTGTGAAAATAGAGGTCATAGTAAAACAGTACGAAAAAGCATTGCATCTTCAAGTACAAACGAAATCCCCTAGAAAAGTGTTGCTAGATGATTTACATTGCATCTGGTTGGTGTAAATTTCAAATTCAAGATCATATCAGTAATGTAATTAAAGCAGTATTTCTAATCAAGTAAAAGTGTCTAGAGAAGATAAGATTTCACGGCATACTCAATAACTTTCTAGGAAAACTATTTAACAGAAAATTATGTCAATCGCCAATGACTCATAATCTGATTTGTAGAAGTAAGTACATTTGATGATCCTCTGTTGCAGGTTCATATGCAATCCAGAACAATAATATAACTGATATTGGAATAGACTTGCCTGCTTACCAAACAAAGAAGCAATAAGTGAAATGACGCGTTCTTCTAGATCCTCCTGAGAACTCTCATTTTTGTTTTTCTTGTTCACAGGAATCTGAAAACCCATAATTGAGAAGAAATTAGCATGCTTGCAGTTACATCAGAAAATAAACTCAAGTTAAAATATGGGAATGGAGCATGCTGTTTTGCAATAGGGGTCAGCTTGGAACATAAAGAGTTCCAACCTCGCCAACTAGCTTATCGGTCAATGTTCATATCTACTATTTTTAGCTAATTCCATTATCTTGTATTTTCCAAAGAAAATGTTCTGTATGTTACTGTGAACACCATGAAGCAACATAACAGCCAGTCGTTATCTGAAACAGCAAATATTTAAAGACCTTTCTAGGTTTACCTAAATCAACATGTATACAATTTTGAGACAAGCTTGATTGAAAGTTCTAGCGCCTGTCAATCAATGCATGAACTTTGAACTACTTCCATCCCTCCAATTTTCAGTTCAAACTACAATGGACATAGACATTACAAATGGACCTAGCGGGCTGTCCATGAACATATGAAATTCCAGGGGATGGCGACAAATTAAGTTGTATTGCTCTTAATAACATCTGAAATCGTAGGAGGTTTGAAATAAAGAAGGAAAAGGAGCAATTGTCACTTGCCTTACCCATGAACGCTGCAAACGCAGTCTTAAGCCCAAGGACGTCAACAAAGCGCTCGCAAGCAGGTGGGAACCTCGTCATGGCAAAATCCAGTGTCCGGATAGCGGAGCTGTAGGCGGACTTCTTCTGCTTCATGATGATGATCATGAGCTCGACGCCCTCCGCCTTGACAAACCTCTCCTTGTTCTCCACGGGCATGAGCACACAGCAGAGGCAGTCGAAGAGGTTCTCGAGCATCTCCTCCTCGTCGGTGGTCCTTGGGTCTCTGGACTTGTACATTGCGACGGCCTGCAGCAGGCCGTCGACGCCGTTCATCTGGCCGAGGCGCTTCTGGTTGGCGGGGCTGCTCTGCAGGAGGATGGCGAGGATCTCGGAGGCGTACTGCTTGTTGGCCTCGAAGTCTCGGGCCTTGACGCGCGCGAGGAGCCAGCGGAGGACCTTGGTGCGGTCGCAGACGAGGTCGGCGAGGTGGGGGCGGAGGTCGATGAGGTTCTCGAGGACGGCGAGGGAGTGGTGGACGGCCTCGGCCTCGTCGGGGTCGGCCTCGGAGAGGCGTGAGAGGTTGTGGACGAGGAGGTCGAGCGCGTTGGCGTCGACGAGCGCGTCGGCGAGGGCCTGGACCCCCGCGAGGTCGGAGGGGTCGTCGGAGTCGGTGAGGTCGGCGAGGAGGGACGCGGCGGCGGCGGCGAGGTCGGCGTTGTCGTGGGTGAGGAGCGAGGAGAGGGAGGAGGCGAGGCCGAGCGGGACGAGGTCCGGGAAGAGCTCCGGCGCGCCGGCGAGGAGGCGGAGGCGGTCCGTCTCGGCGTGGAGCGCCAGCTCGGAGTCGGCGAAGCGGGCCGGGTCGTCCGGGTGCTTCATCCGGGCCTCGAGGTTGTCCTTGAGCTTGCGCTCGAAGCCGAGCAGCAGCCGCTTGGCCGCCCGGAGGTCGAGCACGTCCAGGCCGTCGGGCGCCGGCTCCTCTTCCTGGTCCGCTCGCTTCCGCTTCTGCGCGGCGGCGTCCATGGAGGCTGAACCCTAACCCTAGGCTAGTTCAGCTTTGGCTCGAGGAAGAAGAAGATAGCTCAGAACTCGCAAAGGGGTTTGTGGAGCGTTTGGAACTTTGGATCTACTTCTAGATTCGTGCTTTTGCTAACCTTGTTGGCTTATTTGAGATTTCCATCATGTTTGAGATTTGAGAATTTTTTTTTTTTTAAATGTTTGAGATTTGAGAATTATACACCCATAAAGCAGAATTTGATCTTTTGTCCCTCCTGTCATAGGACTTGGGTGATTATCCATTTTCTTTCATTGCAATTGATTTTTCGTCGGGGAGAGCTAGGCAACTACCCGCCAGTTAAGGCTCGTGTGGTCGTTTTGGGCACGTAAACGACACATATGTCGACCCATAGTCATCTCCCAGCTACCCGCCAGCTCCCATCGCGCTTGCCGCCTACCCCGTTATACACGACCGACGTGTCCCGCGACACCTTGCCAACTCGCCATGCGCCGAGCAACTACTCCACTGGTCCACTGCACCCTGGCACCCCCAAAGTCTGGTGGCTCACACACCAATCCCTAAGATTATTCCTCGCCTTCGTCGCCCTCGCCACGGTTAGCGCATTGGCGGCGGCTCCGGCAAGATCTTGGGTAAGAGGAGGAGGTAGTGGAGGAAAGAGGAGCATTCGGGACCATGGTCTTTGATTGGAAGAAATAAGAGAGAGGGGGATCGGGCGAAGGAGGACGAAGAGATATGAGAGGGGAAGAGAGGTGGCAAGCACAATTTCGTGCCAGGTTTGATAAAGGTAACCGAAAATGGACTGCATGTTATGCCAGGTTAGCCTACATGTCCCGCATAGGGATATAATGTTTGCAATGGTAATTGAGTATGCATTTACCTATAGCTTCTGATCGTCGTTCTCAAGGACATGCTTCGCTAATAGATCGTCACCTCCTGCTGATGACTGTTTATATGTTTATCTGATGTTTGTGAGGAGCTTTTAGTTCTATCTCCTTCATGTGAATTCAGGATAAGTATGATGCTAAGAAAGTTTATTTCAGAAACCAAACAAGCTTGGAGGGAACCGGCCCCAGTGATGCTACACTAGTAGATGTGTTTATAAGATGTATTTTTAGTGTTGTTATGCTACTTGCATTGTTTTAACTTTTAGCGTGCGAATCTATAACATGTAACAATTGTACAATGTAGACCTCATTTGTTGTCGGTTTTCCTTTGAGATAATTTTATGGCGGTAGAACAAGATCCATTTTATTTAGTGTTTTTCTCTTATGATTTAATAAGAAGTGATTTTTCGTGTGATGCATACAAAGAAGATTGTAAAGCAAATAATTTGTCCACGTCATCCCACTAATATTTACTTATTGTCTACCTCTACATGCAAGTATCCACAACATCTTTTTTTAGCCATTAAGTTGTTCACGTCATAATTTTTTTGCCGTTCGAATGATAAGATTACACCATCCCGTTATGTAATTACAAAATAAAATCATGTGCTAGGGAACACCGAAATTAGTTTCGCCAATGAAGTGAACTATTTGGCTAGAGTCAACTCAAATTTCATGCATTTATTGGATTTCTTAAGAGATACCCGCTGCAACGCGCGGGTATTGTTCTAGTCTATACATTACATTGCAGATTATTGAATCCTACCTTTTTTAAAGTAACTTTTTATATTTTTTGCTCGTCTCCATCTTAAATAAAAATGCTAAATTTGGGTTTCTAAGATGCACAATTTTTTCTCTGTAAAATCAAGCTTCACCCTAAGAGAATTGTGCACACGTACATCTTTTATTCTTTCTTTCCTTCTGTGAGTTCCATCAGTTCAAAAATATAGAGTATAGCATGCTTCCATTAGGGCCTCACTATGTCTCAATAGGAAACTAACTCTTGTCATCGTTTGGAACAATTTTACATTGGTATATTGCAGCATGACGGAATGTTCTAAATAATCTACCCACTATCTAGTGGTTACATGGTAATATGTTGCACAACTCAAAATGATACAGAGAAATATCTAGTGGTTCCATGGTAATATTTAGGGACAAATATTTCCCAAAAAATAATTACGAACCTGATATACCTAATGTAGATATAAATCACAATCAGTAGTTGGCATAGAAATTTCAATCCCTACTACTGTTTAACATACTTTGACCATGTTTGGCTCTATAAATATAGTATTTTTGAAAACCATGGTATCTTTTATTTTTTAAGTATTGGAAAAAGTTGGTTCGACCCACTTTTTTCTCAAACTTAAAATGAGAAAAAAAATCAATATTATTGCTTGCATGGGTGAAATATTATGATATTAATATATTTTGATTTTAAAAAAGTGGAGATTCCAAACATAGCCTAAAGTATGAATGACTTTTGTTGTCAACAACGCACAACTTTTACTATGATTTTCACTTAATATGTCCGAAAAATAGTATAAATACATATGAATAAAAGTATTTCAGAAGTCAAAATGCAACAACGACATTTATATAGCTCAATCCATACACTTCGGAAGTATTTACATGTTTAATTTCGTGCAATACATTTTATATTATAAACTGATAAGGTACATGTATACACCAGATGATGACAAGCATATTGGTAAGAGCATGTCAAATAAAATTTACGTATACAAATATAATAGAATCCACACCAACTTATATTACTAGTGATTACTCTAATCAATGTTGTTTTAATACCAAGTACAGAGCATGCACATTTTATTAAATTTTGACTTGTTATATAACTTTGATCACAAAAAGGAGTAAACAATAAATTGGTTCAGTTTATATTCTAAAAGTTTCTATACATATGCTTAAGTTATCATACACTAGAAAACATAAGTGAGATATTTGTTAGATCATACTCTTGTAGATCTTTATGATAAATATGTATCATTATGCATTATAGAAATTAGTTTTAGAATAGACTTTTGTTATAAAACACAGCTTACTATCTTCTCATGATATTCAGTACAAACAAAAAATAGCAACTAATATTTTGTAAATAAATGAGTCTAACTCACTTGATTAGGAAAGTGGATGTACAATCCAGACACATAGGGTCAGACCTCACAAAAGCGGATTTGGGTTGTTATTATTTAAAAAAATGGTTGTAGGAGCTACCCCTACCTTATTCCTTAAAAATAGAATATTTATTAACATTTCTAATCAGTGGTCAAACTATACCAGCAAATGGAAGCAAATGAAAAAAAAAAATCACTTAGAAAAATTTATAACATGCAAAAAGCAAATAGATAAATATAAAAGTTTAGTAAAAATTGTATGGACCCGGGTCCAAATTTTCATTTGACCGGCCCTAGATCTTGTGAATGATGCCAGCTTTCCCTCAAGTTCTGCCTACACTCGTTTTCCATATTCCCCCCACTAAATGAGGAAGCGTGACAGGACTTTACAACTGCCGATCCTAACCCATGTTTGTCCTTATTAACTCGTGAAGCACGCTCGTTCATGAACAACCTCTGAACAATTTCCAGTATGATAGATCTAAACCGAAATGCTTCGCCAAATAAGATGATAGCTCGCCTTAGAGACAACTTGCTCGCTTTCTTGTTTTCCACATGACCAACAAGTCCATAGAAAATTGCCTCCAAGCAGCCAACACCTCTCATTGTCGTCCTACAAATACAACAACTTGTTGACTCTTGGCAACGTGAATAATTCAGAGTGGAACACAAAAAATTAATCCAACCAAGGTAGCAAGACTACTCAATTTATTTTCCCAAAAAAAATCAAATAAAAAGTGATTTGAGCATGCAACTGCAATTAACTACTTTCTTCTCATTCCGATAATTAAAAGAAAACATAAATTCAAAAGAAGAAGAAAGACAAAACTTTATGCTTCAACCTTTTTTGCAACCAACAAGTTAGCAAGTAAACATCTCAAGATAGGAAAAAAGAAGGGGTATATCGGTCGGGGTAGACTGAGGGGCGGTGCACCAGTGTTATAGCAACACATGTGGTTGCCGCAACGCTGGTGCGTGGACTATTGCTGGTACCGACGTAAATGCGACGCGTATGTGGGAAGGTGCACCGCCATCATGTCATGTCGCGTTGAAACCGCCCCGCGAAGTGGCCGCCATTACGTATGCGAACAACCTCCTACACGATGCCTTTAATCGCGATTGACCGGGCTCCGCGTCTATGCCAAGGGCCCCCGGAATTCCTACGTCCATCAAAGCAACCAACCGAATAAGTGAGTTTTCTGCCCCACCTGTCGAAGGGCATGTCCGGGCGTTGTCCGACGCCCCCTCAGTGGACCTCCAGTTTTGGGGGTGCCTGGAGTGTCGAACATAAATTGGTTCGGCACAGGGGAGTGCCGTTGGGGCCAAATTTTCGGTCTGTACCTCGGTACGGATGGCAATGGTCCCCATTACCTGCATACCCAGTGGGTATTTGTAAGGTTTGATAAAAAAAATTACCCATGGGTAAGCAAATGGTTAAAAGTGTGTACCCAATGGGTATTGCGGACGCAAATATGGTAAAGTAGTACCCATACCCGCATACCCGCATACCCATCTATTTTTGTTTGACATGTATGTATGTGGTATATAGGTTTATTATAAGAAAAAATCTCGAAATACTAACTCGCTATGTAATTCTCGCTTGTTTCCCATGCGCGGTCACTTAATTTCCACATGATTCACAATTCACACGCAGTTCTCGCCCACGTCGTTTCCTCTCTAGTCTCCACGCTCGCGGCCGCTTGCCATCGACACTGGCGGAGGCGAGCTTGTCGTTCATTTCATATGCATTGTGTTATTTTATTATTTCTTTTCATATATGTGTGTTGTTTGCTGAATCAATGGATGAATGAGGATACATGTAGATGATTTTATATTGTGATGAATGACTTGTTTGGTAGGTCTACCGCGAGTTTTTGATACCCACACATGTGCGGGTATGGTATAAAAATCTATACCCAGATACAGGTGTGGGTGTGAGTGGGTTTGGATGTGGTTAGATACGAGGAGAATAGAGAATGCGGGTGCGAGTTTGGTTAAGCTATTCCCATACTGATGTAGTTGCCCATGGAGATTCTCTTACACTGTGTTTGGATGTAGGAAAGATTGCTGGGAATTGAATTGGACTAGAAATTCCATTTCCAAGATGGAAAGGAAATGGGGTCCAATTCAAATTCCATTGTTTGGTTGTGAATGTAATTTATGGCTGGAATTAAAGGGTGGCACAAGATTCCAATTCCTGTTTGGATGTATAATCCTCAGAATTGTTGAGTTTGGACAATATAAAAGTTGTTACATATATAAAAAATTATATATGTATATTTGAATTTTAATATATTATTTTGCACACATAATAACAATAAAAATTTCGAAATCAAGTCACCACACTAACACAAGTAGAAATTAAATAAATATTCAGAGCATTGTTTAAATAAATATATATCACAAATACATGGCGACACATTCATATGACAGTATCCAAATTGCTCTTTCTACTTCAACAACACATAACATATCACAAATTCTAATATGCAGTTTTAAAACCGAAAAAAATTCAGAGAAAGAAAGAGAGTAGGTCGGAGGGAGAGAAGGCAACCAGGGAGAGGGGAAGGAGGGCGGAGCCGCCGCCGCCGTCGTGCCCATCCCGCTGCCGTCGTGCCCATCCCGCCATCGTCCCCACATCTAGGGAGGAGGGCGGATCCGCCGGCGCCACCGTTTGAGGGGAGGAGGGTGGGGGTAGAGGGCGCCGCCATCGTGCCCATCCCGCTTGAAAGTGCATGTGTTGCCCCATGTGTGGTTGTGGTAATTAATGACAATCCTTATGGACTAATGTTTACATTGAGATATTCTTGTAGATCTTGTCCATAGGAAAATATTGGAGTTCATGTGTTGGACTCTAGAAGATTACATAATGATCAATGCTCTATCTAAGGGTTTATATGAAGAATGGTCATATAGAGTTGAGCTTATTGCAAGCATGACTTGGAAAAGAATATTAAGTGAACATTCATGTTTATCTCCAAGCCACCATATATATTAAGAGAAGAAGATGAAGTGCAAGTTCAAGAGAAGCATCTCGATGAAATCCTATGCTTGAAGCTTGTCACCCTTTTGGAGATTATGGTCAAGGGAAGATGTGCCTAAGAGAGGCTCTCCCATATTGGTGTATGGGGGAGCGATATGTGAGTCTTCACCGAGCAAAGCGCAATCAAGAAAGGTGGTCCACTTGAAGAGATCGAGATCGTCATTTTCTAACTCAAGTGGAATGCGCAAGGCAAAGGTATGATCTTGATAGGGTTTCTATTTTACCGGTTTCATGGTGTTAGTGGGAGACCGGGTTATAGGATAGACGGCGTACTATCAAGAGGGGCTCTCAAGTGAGTAACTTGATCGCATCTTTGTGGAGAGCTCAAACCTTTGCATACTTGGCATATCATCTTTCTTGGTTCTTATTTGGCTTTTCTCCTTGTTGGGGTTTGGTGCTTGTTGTGATCTTCATGAGAAGCCCAAGTTCACCGAAAACGGATTTCGTATGGAAAACTTGTTGCGTTTTCGGTTTTGAGGTTTTGTCGGTTCATCTTTTATAGAGAGTTTTACCTTTCTACTTTTGGTCTCCTCCTCACATGATGGACTATGATGTTTCTCTGCATGATCTTGAAGAGCTCTTCATTGCGATTCCAACGAGCCCAAGATCATCGAAATCGGAGTCCGGACGAAAAATTTATTGCAGTTTTTGTTTTGTTGTTTCTGTCAGTTTTCTGAAAACCGGATATTCCGATCCGTTTAGGAATATCCGGTTGGAAATATCCGGTTACCATCAGAAGGTTTCGCGTTCTGGTCAAATTCTGAACCGGATTTTCCGGTCCAAATTGACCCAGAATATCCGGTTTTTCCTGCTGTAACGGTTATATTTTGGGAGGGGCTATAAATACCCCTCCCCTTCTTCTACCTCAAGTTAAGCACATTTTCCCCTCTCTTTCCCACCATTGTTGACCTAGGAAAGCTTGCCCCTCTCCCAATTCCTCCCATGATTCTTGCATATCTTTGAGAGATTTGAGAGAGGAGATCTAGATCTACAATTCCACCAATCCATTCCTCCTCTAAGTGAGGGGAACCTAATAGATCTTGATCTTGGAGTTCCATTTGTTGTGTTCTTCTTTGTTCTTCCTCTCTTCTCCCTCCACAAGCATTAGCTGCTTTTGGTGAGATTTGAGAGTGAAGGACTTGAGCACTTCTTATGTTCTTGCCATTGCTTTTGTGCATCGGTTTGTGCTCTCCACGAGGATTCGTGGAAGTGAAAGTTCGTGAGTTACTCTTGGGTCTTTGGACCCTAGACGCCTTTTGTGGCGGTTGAGGCCTTTTGTGGCCACTTGGGAGCTCCCAATCCTTTTGTGGGTTGTGCCTCAAGATTGTTGTAAGGGACTCGATTTCCGCCCAAAAGGAAATTAATAGTGGAAGGTGAACCGAGCTTTTGTGCGAGGTTCATCGGAGAATAGGGTGAGGCCATTTGTGGCGTCTTGAGTTTGAAACTCACACCCCTCCAACGATACGTACTCCCCTCAAAAGGATCAACTCGGGAATACATCATCGTCTCCGCGTGACTCGGTTATTTCTATACCCGAGCTCTTTACTTATGCAATTTACATTGTAATAACCTTCGTGCTTGAAGTATTATATCTTGCTATCACCTTGTTGCTTGTCTTGCTTAGATTAAGTTTTTGGTGCACATAGGTGAGCCTAGTTTATTTAGGTTGTTGGCTTGTTAATTTAAACACCTAGTTTTATTCCGCAATTATCAAGACTAAACCGGAAAAGTTTTAAATCGCCTATTCACCCCCCTCTAGGCGACATCCTTGTCCTTTCAATTGGTATCAGAGCCTGGGCTCTCTTTTTGGGCTTTACCACCTAGAGAGTAAAAGATGTCGTTTAGAGAATTAGTGCACGGTCCCACTTTCATATTCGATGGCACAAATTATGATGTTTGGAAAATTCGCATGCTTAGTCTTTTTAGGGACATGGGTCCAAATTATATTGAGAGCATTGTACATGTGGGTTTTTTCTCCTCCAAAGGATTCCCAAGAATTATCTTTAGAGGATGAGAACAACTCTCATCTCGATACTCAAGTATCTAATGGTCTCATTTGTGTTTTGAGCGATGTAGTTCTTGCATCAATCATGCCTTTTCGGAACGCTCATGAGCTTTGGACCAAGCTTCAAGATAAATATGAAGTGTCCAACATTATTGAGAATGATTGTTCTCCTTCCACCTCCGGCCGTGATAAGTTCACAACTTCTTCCACTCCACCAACATGTGATTTGTCACAAGGTAATGATATGGTGAGTGGTGATAGAAATTGCTTTGTTGATGGTGAATATTCTATTGACTATCCTTCATCTCTATCTAATTGCAATGTTCTATCTTTGGACTTAAACTCCTCTAGCACTTCAAATGTCCTACATGCTAGTGTTGGTAGTCCTTGCATATCATGTAATAGTTGTTTAACTAAATCTCATGATGATATGGTTCATATGTCTTGTTGTCATGAAAACAATACTTCCATATCCTCTATTTTGTGTGTGGCTAACAATGTAGAGGAATCACAACATTTGTTGGAACGAGACATGGATCTCAATGGTGCTTCAAGTAATTCTTCATCATCATCGTCCATTACTCACTTTTGCCTTATGGCTAAGGATTCAAAGGGATCTCCTCCTTTGGAACCCTCTACTACTTGTGATGATGAGGATGAGGATTATTATGGTTTACAATTTAATGATGCCGACTCCTTAAAAGAGAAGGGTGAGATGGTATTTTGTGCTCTCCCTAAAGGTAGTAAATCTATCTCCCCTTTATGTGAAATTTTGACTTATGCTATTAAGAGTTGTGAAGTCATTGAAGAAAAGGGGAGACTTGAAAGAGAATATGCTAATGAAATTGCTTCTCTCACCGTCACTCTTGATGAAGAGCATGAGCTTCGAGTGTCTCTTGAGGAGAAACTTGAATCTCTTGATGAAACAAATGATCTTATTATTGCTAAAATCATTAAGGAAAGAGATCATGCTATTGCTAAATATAAAGTGCTTAAAAAGGAAAAAAGTTGAATTTGGTGTTGGCAATGCTAGACTAATTGAGTACATAGAGAGACTTGACAAAGCCCACAAGGCTTTAGAAAGTGAACACTCTCTCCTTACCAAGTCTCATGATCAACTCCAAACTCAACTATCTAAAAATGATGTGCCTAGTTCCTCTACTCCGTCATGTGATCATGCTAATATTATTGAGGAAAATACTAGGTTGAATGATGAGCTTGCCAAGTTGTCTTCTTCCATTTCTAATGCTAATGATGCTTGTGCTACTAACTCCACATCTTGTGAAGCATCTATTTTGAAGGAGAATGCTGAGCTAAGAGCTCAACTTGAGTTGCTAACTAGCAAGTATGGGAAATTGGAAGAAATTCATGAAAAGCTCTCTATCTCTAATGAGGATCTTCTAGCATCCCATGCGAAGCTAAAGTTAGCTCATGAGGCTATCACTACAAAGGTAACATCTTGTGAGCCTCATATGGACAATGGCACTACTTCTACTCTAAATGCTTTATTGCCATGTGCTAGTCCTTATAATTCATCCACTCACAATATTGATATATCTTGTGATGAATTACTTTTCATGCCTTATTGCTCTAACAATGAAGCATCTACTTCCTTTAGTGTTTTTGTTGATACTAACCATGTAGAGGAATTAAAAGAGCTCAAGGCCCAAGTCGCTTCTTTGAAGAAAGACTTGGAAAAGCGTCATGTTGGGAAGTCCACACTTGACAATGTGTTGAGTGTTCAAAGACGCCCCAATGACAAGAGTGGACTTGGATTCAACTCCAATAATAAGAACAAGTCCAAGTCTATCAAGAAGAACAAGGGCCAAGAACAAGTTAAAGATTCGGCCAAGATTGTTTGCTTCAAGTGCAAAGTTGAAGGGCACCATGTTAGATCTTGACCTTTGAAGAAGAAGCCTCTTAGTGAGAAGTAACAAGGGAAGCGGCCTCAAGCTCAAACTCAAGATGAAGAACGGCCTCTTCCCAAGAAGATTCAAGCTACCTCTTCTCAAGTCAAGATTCCAACTAAGAAGAAGGGAAAAAGCCAATGTTGCTACTTATGCCGTGAGAAGGGTCACTTTGCTTCTTCATGCACTAGTGGTACCTTATCCAACCCTATCATAATTGATAATGTTTATTCTCTTAGGAAGGATAAGGTTGGCAATGTGTTTGCCAAATATGTTGGTACTCAAAGTGGTGTCAATAAAAACACCATTTGGGTTGCCAAGCCTATTGTGACTAACCTCTTAGGACCCAACTTGGTTGGAGACCAACAAGCTAAATTTGATCAATAGGTGTTGTTGGAGGGCATTGGAGACTATGCTATATCATAAAGAATTAAGGGATCTTCATCAAGTTTATTCTCTCAAGCCAAGTCATTTGGATTATATTGTTCTATATCGTATCCAATGTTCCTCCTTGCGGTAACTTGTGCTTATATCATATATACATTGAAAGTTGCTTGCACCCTTGCATGTGTTTGGTTTTGTACCTTACTAGTGTTTGTATGTGGTGTGCTCTCTACTTACTTATCGTGAGAAATCAAGTATGTGTATGTTGGTTTGCACACCATTTACTTGTTTTGAGCCTTATTGCTTTATTTGTTATCTTATCTAGTTGGCTCTCTTTGAGAGATTAATGGACTATTCCATTTTGGTAGAGTGATATGCTTCGTGCACTTCATAATCCTTAAAATGTGTATACATGAGGAATACCACTTAGTGATGATATATCATTTTATCTACTCTCCATGTGATATGTCATGCTCATGAGAAATTCAAATTATAATGTCCATTAATTATCTCTAGTTGGATTTTATGTGCCTCTTGTTGAAAACAAAGAGATTATCACATTATGGGGGAGTAATAAGCTATGTGCATATTACAATCCTAGAAAATGTGAACATGTGAGGCTTTGCCACATAGAATTGATGTTGTCAATTATCTTGTTTCTATGTGGCATGTTGCTCAAATAAGTTCCATCATTCTTAAAAATGATTTTATTGCTTATCTTTTGGATCCTTGTTGCTCTACTCAAAATTCGCTTTGTGCTTTCTTGAATTAGGAAAAGCAATGATCCCGTTCTTGGGGAAGCTATCCTACATTGAGTAGAACATCATTCTTTAAATTGGTTTTGTATCTTACTGCTTTCCTTGAACATGACTAGTGTTTGAATAATATGTATGGAGAGTGATGATCCCATTTGTGTGCATTTTGTATTCAAATGCAAGATCATAAATAATGCACAAATCTTGGGGGAGCTATCTTATATGCTTTTGAACATTAGTTGTCTTCAATTGACATTTTATCCCGATGACGTGTCTCTTTGGAAGACAAACATTTATCGTCTTGGTACTTTGTGCCATCATGAGAAGTGTAGAGGGTTTGGTTTATTCCTTGATGGTATTTTCATCAATTGGAATCTTACTTTCATTTGATATCTTTTCAAAGTGGTTTTTTCAATCATGTGTTGATTTGGGTCTTTTGATATAATTTGGACAATTCTCTTTCTTGGCACACTTGTGTGTGTTTTCTTGGTTTAATTGGTGTTTTTGTCCAATTTGTATCTCGTTTGGTTCTTGGAAGTCTTATGCATGCATATTTACTATATGTATATCTTATGGCATGCTTACTTTCGTTGATCCAATATATAGGGTAAACTCCATCAAATCCTAAATGGCTAAGATGTGCATGAAATTCAACTTCATATCAATATGCACATATTTATGTGGAGTTTGTCCTATGTATTGTATTTGCTCTAGCTACTTTGGACCCAATGAGTTTGGGAACCATTTTGTACTTGAATTTGTTTTAGGTACATTGGAGTCATTTACAAGGAAGGTGTTATCACCATGTGCTTATTGGAGCCAAGCTTGAATGATCGTGAACTCTTATCTTCTACATCACCAATGCCATCTCGGTAACAAGTATCTACCTCATGCATACATTTCCATCTTTAAACCTTGTGTAGGGTGTTTCATGGCATGAGTCTCTTTTGTTGCAATTCATTTGGTTCTTGCAAAACATCTTTATGCAATATTGATGTTTTTTCAAAATCATTTGCCCTTTGTGAGACTTGTTATCTTTCTCGGAGCATCCCAACTACCTTTGTTCCCTTGTGGATATTTTTGGATGCTATGATGCGATTGTGTTGGAGGTTCATCTATATCCTTTTAAGATTAAATTAAGCTTTGTGATATGCTTTAAAGCAAAGATCTTATTGGTATATATATATGACTTCCACTAGGATATCGTGTTCTTCACCGTAGTATCTATTTTGTGTGTGCATGTTTCTTTGTGGACTTATATCTCATGATTGATGTCTACTTAGAAACTTATAAACATGAGTCACGAGGTGTACCCTCATCAATTCCCATGGTTAAGGACCTAGGGTTGAGATTATGGGGAGAGAACGTGGTAGTACTGGTAGTTTCGTCGGCTGACAAGCAGAGGCAAAGATTTACCCAGGTTCAGGCCCCTCGGGTGGAGGTAAAGACCCTACTTCCTGCTTGTCTGGTATTGATTGTGGATTATGCGATTACAGGAGAGCTCCGGCGAGTTGACGATCTCGCAAGAGCTTTGGTGGTTCGAGTATGGCTTGGTCCCAGATCGGTACCCCTCCCAGCCTTTAAATAGGCTGGGTCTCGGGAGTTTGTAACCGACCTAGTTTACACGTAAGGAAAGTCTAAACCGACTATGCCTATGTCTAATCTTGGTAGGTACTCCATCTTCTTGGGCCTCTTGTCTTGGGCTTCGAATAGGCTCTTCGATATTGGGCCTTAGTCGTTACGTGCACCAGGTGCCCTCACGATAGGGTACCCGAGATGTATACCCATGTCAGTAGCCCCCGAGTACTTGGCTGACTCGAAGAATCGGGCATGGACTCTTTCGTAAGTGCACGTCATATGCTTTGTATTCTGTATATATATATAATTTGGAATTCCTGTATGAATAGCACATGTTGGCTATGTCGAGTATTTCATCGACTGTGTTTTATGATCAAGGGATAATAGCTTAGCAGGCCCAGTACACTCGACGGATCGGGACTGGTTAACTACACATTCGGGTAAAACCTTACTAGCTTTCGATCAAACTCGAATCCCCGGACTCGAATCTGGAACAAACTGGTCAGATTCGACTAGGCCGCTGAGGTCTTACTGAGTCGATCTGCAGTATAACTTTGAATTTTACCCAACGCGTCCGTCGGGATTTTTCATCATGTCTGCTGACACGGAAAGTTTAAGGATTGACGTTGCTGGAACGGTCCTTAGCCCAGCTCGAAAGTTCGGCGGGTCTTACCTTTGCACTATGCGTGCAGCATCCGAGATACTTGCGACGGACGCAACTCGGGAATGTTTCGAGTATGTTTTCTGAACTTTGTTGGACGAGTCGTATCCTTTGTCGACTGATATTTGCTGTTATGCTATCGGGTGCGCGACAGCGCTCCCGATGGGAGTAGCCCCCGAGATTGTGCTTCATTGCTTTGCAATGGAGGATAATCTCAAAAATTCTCTTACTATGCATATGTTAATCGAATAAATTTATGCCATAATTCTATCGGGTGCACGACAGTGCTCCCGATGGGAGTAGCCCCCGAGATTATGCTGTATTACTTGTAAATGGAGGATAATCTCAACCATTGTCTTAAGCATCTTCAGTCGAAGAATTTTTTGAATACGCTCCCGATGGAAGTAATATGACTTAGTCGAAGGAACGGTCGAGTGACCAATTTTGCCTTAAGAAGATTTTGTCACACCCGAACTAATCGAGGCAATCGAGTGATCAATATGCGTTTGGGCATACTCGAACGTATTTTCTGAACAGATGCTTTAATGACGTCAGGGATGACGTTTATTTTGACTGCGATTTCTGACACGCGTGGTGTGCGTTATGCTGCGATTGATGGGACGTGACACGTAGGTGGGCCCATTTGTGCAGAGCTGACCGAAAACGGTGCCGTTTGGACTGGATTTGACTATACGGGCCCACTTTTTCCGCAAGCGTGATGATGGCTCCTCTTTTTACGTGCGTAGTGGGCGGAGTGGCCGGCGACGGTTGCCCTCCGCACTTGCCACGTGTACGGTCAGATTGCGTGCGTAACGCACGGTATGGATCTGAATGGCTGTGATTGCTTTTGACCTGTGGTAAATAGGGGAACGGCGCTGGCATTTGTTTTTTATCTGCCATTTGCTCTGCGCGCCGCCCTGTTCCATCGTCTTCCTTGCGCTCTGCCTCCATTGCTCCTGTGCTAAAGCTTTGCGCGCTCCTCCACCTGCTCGTTGGCAATGAAGAAAGCGGCGGGCAACAAGCGCTCTGCCTCGACTGCTGCCGCCGCGCCCGATGCGGCGGCGATGAAGGGGAAGAAGACTGCGGCTAGCGCATCTGCGGCCGCCATCGACCTCAAGAAGACCAATGGCGATTGGACGAAATCCACCATGAAGGAAGCACAGCTGGACAAGCTGCGCGAGGACGGGTTGCTGCCACCGTCGGACCAACTCTTCGTCCGCGCACCTTCACCCAAGGAGGTACTTCCCGAGCCCCGCGCTAACGAGCGCGTCTGTTTCGCGGAGTTTTTGCCTAGGGGTTTCTCGCTCCCCCTCCATGATTTTGTGCGAGGTTTGCTTTTTGCCTATGGGGTGCAGATCCATGATCTCACCCCGAACGGTATTCTGCACATTGCGTGTTTCATCACGCTGTGCGAGTGTTTTTTGGGAGTTGCTCCAAGTTGGGCATTATGGAAGTCTATCTTCATGGTGCGGCCCAACTACCGAGGCGGCCGAACCTATCCAGTCGGAGGCCTACAGATCCAAGTGCGCAGCGACACCCGGTACTTCGCCCTGAAGCCAGTCGACTCGGCGCAGGGGTGGAGGAAGAGGTGGTTCTATGTGCAAGTCGACCAGGATGTGGCCCCAGCATTTTCGACTGCTGGTATAGCCGCTAGGACGAAAGCCTGGGACCATGAGCTTTCGACTGAAGAAGTGGCGGAAGCAGCGCCTATGCTGGAGACAATTGGGGGGCTCCTTAACAGCGTCACGGGTGTGCATCTGATTGCCACCTTTGTGAAGATGTGATGGCTACGTGTTGGTGAACCCCAAGAGGAAGGTTATGATGTAGACAGCAGAAGTTTTCCCTTGAGAAATCTACCCAAGGTTATCAATCCAGTAGGACTTGACGATCTATCGGAAGGTTGTTGATGTTGACTCCCCCTGGCGCTAGGGAGCTTGCACCAACGTGGAATCTGCACAGACACAAACCAGAACTTTGCCCAACACGAAACAGAGAGGTTGTCAATCTCTCCGGTCTTGCAGAAACAAAGAGTTAAACGTATGGTGTGGAAAACAGCAGGAAACACAGCAAGTAACAGGAAACAGATGATTGCAGCAGGTTGTGTAAACAGTATGAGGAAATTGGACCAGGGTCCACAGTTCACTAGTGGTGTCTCTCTCAGAACAGATAACTAGCATGTTGGGTAAACAAATTACAGCTGGGCAATTGACAAATAGAGAGGGCATAACAATGCAATACATGCCAAGATGTCTACTATGAAATCTAGTTGGGCATTACAACAAAGTACATAGACCGTTATTCCAACAGCATCTATGCCTAAATAATCCACCTTCAAGGCAGCATCCGCATCCTATTCAGTATTAAGTTGCTAACAACAGATTATTGCATGAAGTAAAGTGTGTAATGTAATCAATACAAGTGCCCTTGGACACTGCACCAATGTTTTATCCCTAGTAGCAATAGCACATCTACCATCTTAGACCTTTCTGTCACTGATCCAGATATCTAGAGACTGAACCCACTATCTAGCATAAATACCCCCTCTTGGAGTCACAAGCATCTACTTGGTCAAAGCATCTACTAGCAACGGAGAGCATGCAAGATCAAGAGCACATAGATAAACAACTTGAATAAACATGGTATCAATATTCATCGGATCCCAGCAAACACAACATCTAGCATTACAATAAGATGATCTTGATCATGTTAGGCAGCTCACAAGATCTAAACATGGAGGTACAAGGTAGAGAGACAACCATCTAGCTACTGCTATGGACCCGTAGTCCAGGGTGGACTACTCACGCATCACTCCGGAGGCAGGCATGGTGATGTAGAGCCCTCCGGTGATGATCTCCCCTCCGGCAGGGTGCCGGGAAGAGCTTCAGAACTCCTCCGATCTGAGATTGACGATGACGGCCGCGACGGAACTTTTCGTGGAATATGATCGACCGTAATAGGGTTTTCGCGTCGCGGAGAATATATAGGCGAAGAGGCGGCGTCGGTGGCCGAGGGGGGCCACCACGCCATAGGGGGGCGCAGGCCCACCCTGGGCCGCGCCCTAGTGTGGCGTGGCCCCTGGTGGGTCTGCTCCGACTCCCCTTTGGACTCCGTGATCTCCTCGTGATATTATTGACGATGTCTTTTGTTTCGTCCAATTCCGAGAATATTTCCTTAATAGATTTTCTGAAACCAAAAACAGCAGAAAACAGGGAACTGGCACTGTGGCATCTTGTTAATAGGTTAGTCCCAGAAAATGCATAAAAATGATATAAAGTGTAACCAAAACATGTAGCAATTGATATAATATCAACATGGAACATCAAAAATTATAGATACGTTTGAGACGTATCAAGATGCGGGTATGGCCGCTCCGCGCTCGTGCCCACCCAATGTGGGAGTACGAAGGCCCCCTCGACTCCAGTCGAATGAGCAAGGAGGAGCTGTCTAGGAGCGAACTGGTGGCACATGTGCGATCCATCACCAGTACAAAACAAAGCGAGCCCTGCAACGTCGACTGCCCAGTCGATCCTTATGGGGCTGAAAAGCCTTTGCCAGAGGTTAGTGAATCTTTCGAGTCTATGATCTCCTGTTTTTGTTATCCTTCTGTGCATCTTTTTGACTTTCGACTGCTATATCTTGTATGCAGGGCCACTCGACTACCTCAACTCTTCCTCCTCTTCCCGAAGATGGCCCAACTTATGAAACAGAGGTGACAGTAGAAGCGAAGGGAGGGGATGAATCGCCTTTACCTTCGGCTACCACTTCACCCACAGAAGAGGTTGAAGAGGAAGGGGTAGAGGAAGCACAGGGCAAGGAGCCTGCTGCGACTGAGGATGTTAGCGAGGTTCCTCTTCGCAAGCGCCGTCGGGCAGCCCAAGTTATGTCTTCTTCCACGAGCTCACCCGCGAGGGAATCGGATGTGAGGGATGATGGAAACTCAGGTCCGTCTCCTACGACCACAGCTGCTCCCTTGGACGTGAGTCCTTTGAGCTCGGCTCCTCCTCCTCCTCAGTCGGTGGGCAGCTACCTTTTGGAGGCCCAAACTTTGACGAGCTCGACACTGAGGATGAAGAAGAGCACAGGTTTGCTCCTTTTTGTACTAATAATATTTTTTTGTGAGTTAGTACTTTTGCTTATGTTGTATGCCTTTCGGTCACTTGTAGTGCCGAGACTGTGCGACCTCCAACTCCTCCAACCGTGAGAGCCTCGACTCCAGATCAGCCTGAAGCCTCTCCTGTTGCGGCTGAGGTTGTGAAAACAATAGCCACGACCACTTCCATTGAGGCTGCCAATATTGCGAGTACATCGACTCCGCAAATTGGAACTTCTGCTGCCAAGCCTGCGCCTTGGATTGAACACGTAAGTGTCTTTTTGTCGAGTCTTCCTTCTGGACCTATTTGTGTATAGCTTATGTTGGTTTCGTGTGCGTGCAGCCCTTCTACCTCAACCTGGTGGAATCAGGTAAAGCATTTGTCCAGGTTGAACAGGAGAGGGATAATCTGCGCGCTGTTATGGAGCAGCTCACCCGTAAGTGTCTTGGGTTTCTGTAAGTCTTTGCCTTGTCGATTGTGAATGACATCTGTCCATCTATCTCAGGTGACAAGGCAACCGCTGAATCTCGGGTTAAAGAGCTAGAAGAGCACTCGCCAAGGAGCGCGCGGAGTCGAAGAAGGCCTTGGATGATGCCAAGGACTCCGCCGCTTTGCGCGAGAAGAATTATGCTGAGCGCCTGGCGAGCCTCACCCGAGACGTAGGCGGTGAGTTGAACCTTTCACTTTTTGCCTACTTCTTTTTGCCACTGAATAGTATGTAACATTTTTGTTACTTCTGCTTTTTTGAAGGAGCTGTTGGGCATCGACACCTGTAGACCAACCGAGTGTCGATTTGTCCCTTGACCGCGCAATCGGCGACCTGGATGTCGTCTCTACCCAAGCCAAGGACGCACTCGCCAAATCTACGAGCACGCTCGGCGCCGTGTTCAAGGATGTGTTCCCCTCCAGCCAACCTCCTTCGACTGTGGATGGCTTCGCAGACGTCCTGGGCCCGGGAACTTCGACTATGGCGAACTTTGCTCGCACTTTGACGGTACGCGGCTCAGAGACCACCCTCAAACTCCTTTTAGGTCATGGGATAGAGGGTGACTTCGAAGCCGCTCTGTCTGCTTTCCCTCGTAAGCCTGGCGGGAAATTGGTGTCCCTAAAGCATTTGAACGAGCCAGCCGCAAAGTTGGCTGAAACTTTTATGGCCACCATGGAGCGCCGGGCAGCAGAGGTCGCCGCTCGTGCGAGTAGGGCTAGGTCAGAGTCAATGTCTGAGAAGTAGGGCAGCCGCGCCTTTGATGCTTGTAATTAAACTTATGACCATGCGAGTATGCATGTGCTTTTGCTACCTTTGTATGAATTTATTTCCTTTTATGATCTGTGTAAGCTGTATGTTGTTGCTCGTCTGAGCTTTGTGACTAGTTTCTCATGAAACTTTTATGATGCTTGGAACAGAAACGGCCAGCCGCCACTTCATCCAGTTCGTCGCGGCATCATGCCCCTACTCGATCTCGAGCTCAGGCGGCAAACGATGCCGCGTAATACGTTATATGAAGGCTCGACTTGCGAAACAGGAGCAAGAACTGGCGAGTGCCCGAAGCGAGCTGGAAAGGATGAGGGCAAGGCCTGCTTTACCCACCCAACGGGAGGAGTATGTGCTTGGCGAGATGGAGATCGTGAACAGACAGCTCGAGTGTAAGCATGACTGCCTTGATCTTATGAGTTCACAGCCTGTTCTTTTTTGTTCACCCAACTTGTGTTGTTGCAGGTTTTGTTCAAGATTTCCAGGCGGAGCAGGCTCGCGTGGATGAGCAGTTGAACATGGCAACTGACGAACCCACGACTGGCCGCCAGCACTTTCGATTGGACAAGCACCGAGCACGCATACTCGCGACTCTGCAGATCGGGTGTGGCGGAGCACTATGCTTCTTGAATTGTGCAGGTCGGCCTTCAGTCGAATCAACCAGATGGTTTTTCCGACTGGGCCACAACCTCAAGGAATCCACGCGTTGCTCGATCTCTTCCGGTCAACAGGTTCCATTCGAGGCTTCATCACCCAGAAGCTTGTGGACGGCCAACGCAACCATGGCATATCTCCGAAGTCAACGTCCAAATTTGCAGCTACGTCCACCCGCCTGGATCGTCTTTGTCCCAGTCGAATCTTGACGAAACATTCGATCATGCGAGGACATTGGTTGATTGCTATCAAGCGCAACTTATGGGCCCTGTTCTTCCAGCAAAGGATGAACCAGAAGATTAGGGTATTTATGTATAGGGAACAGCCCCCGAGTGTAAATTTGCCACTTAGTACATATTTGTTCACTTGTATGTATGCAGCCCCCGAGTGTATCGAGTGGGGTTTATGAAAACAGTTTACATAGATCATGAATTACAGCCCCCGAGTGCTCGAGTGAGGCTATGAATTTTATGAGAGTTGAAGCTTCAACTTATGCCTGCAGGCTCAGCCCCCGAGTGATTGATTGGGGTTGAGCAACTTTTTCCTTTGTGTTTAGTGTTATGATCCAGCCCCCGAGTATTCGAGTGTGGCTGGAGTATTATGTTTGAAGGAGCGAAAGCTTTTATGTTTGAGGTAGCTCAGCCCCCGAGCATACGGGTGAGGCTAAGTTTGTGCTGATAAGCTATGCGAGTAGTAAGCAGGAAAAGTATGAGGAATTTATTGACTATATTCCATTTATGAATGTTAGGCTGCAGGCCGCCTCATTAAAAACCTTCCAGTCCCCTTAGGTACCCTGGTAAGGAAAAGAGCGCGTCTGAAACCTGCAGCCATCCGACATATGAGCCTATTACATTATGCGACTGAGCAATCTAAGCATAGAAACGGCGCAGCTGCGCAACGTTCCAAGGATTGTGGGAGAGTTCGCCGGTCTTCGCATGCTTCAGTCTGTATGCTCCACCACCAATGACCTCGGTGATGATGAAGGGTCCTTCCCATGGAGAAGCAAGTTTATGCACCTTCTTTTGCTTCAGTCGAAGTACCAAGTCACCCACCTCGAAGGACCTGGTACGCAGTCGACGGCTGTGATAGTTGCGTAGATCTTGCTGGTAGACAGCTGTGCGTGCTAGCGCTGTGTTGCGTGCTTCTTCGAGCAAGTCGACTGCATCTTCGAGTGCTTCATCTGCATCTTCTTCATTGTATGCTTCGACCCTTGGTGCGTTGAACCTTACGTCTGATGGCAGGATTGCCTCTGCGCCGTAGACCATGAAGAATGGAGTGAATTGTGTTGAGGCGTTGGGTGTTGTGCGTAGGCTCCATAGCACAGACGGGAGCTCTTCTACCCAAGCACCCGCAGCCCTTTTGAGTGGCACCAGGAGGCGCTTCTTGATTCCACTCGTCACAAGCCCATTGGCCTTTTCGACTTGGCCGTTTGATTGCGGGTGCGCCACAGATGCATAATTGAGCGTGATATCTTGCTCTTTGCAGAAGGATTTGAATTCCTCAGCCGTGAAGTTTGTACCGTTGTCAGTGATGATGCTATTTGGCACACCAAAGCGGTATATGATGGATTTTATGAAATTGACTGCTGTAGTGGCAGTCGAACTTGTGATGGGTACTGCTTCAATCCACTTGGTGAACTTGTCGACCGCCACCAGAAGGTGAGTATGCCCTCCATGGGAGGATTTTTTGAGTGGCCCAACCATATCGAGCCCCCACTGGGCGAAAGGCCAGGCCAATGGTATTGTCTTCAACGCCGATGCGGGTGCGTGCGGCTTTGTGGCGAATTTTTGGCAGCCGATGCACCTTTTGACTATGTCCTCCGCGTCTTTGAGTGCTGTGGGCCAGTAGAAGCCTGCGCGAAAGGCTTTGGCTACGAGTGATCGACTGCTGGCGTGATGCCCGCAAGTACCTGCATGAATATCACGAAGGATGGCTTGGCCATCTTCAAATGCTATGCAACGCTGGAACATACCTGATATGCTGCGTTTGTAAAGTTCACCGTTGATGACAGTGTATGCTTTAGATCGTCGAGTGACGCGTCTTGACTCTGTGAAGTCTTCGGGTACCTCGCCGCGGAGTATGTATGCGAGGAAGGGTTGAGTCCAAGTTGGCTCGATGAGGAGTACCTCGACTGGTGGGTCCTCTGTGCTAGGTGTTTTGCTCTTGGCTGGTGCGGCTGATGCAGGAGTTGCCGCTTCTTTTTGATTGATCTGTGCTCGATGCGCTCGAAGAAGACACCAGGTGGCACTGGTGCTTTGGTCGCACCAATGTTGGCTAACTTATCTGCTTCTTCATTGCTTCACGCCCTATGTGCCGCAACTCGCAGCCTTCGAAGCTGCCCTCCATGATGTTGTACAGGTCACGGTAGGCGATCATGTTATCTGCGATTGCGTCACAAGCCTTCATTGTTTGCTGCACCACCAATTCGAGTCGCCGTAGATCATCAGTCGAGTGCACCCGAGTGCTTTAGCCATCCTCATGCCATGGATCAGAGCCTCATATTCTGCTTCGTTATTGGATGGGAACTCGAATCCCATTTGCAGGATGTAGCGGAGCTTGTCGCCTTTTGGTGATATGAGGATGACACCTGCGCCTGCGCCTTCGTTTTTCTTCGAGCCATCAAAGTACATAGTCCAGGAATTGGACACATCTGGTGCTCCTGGGAGCTGAGCTTCAATCCACTCGGTGTGGAAGTCGGGTAAAACTTGTGCTTTGATGGCCTTCGGGTAATCATACTTGATGTCTCTTGGTGCTAGCTCGATGAGCCATTTTGCTACTCGCCCAGTTGCATTGGGGTTTGTGAGGATGTCCCCGATCCCTGAAGTGCTGATTACAGTGATCGGGTGCTCGGAGAAGTAATGCGTCAGCTTCCTTGAGGACATGAACACGGCGTATGCCAGCTTCTGATAGTGCGGGTACCGCTGCTTTGATGTGGAGAGCACTTCACTCAAGTAATAGACTGGACGTTGTATGCTTTGGGCGTGTCCCTCCTCTCTGCGTTCGACCACAGAACAGTGCTCACCACCCTGTTAGTTGCAGAGACATATAGGTATAGTGGCTCGCGTTCCCTTGGTGCTACGAGGATTGGAGGGCTTGTGAGGACTCGCTTGAGGTCCGTGAAGGCTGCTTCGGCTTCTGGCGTCCACTCGAATTTATCTGCCTTCTTCATCAGTCGATAGAACGGGAGTGCTTTTTCGCCTAGCTTGCTGATGAATCGACTGAGTGCTGCTACTCTACCCGCCAACTTTTGCACGTCGTGGAGCTTTGAAGGCCTTTGCATCGTCAAGATGGCCTGTATTTTCTCCGGGTCCGCCTCGATTCCTCGAGCTGAGACTAGATACCCGAGGAGTTGCCCGGCTGGCACGCCGAACGTGCACTTCTTCGGGTTGAGCTTGATGTGGAAGCGTTTGAGGTTTGCGAATGTCTCTCGCAAGTCATCGAGTAGTGTGTTTTCCTCTCTTGTGGTGATGACGATGTCATCTACATAGACCTGGACGTTTCGCCCAATCTGCTTCTTGAGGCAATCTTGCATCATGCGCTGATAGGTTGCGCCTGCGTTCTTGAGCCCGAAAGGCATTGTGGTGTAGCAGTAGACCCCGAGTGGGGTTATGAACGCCGTTTTTCTTCATCCTCTTCCTTCATCCTTATCTGGTGGTAACCCGAGTAAGCATCCAGGAAGGACAAGCGAGCGCACCCGGCGGTGGAGTCGACGATCTGGTCGATTCGAGGTAGTGGAAAGTGATCCTTTGGACAACACTTATTGAGTGCTGTAAAATCTACGCACATCCGAAGGATATCTGTGTGCTTCTTCTCTACGAGTACGGGGTTGGCCACCCATTGTGATTTCTTGATCTCTCTGATGAATCCTGCTGCGAGTAGCCTGTCGACTTCGGCTTCGACTGCAGTTCTTTTTGGGCCGGATATGCGGCGCATTGTTTGTTTGACTGGTTTAGCACCTGGAAGTAGCTGGAGAGAGTGCTCGGCGAATTCCCTGGGAATACCTGGCATGTCTGCTGGACACCATGCAAATATATCCCAGTTCTCACGGAGGAATTCGACGAGCGCGCTTTCCTATGCGATAGGCAGACTCGACGAGACATTGACTGTCTTGGTCGGGTCAGTCGGGTGCACCTGATGCGATCTTGTGTCGTTGGTGGCACTGAATGCTCTGTCGACTGCCACCTTTTTGTGCTCTGGCATAAGTGTTCGATCGTTGGAGACCGCTAGATCAGCGAGTGTTGCTTCCATGCCAAACATCTCAGAGATTTTGCTGAATTCTCGGTCGCAAGAGTCAGACTTTTGGAAGTTCCCCTTGACTGTGATTACTCCTTTTGGTCCAGGCATCTTCAGCTGGAGGTATGCGTAATGTGGCACCGCCATGAATCGAGCGAACGTCGGGCGTCCAAGTATAGCATGGTATTGTGACTTCCAGTCGACCACTTCGAACTCAATCGACTCTGTCCTGAAGTGGTGCTTGTCCCCGAACGTCACGTCGAGTTGTATGGTGCCCTGGGCTTATTGCTTTCCCTGGAACGATACCGTGGAAGGTATTTGAAGATCTTGGCAGGTTTTCGACTGACCTGTTCATTTTGCGGAGCGTATCTGCGAAGATGATGTTTATGCCGCTCCCACCATCCATGAAGACCTTGGACATGGCGTAGCCTCCAATTTGCGCGTCGAGTACCAGAGCAGAGTGCCCTGGTCGAACAACCGATGGAGGGTGGTCCTCTTTGCTGAAGCTTATTGTAGTTTCGGCCCTTCAAGTATTCTGTTACCGCAGGAGGTGACATGACCGCCATGTTTACTTGTCGAGTGCGAAGTTTTTGCTCCCTGTTGGAAGGTCGACCTTTCTGTATCATGTACATCTGCCCTTGGGGCGGAGGGTACTGTGGTTCGTCCACCCGAGGTATGTGCTGTATGGCACCCGCGAGATTTCCGCCTGGCAGGCTGTGGTGGTGGAGGTGGTGCCATCAGAACAGGCACGTTGTTTGGCTGAGGCACGGGTGCAGGTGCTTGTGCGGCTGCTGCCTTTCTGCGATTTACGTAATCAGTCGCCATTTGGTCGAACTCCCTGCAGTTTCTCATCGAGTGATTGGATCGCAGTTTTCCGTCGTCCCCCTTGTACAGGTGGAATCTGCAATCAGCGTCCATCTTTTCTTCGAATGATCGCTCAGATTGTGCCCGTGACTTGCGCCAGTCCTTCCTCTTGTAGCTATCACTGCGTTGGCCGCGATCTCGGCTGTCCCGTCGATCTCTCGACTGTCTCGTCGATCTTCTGATCCTGGTCGCTTCTGTCTGGTCATTGCGGGTGTGGAGAACCCAGCCGCCATGAATTCGGGTCTATCGTCGTCGTAATGACGTTTTGAACGTTTGCGCCTTCGGTCGTCTCTGTACGAGTCTCTGCGGCTTCGACTGCCGCTTTCATGATTGTCACGGGGTGAGGACCCGCGTGTGTGCGCGCCATATCTTCTCCATCTGCCCACTCAGTCGCGGTCATCAAGAGGTTAGCCACAGAGGTTGGCTTTTTGCGACCGAGTGCTTCTTTGAGTCTGCCTGGCGAGTCCCATTATGAAAGCATCCATGGCCATGTCTTCTGAAATTACTCCGACTGAGTTGCGTATCTCAGTCCATCGTCTGATGTATGACCTCAACGTTTCGTCTGATCGTTGCACGCAGGCCCGCAGTTCCTCGAACGTTTTTGGGCGCTCACATAGAGGCTCGAAGTTTTTGATGAAGTCATCGCGGAAGTGATCCCACGAGTCGTATTTGATGGAGGTAGGGCCTTGAGCCAGTCGCGGGCTGTGCCTTCGAGCATGAGTCGTATGTATGCATGGCTGTGGTGTTTGTGCCTCGCTGGCACGCGACAGCCAGCCTGTAGTCTTCCAGCCACCCGAAGGTTCCTGTCGACCCGTGTACTTGGGCTGTTCAGATGTGAGTTTGAACCCTTTGGGCATCCGTGTCTCGCGGACGCGTCGAGTGAAGCACAGAGCTCCATGTGGCTCAGGCTCTCGATCAGAGTATGAGTCGCTACTGTAAGATCTGCGTGATCTGCTCCTGGACCTGCGCCTACGCGAGCCGCTTCTTTCCTTCGAGTGGTGGCGGCGACCACTGTGATTATGCTCTTCCCGACGCGCGTCGACTAGGGCACGGTCTCGACTCCCACCTGGAGTTTTGGAATTTGGCGTATGGCCTTCGCCGCTAAGGCGAGTGATTTGATCTGCTGGCGATGCAGTTTTGCATTGGGGTCATCAGCTGGGGTTTGATTGCCTCTAGGTATGCTGCAGCGGTGAAGAGGCACCCGCAGCTGTTTTGGGTACTGGCACTCCTTCTTCGTCGTATGTCATGAAGAGTTGCCTAAGTTGCGGGTGAGTGCCGCCCTTTCGTCTGGCGAGAGGTGTGACAACCTTGATCTGGGTCTGTGTCTGCTCGCCCGGTGGAGCTCAGGGAGAGCTGTCTTCTGCGCGCACTCGACAAGCTAGCTTGCTTTTTGCGTTCTTCGAGTGTTGCTCTTATCTGCTTCAGTCGAAGTGACTCCTGCCAGTTGAAGTACTGGAAGGTCAACATCTCTTCTTGTGTTGCGTCTGCTGGCATCATTGTGCACTCCTTGATGACTTTATCTGCTTTTGCTGCCATCTCAGCAGTGATTGTGAGAGTTGTGACTCCGTCCGGCATAGTAACTGTGCACGGGAATTCTGTAGGCCTGCGGCTGGCCGCAGTGTCTGATGTTTCTGCGGCGATGGCGACGTAGACCTGCTGGGGTCACCCGAGGATATGTATGTGTGTCTTCGAGTCCTCATGGACTCGACATCGTCATCAAGGCTCATGTCTGAGTCGATATGCCCGTCGAGTGGTCCGTCTGGACGGATCTCGCAGTGATGCTTTCATCGCCTATGCTCATCTCGGCGTCGGAGTTGTTATGAATCTCGAGTCGAGGTTGTTGTTGTTGGTGCAGATCTCGGAGTCGACGTGGTTGTCGATATGAGTTTCGGTTCGTCGAAGTCGCTGAGGGAGATCCCGCAGTCGAAACTATCCTCGAGTGGGAGATCCAGCTCGGGATCGTTTGTGCGGTATGCTGATTCGGCCTCCTCGCCCTGGAGTTCTTCAATGAGCTCGCGCATCTCTCGTGTGGACATGGTTGTTGCAGACGAACAAGCTTGGAGGGTCGACGATGGTATGGACAGTTGAGGGATCCGCAGTCGAAGGAGCCGCAACCGATGGAGCCTCGGGTGCGGAAGTCGCGAGTTGGCGTGGATCCGTCAAGTCCTGCACACCAAGCTTGTTGACGAAAAAATTGAACGAACCAACGGTTAAACCCAAACCTGACTCGAGATCGGAGAAGGCCTCCTGGAATCCTGGCGAGTGTGGCTCGAAATCCATCAGAGGATCCGATGCGCTTTTTGCGGGTGAAGCTGGCGTGTTGCCGTTTGTCGAGTGAGCCGGCGAGTTGCCGTGTGCCGCCTGAGTCGGCGAGTTCTGGTTTGTCGATGCAGCCGGCGAGTTGCCGTTTGTAGATCCGATCGGCGAGTCGCCGTTTTCGATGGAACCGAAGAAACCGCGAGTCCAGCACTATTCTTTCCCACAGACGGCGCCAATTGACGAGGTGTACCCTCATCAAATCCCATGGTTAAGGACCTAGGGTTGAGATTATGGGGAGAGAACGTGGTAGTACTGGTAGTTTCGTCGGCTGACAAGCAGAGGCAAAGATTTACCCAGGTTCAGGCCCCTCGGGTGGAGGTAAAGACCCTACTTCCTGCTTGTCTGGTATTGATTGTGGATTATGCGATTACAGGGAGCTCCGGCGAGATGACGATCTCGCAAGAGCTTTGGTGGTTCGAGTATGGCTTGGTCCCAGATCGGTACCCCTCCCAGCCTTTAAATAGGCTGGGTCTCGGGAGTTTGTAACCGACCTAGTTTACACGTAAGGAAAGTCTAAACCGACTATGCCTATGTCTAATCTTGGAGGTACTCCATCTTCTTGGGCCTCTTGTCTTGGGCTTCGAGTAGGCTCTTCGATATTGGGCCTTAGTCGTTACGTGCACCAGGTACCCTCACGATAGGGTACCCGAGATGTATACCATGTCAATGAGAGTAGTTACATCTTTAATTGGTATTCTAAAAATTCTCTCTTGCACTTGTTTGTGTTCAAAATTATCTAGGAGGAAGTGAGGATTCCATGTTGTGCACACTATATTGAAAATACAAATCCTTATTGTGCACGTACCTTGGGGAGTTCCCTCTTGTTTGTTAGAACACTTGGTTGATCCTATCATAATATCTTCTTTTGTTCTATTGGTTTTTCGGATCCTTTGATTGGTTACTTCTTTTGTTGAAGTATCTTTCAATTTGTTTTTCTTTTGCAATCTTTGGATCCTCAATATAGTTTGATCTCCTTCCCCGCTATTCGTCATTAGATACGTGCATTTGATTTCACTCATATTATGAGAAATGCACACATTATGGGGAGCTCTTACAATATTGGCCTTCTAAATTGTTCCTCCCATTTCGCCAATCGATGCCAATGGGGAAGAAGTTTAGAGGGTTTAAGGGAATTTGGTTTTATGCTTTAGTTTCGTTCTTAAGCATTTGTCTTTCTTTCTTTTACATCATTGCTCTTTGTTGTGCATGGTTGCTTAATTCATTATATAAACCCTCGTAAAAGCGATTGTCATCAATTACCAAAATGGGGAGATTGAAAGTGCATGTGTTGCCCCATGTGTGGTTGTGGTAATTAATGACAATCCTTATGGACTAATGTTTGCATTGAGATATTCTTGTAGATCTTGTCCATAGGAAAAGATTGGAGTTCATGTGTTGGACTCTAGAAGATTACATAATGATCAATGCTCTATCTAAGGGTTTATATGAAGAATGGTCATATAGAGTTGAGCTTATTGCAAGCATGACTTGGAAAAGAATATTGAGTGAACATTCATGTTTATCTCCAAGCCACCATATATATTAAGAGAAGAAGATGAAGTACAAGTTCAAGAGAAGCATCTCGATGAAATCCTATGCTTGAAGCTTGTCACCCTTTTGGAGATTATGGTCAAGGGAAGATGTGCCTAAGAGAGGCTCTCCCATATTGGTGTATGGGGGAGCGATATGTGAGTCTTCACCGAGCAAAGCGCAATCAAGAAAGGTGATCCACTTGAAGAGATCGAGATCGTCATTTTCTAACTCAAGTGGAATGCGCAAGGCAAAGGTATGATCTTGATAGAGTTTCTATTTTACCGGTCTCATGGTGTTAGTGGGAGACCGGGTTATAGGATAGACGGCGTACTATCAAGAGGGGCTCTCAAGTGAGTAACTTGATCGCATCTTTGTGGAGAGCTCAAACCTTTGCATACTTGGCATATCATCTTTCTTGGTTCTTATTTGGCTTTTCTCCTTGTTGGGGTTTGGTGCTTGTTGTGATCTTCATGACAAGCCCAAGTTCACAAAAAACGGATTTCGTATGGAAACTTGTTGTTTCTCTGCATGATCTTGAAGAGCTTGGGACCCAATGAGTTATTGCAGTTTCCAACGAGCTCTTCATTGCGATTCCAACGAGCCCGAGATCATCGAAATCGGAGTGCGGACGAAAAAGTTATTGCAGTTTTCTTTTTGCTGTTTCTGTCAGTTTTCTAAAAACCGGATATTTCGATCCATTTAGGAATATCCGGTTGGAAATATCCGGTTACCATAAGAAGGTTTCACGTTCTGGTCAAATTCTGAACCGGATTTTCCGGTCCAAATTGACCCGGAATATCCGGTTTTTCCTGCTGTAACGGTTATATTTTGGGAGGGGCTATAAATACCCCTCCCCTTCTTCTACCTCAAGTTAAGCATATTTCCCCCTCTCTTTTCCACCATTGTTGACCTTGAAAAGCTTGCCCCTCTCCCAATTCCTCCCATGATTCTTGCATATCTTTGAGAGATTTGAGAGAGGAGATCTAGATCTACAATTCCACCAATCCATTCCTCCTCTAAGTGAGGGGAACCTAATAGATCTTGATCTTGGAGTTCCATTTGTTGTGTTCTTCTTTGTTCTTCCTCTCTTCTCCCCCCACAAGTATTAGTTGCTTTTGGTGAGATTTGAGAGTGAAGGACTTGAGCACTTCTTGTGTTCTTGCCATTGCTTTTGTGTATCAGTTTGTGCTCTCCACGAGGATTCGTGGAAGTCAAAGTTCGTGAGCTTGTTACTCTTGGGTCTTTGGACCCTAGACGCCTTTTGTGGCGGTTGAGGCCTTTTGTGGTCACTTGGGAGCTCCCAATCCTTTTATGGGTTGTGCCTCAAGATTGTTGTAAGAGACTCGATTTCCGCCCAAAAGGAAATCAATAGTGGAAGGTGAACCGAGCTTTTGTGCGAGGTTCATCGGAGAATAGGGTGAGGCCATTTGTGACGTCTTGAGTTTGAAACTCACACCCCTCCAACGAGACGTACTCCCCTCAAAAGGAGGAACTCGGGAATACATCATCGTCTCCGCGTGCCTCGGTTATTTCTATACCCGAGCTCTTTACTTATGCAATTTACATTGTGATAGCCTTCGTGCTTGAAGTATTATATCTTGCTATCACCTTGTTGCTTGTCTTGCTTAGGTTAAGTTGTTGGTGCACATAGGTGAGCCTAGTTTATTTAGGTTGTTGGCTTGTTAATTTAAACACCTAGTTTTATTCCGCAATTATCAAGCCTAAACCGGAAAAGTTTTAAATCGCCTATTCACCCCCCTCTAGGCGACATCCTTGTCCTTTCACCGCTGCCGTCGTGCCCATCCCGTCGCCGTGCCCACCCGCCACCGACGTCGTTCCCATCCCCGCCGCCGGTACCCATCCCCGCCGATCTAGGTCTACCAGGCCCGCTGCCGCCGCCGGGATTGAGGGAGAGAGGAGGGCGGGGTAGAGGAGAGAGGAGGGCGAGGAGAGAGAGGTCGGGGATGAGCTCCCAGGGCCACCACCGCCGCCGGGTTTGACCTTTCCGAGGGCGAGCGAGCAAGTCGTGAGGTCGGGGACGAGCGAGCGAGGAGAGAGGACGAGCGAGAAAACTTTCCGTGCCTTTCCGAGGGCGCGGGCTCGGAAAGATTGGAGCGAGCGAATAGGCACGGGGGTTTCCGCTGGGAATTGCTCTCTGTTTCCACGACCCAATTCTTTGACCACTCCAAACAGCTGAATTTGGCCCAGCAATTACAAAATTCCAATTCCAGCCCAACTTTGCTACATCCAAACACACTGTTATAGATGTGGAAGAAGCCAGCAAAAGTAACTTGTGTCTCGCAAAAAAAAAGTAACTTGTGACCTGAACAGTTCGTGTAGCTGACACGTGGAGCCTACTTGTCAATCTACCAAAATTTGTCGTTGGTGGCAAAGTGGTAATTTTGTCAATTGTCTCTTCGTCGCCGAGCCGAACAGCTTCAAAAATCCCCTTCCTTCCTCATCCTCCTCGAATCCCCTGACCTGATCCAAATTCCCACCTGCACCGCCGCCACCACCTCCAACACCATCGTCTCCGCCACCACAGCCGCCGCCGACATGTCCTTCTCTCAGTCCTTTCCCCCCGGCCCGGTCAGGCTACAACCTCAGCCGTACCACCACGATCCTCCTCCTCCCCACCACCACACCCGCCGCCGCCGCCGGGAGGATGACGAACCGTACCACCCCTACCCCCACCCCCAACCCTACACCAACGCCTCCGCCGTCCCCTACCACGTCCCCCGCGATCCGCTCGCGCCCTCCCGCCACCTACACGAACTCGCCTCCGGCCCGCCGCCGCCAAAGCGGGCTCGCCACGCGCCCGAGCCCCGGCGCGATCTTCCCGCAGTGCTGACGAGACAGCCAGACGACGGCGGCGCCATGCTGTCGCGGGACGAGATCGAGCGCCGGTCGCCCTCGCGCAAGGACGGGATCGACCCCGCCGCCGAGGCTAGACTGCGCGTTTCCTACTGCGCCTATCTGCGCTCTCTCGGATTACTCCTCCGCCTGTACGTAAACCCGCTACGGTTTTGTTTTTGTTTCGTGATGATCTTTCTCCGTGACTGCTGATCCTAGTGTTGTTTGTTTGGCGCAGGCCGCATACGACGGTCGCGACGGCGGCGGTGTACTGCCACCGGTTCTTTTTCCGCAGATCGCACGCCTGCCATGACAGATTTGTCAGTTGCCTTCTTACCACTTCTTGAATCTTTGTCCGTAGCTAATGCAACTTATGAGTTAAAGAATTAGGTTTCAATGATGTTAATGTGGAAGGACATGCTATATTGTTAAATTAGTGTTTTTTCTTGAACCCCTAGTCCAACAGACACTACCCTGAATCCTGATACTATGCAGATTGAGATATACTGTAGTTAACAACTTACAAGGAAAAAAACATCTTCATCCTATTGACCAATGATCACCAATGCTTTGTTATATGCCCTGCCCAAGTGTATTTTGTAAAGAGTACCTTATTTAACTCAAATGATATGATGCGAGGCACCCCTTTTTTGTTGCCATGTGGAAGTATATCAACTTAGTGGATTGAAACGTAGATTTCTTATGTACTTTTCTTATTTTTGTAATGTCTAATATGCGAGCTGCGATCGGTGGTTGACCTGTCGCATTGTACTAACCATGATGTTATTACCATATTATTTTTCCATTTTCTAACTTGGCTTGTGAATAGTTTTTACTACCTTTGCATGCCTTAGGTCCATAACTGGTCAATGTCCCATATATTTTCTAGAATCTGAGATATCTCTTGAATTTGTACAGTTGGTTGCGACTGCAGCATTGTTTCTGGCGACAAAGACAGAGGAAACGACATGCCTTTTGAATACCGTTCTTAGGGCTTCATGTCAAGTTTCTCAAAACCAAGAATTCAGCCTCCTTCCTTACATGTTGCGTGGTGTAAGTAGACATAACTGATACTTTTTCACTGTACTATGTTTAGGGCTATGTTGACTCCAGTGTTCTTATCTTTTGAACTAAATTGCTGAGAACGGCGGTGCCATGTGCTAATGAACCAATGGTTTGTATGTTTCTCTGCAGCAAAACTGGTTTGAACTATACCGAGAAAGTGTAATACAAGCAGAGCAAATGATACTGACAACACTTGATTTTGAACTTGAAGTGGCCCATCCATATGCTTCACTTTCATCCGCTTTGAGCAGACTAGGACTTTCACATTCTGTCCTATTTAATGTGGCTTGGAATCTGATTAATGAAGGGTAAGTATTTTCTATCGCTGAACACATTAATTTCTCATTATTTACTAACATGATTAATTTCTTCGATTCTTATAATTAACAAAGTTCTAGGTATATTGTACTCCATTCATATTCTTGTGGACGCAAACTATGTCAAATCACCATGTATGCCATTTGGATTTTGGCTTTTATTAATGTTGGACCAGGCCTGGTGCTTTAGATGTTGCTCTTTCAAACTTGTAGATTGCTATGTGTTTATCATATGTGGATTATAGTGGTACAGTTATCAATACTTCAATCTAGCAAATGGACAAACAAAAAAAGCAAAACAGCTGCACATACGAGAGGTTAAAAGGATGTTGTTGTCAAGGTAAATGCTAGTCAGCCAATGCTTTATGGACCAATAGGTAGCAAGACTGGAATGAAGATACCATTTACATTCCACTATGAACTAACCTCAGTTGAGGATGCATTGTGTATTGGTCACAACTGATCTTCTGCCAAAGCACACTAATTGGATCTGAAAGGCGCCAGTGCAACACTTGTTGAAATTGTATGACCGAAATGATTAGACATTAGTTATAGTGTGAGGTCTAACATTTCCAAGTGTTAATCATTTCTTGTACCCTCCCCATTTGGCAATTAGTGTCCATGGATGTCATCCTTGGCTAACACCAAAACTGTATAGACTATCACTCGAAGTTTGCTATGTTGCTGTCAATGTTAACTTGATGTAATTTGTTTTTGAATGAAGTTCCCAAAAATATATATAAAGACTCATCCTTCACCTTGTACATGTTTACCTTGATGTTTTCTTTTCCTGTACTTCAAAGACATATAGGAGCTCAATTTCTGACGTGGATTGTTGGTTCCTTTGTTGTGTACATGCAACCTTTCTAAAACTAACAATAATGAATTCTCCATTTTGTGTATGGAGGTTTATCCTATTGCAGTGACAATCATGGTTTACAAAGCGTGAAGCGTCCTCAAAGCGATGGGGGGGCGCTTTGGCGCTTAAGCGACGCCTAAGCGGGCGCTTTGGCGTTTAAAGCGCCCAAAGCGGTCATTTTTCCTAAGCGGAGGGGGGGCGCTTTGACGCCTAAGCGTCGCCTAGGCGTCCTGAAGCGGACGCTTTGTAAACCATGGTGACAATATGAATTGCCTGCAATTTCTTACATATCATTTCCATTATTGTTTGCACAACTAACACGCTTCAAAAAAGTCTAGAGTACAACCATTTTCGAGGATGAAAATTTGCATATTTCAGAAAAGAAGATAACCCACATGGCTGATATGAGGTAGATGATTTAGTTATAAGTAATTCGCAAAAGCATCAGTTAAGAATTTCACAAACATGAGTAAATATTAGCAAATAACTATGCTGCTCTGTGGACATGAAATCTACGTGATATCTGGGAGCATGCCTTTGTTAATTCTTTGTTAGTAAATTTGGATGAAGACATCTGTGAGCATTAACCCTAAGTCCCTAATAACTCTAAAAGTCTAGAGAGTAAGCTGTTAATGGTACCTTCATATGGCTGGATTGACGTGATGCTATGCTAGAAGGCCCAAGTCTTTTACTTTCTAAGTAGGTGAATGCCACATATGCCATTCCAGAAGTGTGGAAAGGGTTAATGGCAAGATTTGGAGTTCTAGATCCATTATACAGTTGTGAACACAGTGCTGAAGAAGTATGTCAGCCTGTCAGGTGTTGTGAACATGCAATTTTTTTCACAGAATACTTTGCTACTGGGATCGTATATGCAAACTTTAAGTTTGATAAACCATCTGCGCAAATGATCAGTTCCGCTTCAGTCCTGAATAGATATTTTTCTTTCTAGTGTCCTATTTGGACAGAGGGATTCTGATCCAATTTTATGATCTACAGACTTAGTCTAACTGTGAAAAAATCCCGAAAGTGCCATCCTCATTAAGCCCATGAAGATGTTAATCTTTCATTTGCTTGCATTCCTATCAATTTATGGACAAGACGAATATCATATAACACCTTACTTGGGATGGTAATCAAAACCATGGAAGTTTGTTGTTTTACATATATCGCGAAAATCTTGCAGTGCTACAACATTGCCATATGTACTCTGCATTCCCTTAGTTCTGAATGCCACTTTTGCTTACACAAGTATCAATGTTTCATTGTTCTGAGAATCATTTCATTTTTGTTGTTCACCGACCTACAATACCACATAATTTATTTATGTGAAATGTTTCCATCCTTATCCAGTCTCCCATGTGCAAGTGCTCATCTGACCATTTGACGGTTAATTTTTTTTGTCTCTTTGCTGGTCTTGTAAATTGTATTACTTCCTGAAGTTGCTCTTTTTTACCATCTGATATTTCATGGGCTCTGAGATGTAACTTACATAAATATTTTCTATCGCAATATATCTCTACAATCTTAAAAGGTACATCATTCTGAAAGAATTTGTTGGGGCCAAATTACTTAGACCATGTCCCCATTACAAATGTTTTAACATGTTATTGATCAAACATAAAAACTGTTCAGCTAGACTTCAAATACTGACAAAAAATGTTGTGAGAGGGAGTACCTAGTAATATTAGTACAGGCTTTCTGTGCCACATGTGAATGTAAATTTGACATGCAAAGAACATCGAGAGATTAATGATGTGATCGTGCTAGGACTCTTTTTCATTTGCAGATGTATCTTCAGTTCTTCATTTTGGACATATATGTTTTCTTGTAGTTTAAGTGCATATCTGTCAAGTTTGGGATGTTGAATAACATTGAGTTTGTGATGTTGAATAACATTAAGCATCACAAAATATATATGATTTATTTGGTTTCTGTTGAAGTGTAAATGCACATGTATGGCGGATGATTTTGTCAGCTGTTGGATGATGAGTTTGAAGTCTCACGTGTGCAAGTAGATGTCAATCCATTTGTGTGACATAAGCAATTTTGCGTTAGACTGTTAGAGTTTATGTAGCAGATTGGTGTGGTTATTATAAAAGTATAGTTAATCTGATTATTGTGCAAAGTTATTAAATGATGTAATAGTTGGTACAAAAGAAAATGGTGAGTCGAGGAAAGATTGTGCACCTACCAAATGTATTATAATTGTCCACAACCCAATCTACAGATTCACGTAACTGAATTCAGACTCAATCTTTTCACTAAATGCTATCCTTTTAATTTGAACTGAAGTCACACTTCTCGCTTCAGTGTAACTGTTGAACCCTGACCGTTGGACAATGCTTTAAGCTAATTTTATTGTATTTATTTGTACCTTTTTTCTGATGGCCAATTGGCCATACTGTGACAACACAATCCAATTTAACAAAAGAAGCAGAAATTTTACACCGCTCTAACGCCCTTTTGAGCCACTACAGATAAAGTATTGACCTTCATGGATTGGTCTTTTTTTTATCACTATCAAATTCTGTAGTATTCTATATTTTGCAAGTCTAACCTTACATTCAAGTTGTGTAATTATAACATGCATCTCTTATTTTTTACTAAATTACTTATGCTTGTAAATTTTTAATTAGGCCATAAAGTGTCGATGCTATGCTAGGCTAGTTCAGTCATTAGTTGATCCCTGTGAGTTTTTATGTAGAGAAGTATCAGACTATTAGTTCCTTCCCAGCTATCTTTTGTTTTACAAACGACTGCACTGCTGGTACCTTGGATGATTTGGAAGCAGCGCAACTCTTGCGTCTTCGACGGCGAGCAACCCTCTGTCCAAACCTGCACCAGGTTGATCAAAGAAGAGGCCAGACTTTGGGCAAGGGCTGGCGCGCTAGGGCTTAGGGCCATCCTGCCGCAGACTTGGGATGTGCACTGATGTATCTCGTTTTTTGGTTGTTTCCCTCCTCGGAGGTTGTAACTGAAACTCTCCTGGCTATCTGTTCAATAAAAAGAAACGCAAAGCTTTTGCGTTTTCGCAAAAAAAAAAGTTTTACAAAAGACATTACCTCACTAACAGTCACAATGGTATATTCATGTAATATGGTGGACAAGGTTAGCTTCATCTTTAGCGAAGTCAGTCATATATGGAAGAACTGACTGCACGCTATATACAAATCTTGCTTCATGATATTAGAGACAGTACAAAAGAATAAACTCTGAGATTTGGTTAGTAAACAAGAACAAGTACAATATTGCTGGGACATGCTATCTTCTCCGTTCTGTGCATTGCGAATCTCACCTTGTCCCCGGGTTGGCATATGCCACTGGAGCATATTTGGTCAAAGAATTGTTGTATGCATCACAAGAGGCATGTCTAATTGCTAGAATTTAGCAATTAGGCAATTCCGCCGATGGTTCTTCGATAATATTATCACCTGAAGCATCTGTTAGTGGTAAGGACAACGGCATATGTCTTGTTTGTTTTTCTTTTATGTGTAGTATTTGGTTGGGCCTTGACATGTCTTGTTGATATGACTTGTTATGTTGTCTAAAAGAAATGTCCTTATTTTTCATGGACACAGTTCCACTAAATCACTAATCGATGGTCTGTACAGCTCTTGAGTGTTCAATTATGTCTTTTTTATCCAACTATTATTTTAATTATTTTAATACTGCAGGCTTCAGAGTTCTCTCTGGCTTCAGTTCAAACCTCATCATATTGCTGCTGGAGCTGCATTCCTTGCTGGAAAGTTCCTCCGCTATGACATTACCTTTCACCAAAATTTCTGGCATGAGTTCAAAACGGCACCACCCATTGTTCAAGGTAACTTAACTTGGTGCTCTTTAGTTGCAATGTGAGCATATTTTATCTTAGGGTTGACAATGCTTCTGTTGCAATTGCAGATGTTGTGCAGCAGTTGAAGGAGCTACTTTAGGATACCAAAATTTCTGGCATGAGTTCAAAACGGCACCACCCATTGTTCAAGGTAACTTAACTTGGTGCTCTTTAGTTGCAATGTGAGCATATTTTATCTTAGGGTTGACAATGCTTCTGTTGCAATTGCAGATGTTGTGCAGCAGTTGAAGGAGCTACTTTAGGATAGTAGATTTCATATGTTTGTTTTCGTATACCAACAAATGTTTTTGTGGCCACTGTTACAAATATGTGTACCTGGACATGTGGGCAATACATCTTGAGCTTCTGGACATCATTGGTAGTTTGAGAACATACTCATTTCTTTTTCATTTTAATTTCTACAACCAAAGTGTTGCCATGTACAAAAAGGATTAAGTTGTATCAAAACATTGCCTCAGTGTTGATGTTTGGATGTATGGAAGTTTTCTTTTGTTCCTTTAGGACCTGTATCTGTTTTTGTTAAGTTTTTATAGTTGGGTATGGCCATGTAGGCCTTCCACTAGTGCGAGCACATCGCTTGGCTAGACTGCTTGAGGAGGTCAGCTGGTTAGTCCGTTTGCTTTTTCTTGTGGTTTTTGCTGTTGCTCATCTTTTTGTATTGCAGCTATGCGTCTGTGGGAGCAAGAGGACAGTGGCGGCTTGCGAGGAGACCGGGGCAACCAGATTGACAACGCGGTCGCAGCTTACCTTGGAAGAAGCAGTCCCAAGGCCTTGGTGAACCCCTCTTTTTAGTGATGCTGTGTCTCCAATTCCATTCCGCCCCCAGGTTGATCTACCAGATTCTTCTCCCTAAATCCCTCTTTTCTTTTTTGTGCTGGAGCAGATTCGCGTGAAGGTGTGAAGTGCCTCCATTTCATCATATCAGCATCGGCTCCATCCCTCTACCTTGCAACCCATACTCGGCTTGCAGGTAACTGTCTTATCTTAGCCATTTCACTGAAACCAAACCACATCGTCTTGCAGTTGCTAGTTGTTCAAACAACCCCATCCCATGCAATCCAATGTACATTTTTTCTTAACCTTTTTTGATTGCACACTTCTTTCTTTTGGTAAAAAACAGGGTACCCACATAAGGAAGTGCCGAGGAATGGCGCCTTTTTCAGGCTGCATCATTACGAGTCTACCGAAAATAACGAAAACTACGACACCAATTTGATTCTTGATTCTTGTAACAAAGAGGCGTGGAGGGCTTTCTGTCCCAGCTGCAGATCTATCCAGAGTGAATTTACTGAAGCTCACTCTTAAGTGCGACCATTGATAAGATGCAAACTAAGATGGGTGTGTGTGTTTGGCCAAAAACTGGGGCGAAAACAGTCAGCACATCAAACAAGGGCGGATGATTGGCCGAAGTCACTGAGATATATGTCCAACCTGTTGTTACTTTTTCCTTGCGAGGATTGTTTGTGTCATTTGTTCTCGAAATTCGGCTGTTGAGTGATCTGTATGGTTGGCAAGCTATCTTCCTGCAAGTAATGATTTTGTTTTAGTAGATCACTGGCCCGACGGGAAGTAATTTTCTGTCATGGAATTGCTCACCGGCATAGATATGAAGCCCAGCTGCAGCGTCTAAGCTAGTGGACCCAGCACTCAGTGTGGTTGAGGCGTCGATGTAATTCCATATGTAACGTTCTGAACGAGTTGTCATTGAGCTGAGTAAAACTCGGTATATAATCTCCATGCATTTCCTTGTCATCCCAATTTTATTGCTCTGCCCTAGCCTTCGTGACTCATGATCTAGTTGCGAGGAGCAATATCTTCCACCGTGAAAGGCACAATGGCTGATGGGAAGTGGGGACGCCGTTAATATAGATCTTGACAAACCTGCCGTCTGTGCCGTGGTGGAGGCTGCATTTTGCCAGCAGGAGCCCACCATATGGGATGCCATGCCGACATTGGGCGTCAACATGGTACATTACTTGCTAACGATGAGATACAAGCAAAAGAAATAAAAAGTAACATGTAATGATCTGCCAAAATTAATTGACAGAGAAATTTGAAGACTCTCAAATCTTTTTCCCTCATCCACGGGCACATATCTAGCGGACCACGGTAAGCTCCCTAGCCGAGAGAGGCGTTTTGGGGGGGGGGGGGGGGGGGGGGGAATCCCAGATGTAGAATTGTAGATAGTGATAAGATTTATAGGTGTGCACAATTTCAACTCGAAATTCGTTTTATTGTGGTCTGGGGAAAAATGACAAAGAGGACTAAAGTTTTACCATCAATGCATGGACTAAAGTTCCAAATTTGCGAATTAGAGCCGTTCGCAAACCTACAAAAATGTATATTACGTCCACAAAATCACCATGTACGAAAACATGAAATTATCATATGTACAGAAACCGCTAAATCGATATACTGAAGATAAATGTTACCACTTATTGAGTTATTCATTCCTCGAAAACAAATTTGTGGAGGAATAGCTTATTAGATGCACAGAATCACCGCGGATGGGGGCAGGCAATTAGCCTGATACAGATATCACGAATTATTTATCACCTACTCCCTCCGTTCCTAAATGTAAAATGTTTTGGCCGTTTTCCAGATTCACATGTAGCTACATGTATCTAGACACGTTTTAGTGTATTTGTTCACTCATTTTAGTCTGAATCTGGTCAACATGTGAAATAGCTAAAACATCTTATATTGAGGAACGGAGGGAGTAGAAGCTAAATCGCCATAAAAAACATTGAATCTAGCTCGAGAAGTCGACCGATCTGATAACAAGATCTGCAGCTCTTCGTGACTCCATGATAAGCTCAGCGTTCGGCCGATCATTGTATGAAATCTGATTCACAAGACAAAGACAAAAATTGAGATGGTAAGGAACCCATATGTTTCCATTGAACAAGGGTGCCATATGCTTAATAAATGTTGGCGCTTGTATTTAATTAAAGGGGGGGGGGGGGGGGGGGTGGGGTGGTGGTGATGATCATTACCCGCCACGCTGCTACATCGGGCTCTTTTCCTGGCGAAAAACAAACAGAGCAGAAAATGGTATTATGTACATAAATTAGAATGCGACTGAAAATGAGAAAAACAATTGTTAATAGGGCAAACCTGTGCCGATATGTCTCTGGAGCACCCTTTGCATGGAGATATCAATGTCGATGTCAATGAACCTGAGACGGTAGCTTGGGCCGTTAGAAACACAGTTTAACCCTTTTTTAGATGAATAAACAAGGTGTATTGTGTATTAGTTGGAACTGAAAGAGTTTCAGCAGACTTGGAACTCGTGTTCTATGAAATTATATTTCTCTGCAGACTCACCATTTCTCATCGAACATGTCTCTAATTTCCCTCCAAACATCTTCTTCCAGTAATAAATAATTCCCTTCGACTATCACTATTTTGTGTCTGAAAATATCACAGTATGTACCAAATGGCTCGGGTCAAGCACCATCTACACTCATAGTAAAATGCAATTGCAAGAAAGTTATGACATCTGTAGGGTACATTCCCGTCGAAAGTACAAAAGTGGAAATTACAAGGTTGACTTCTGATGAAGATTAACAGCAGAACAATAACATAAGGTCAGTGTTAGGACATTTTAACTGTTATTAAGCATAAAGGATATGGTAAAATCGAGTTTCTCCAAAAGGAACTATATCGCCATTAGTTCAGCATCGTTGACTTTTGATGAAGATTAACAGCAGAACAATAACATAGGTCAGTGTTAGGACATTTTAACTGTTATTAAGCATAAAGGATATGGTAAAATCGAGTTTCTCCAAAAGGAACTATATTGCCAGTAGTTCAGCATCGTTAACTTACTAAATGGGAATAACTTGGGGCAGGTTTAACATCTCAATTAAGTGAACTAAGAAACATGTAAGAGTATTCTGCCTTACTGCGGCTTTACAAATATGTCATTCTCAACTGGGTCACCAACACCATGATCGAATGATGGAGCATAAACTGACCCCTATAAACCAACATGTTTCAAGGATAAGTCCGAATACATTTACTGCTACACAGTTCATCTCATTCGATGGTGAAATTAGCCATACCTCTTTCCTTAGGGTCTGTAGGCATTTCAGAAATAGTGATGGATTAAATGTCCATGGTGCTAAATTTATCAAATCAAATGTCAGCACTTCGTGAAAACGATGTTTTAATAAAACATATGTAACGGAGAACCCTCCTCACCTCCTCTTCTTGCATGTGCTTCCTTTGGATCCTAAAGACACCATTATGTCAATAACTTGGGAAGAAAACAAATGTCAGAAAATGGATTTCTCAACAGAGAACAAACCTCCGTTGCATCAAGCTGGGATCGATAAAGGTGAAAACCGTCCATGGGAAGCATTGTTGCAATATCTTCGCTTGAATTGAGTGAACTATCCTTTGCATGATTATGAGACCAACGAAGATTGACACGTCGGACCACTTCAGAGGCAACAGTAGACTTGCCTGCACCAGGTGGGCCAGCTATACCAACAATATATCTGTTCAGACTTCAGAGTAGTATTATTAAGTGGGTCAGTAGAAAAGTAATTCAACAAATGCTGTCAGTTGAAGAGCTAACATAAACTGTTGTTCCAGCAATTTCATCACACTGACTTCATTAACATCTCAACTGTCAAATGAAGCAGTGCCCCAAAAAGGAAAACAAAAGGAGATGAGAAAATAGTGGGGCAATCTAGAATGATACGGTTTATTCTTATGCCTTCAATAACCATTAAACATAGGATACATTATTCTTTATGATGATCATATCTCAACAAGCACAATATTTTCAGACTTGACATCTTTGTCTGTCTAGGTGATTGCTAGATAATTAACAGCAAGAAACTACAGACTCTTCTCATATATCATTGGACCAAAAAGTTAATGTTTTCAATTCCTGTTTGACTCTAAACAAGGACGGAAATCATGACCAGATGTATGTTTCTGTTTGCTTATCATTTATCAAACAAAAGGACACGATGCGAATAGTAAATAGATAGCAGTGCATAATTGGTCAGCAGTGTTCAAGAATCGATATTCTAGTGCAGACAAGTACAGAATAATACAAGTACTGACTGACAATTGCAATAGAAAAAATTCACTGTGTCGCGAACAGCATTGCTAGAAGCAGCTTACTTTGAATCAGGATGATCAACATTCTTCAAGACAGAAAGTAGGTGCTCAGCCAAAGCATCATACACTTCCTCCATTGACCTTCAGGTTTAAATTCAGACATAAATTTTATTAGCGTGCTAAGTTATGTAACCCACTGTTGTGGCTAAAAAATATGAAAAAATGCAGCTCCATCCAGCTACTCAAGCTATATATATATATATATATATATATATATATGAAGGCAGCAAAAAAGGTTACAGACATTTACAGCATACTAACACCTCATGGCAGTTTTCTAGTTATTTAAACACAAAAATGCACTAACCGATGCAAAAAATAGTAAAACTAGAATTGTTTTACTTCACTAGTGGCATCAGCTAATTTTTATTTATTTAAACAAAGCTAATTTATTTTCCCAGCTAGTTTGGGAGTTAGATCTAGAAGAAAATACAAAAACTCACTGGTTGGTACATAAAAATAACACGACATGGAAATACTATTATTTTAGATAAAAAGATACTGCACTGCCATGAAGCAGATCAAATTACAAATAACTTACAGGAGTTGCCTATAAAAGCAAAAATCATTTTACTTAACCCGCCTTCGCAAAAAAGAGCATTGATTTAAATTGGTCAAACCTTTTGTAAGACAGAGCCAGCATCAGACTGAAGTACTGTTGAGGAAACGGTTTTAACCGCAACCGGCCAAAAAAAAACAGAGAACCAGAAAAAAAATGCAAGGGCACAATACTAGTAGAGATCAACTTTGTAAATCAAATAGGGCGATTATGACGAGTCATGTAGTGATTGTTCTTCATAAATGATTATAGTATAACTTACTTGGCTTCAATCTGTGGAGCTCCTTGACTCTGGTAGCATCTAACCTGGAAAACCAGATGGAGTCAAACATCGCAAGAACAAGTGTAACAAAACCACGCAAGAGAAGGCTGCTCACATTGTGTTTGTTCTTCTGTGTAGCCCGAACAATTGGTTTAAGAAATACGGGTCGAAAGCTCGCAGTGACTGGAGGCACTGCTGCCTTGTCCACTTGGCTTCGTAGAACAAAACTCCTACAATATATATATCCTGAAGAGGCAGAGAAATTGTATTTTTGAGCTACACGGCGAAGACACGAAAATAGGGAGTACATTCAAGTTTGCTGATAAAAATAGAGCACATCCGTTCTCAGCCAAGGGAAAAGGTATGTTTGCATTGCGGGCTTAGAGCAACAGCAAGAAAACGTATGCAAGACTGGACAGTGGACGCTTTATCCCCTATGCTATTTATTTTAGTGATGGATGCTCTAAGTCTACTCTTCGACAAAGCTGAGGAAGAAGGGGTTCTAGCGGAGGTGCTTGCTCATCAGCCGATACCTCAACGCCTATCCATATACGCAGACGACGTCATATTATTCATGAAAGCTGATCGAAGGGAGGCGATCGCCACCAAACAAATCCTGGACATGTTCGGCATTGCTTCAGGGCTTGTGTGCAATATGAACAAGAGTTCGGCATCTGCTTTGGTTTGCAGCGAGCAAAATTTAAATGAAATCATCAACATTCTCTGCTGCCAGTCGCGCCTTTACCAATCACATATTTGGGTTTGCCACTGCATATTAGGAAGGCCAGAAAAGAAGACTTTAAGGCTTTGATTGACAAAATTAAAAGTAGGCTGGCCTCTTGGAGAACTCACATGCTCACACATGGAGGAAGACTTATCCTGGTGCAATCTGTCCTTAGCACGATCGCTATCTTCCACTTGTTGTCTCTTGATCCTCCGGCGTGGGTGTTCAAGGCTATCGACAAGGTTAGACGAGCTTTTCTGTGGAAGGGTACCGAAGTTGTAGAGGGTGGTAAGTGCCTCGTAAACTGGCCCACGGTATGCCAACCGAAGTCTGTTCGGGGCCTAGGTATTTTGGACCTTGAAATATTGAGCAAAGCTTTCCGCACTCGTTGGGCTTGGAATCTTCGAGCTAGCGAAAAGAGGCCCTGGTGTGATCTTGCTACACCAGATGATGAGGATATCAGGGCTATTTTCAACGCTGCTGCTAAGGTCGTGTTAGGGAACGGCGAGAGGACCATGTTTTGGTCAGATAGATGGATCAACGGAAGGTCTATTGAAGATATTGCCCCAGAAGTATATGAAATCATCAACCCGGAAATTAAAGCAATTTCCCATCCGTTGCTCAAGCACTAAATAATGGGGCATGGATCGAAGATATAAAGAAACCAATAACAACTGATATCTGTATGCAAGTTCTTGCTATTTCGGAGGAATGCCATGATGTGCAACTTTCACCTCTAGTTGAAGATAAATGGGAGTGGTCGTGGGAATCAAGAGGGCAATTTTCCACCAGATCGGTGTACCAAGCTCACTTCAAAACCAAGATCACATGTGAGGTGGCCGAAGCTATTTGGAAATCCTGGGCGCCGACTAAATGCAAATTAGCAATGTGGTTGTTTATTCGTCAGAGAGTTTGGACGGCTGATCGGTTAGAAAAAAGGGGACCCCCTCACCCTGAAAAATGCACTACTGCAGTTCGACAACAGAAAATGCTCAGCATCTGTTCATGGGGTGCGCAATCGTCAACATCGTTTGGGGGCAGGTGCTCAGATGGGCAAAACTGCAGAGCATCACACCTTCTACTCATGCCAACCTTAAAGAATGGTGGGTGCAGGCCCGAAGGACAGTCACAGGAAAAGTTAGAAATAAGCTAGACTCGTTGATTTTGCTGGTCACATGGGAGGTGTGGAGAGAAAGAAATATCAGAGTTTTCGACAAAGTTATGAAGCCAACCAACGTTCTCATTGAGCATATCAAGAACGAGGCAAAACAGTGGGCCTTGGCCAGTGCCGGTCGTCTGGTTTTGGTTTAAGTTTCAGAGCTAGTAGGGGTGTGTTAGTCTACACCCAGGTCGGGTTGCCTTGCTCTTTTTGGACGCCTGTACATTTTTTTCTTCTTCTTTCCTGTTCTTTGGCTTAATGCCTTCTTGTAAGACTTCAGCCATTTTTGGCTTTCTTCCTATCTAATCCAACACATGCAGTGCTCCTGCATGGTTCGAGAAAAAAAAGACTGGACAGTGGACACCAGCCAAGAACAAGAAGCAAGTATCGAACAGATGCCAGAAGTTAGGAGTTAAAGCAAGTGTGAGAAATTCTGGGTATCGGTTCAAGCCAACAGGAAACTGTTGCTACTTCCTTGGATTAAATTAAGCTTCAGCCACCGGCTAACTAACCGCTAGCCGGTCACTCGACACAAGCTGCTCATCACAGATCCACAGTTTCCTGACTGCAAAATAATACTACTCCATCGGTTTCAAAGTACCTGTCCTCTAAGGAGATTCAGCTTGATACTTTGGCAGTGGCGTTTCTTTGAAAACATGGTGCTTCAAACAAAAATAACTATACATTATGGAAGTATGTTTCGTGATTGACTTGGTAATATCATTTTAAGGCTGTCACTGTTGATAATTTCTGTAAGCAGCATATTTCGTGACTGATTCGGTAGTATCAATTTATCATGCACCGTCGAAGCGGATGCGGCGAACTAGTGGGAAGCAGGGAGTACGCAGCCTACAAATTGGCCACCGCCTGCTGAATCTGGCGGCGAGAGCAAAGTGGTCAATCGTGGGGCAGAATCCACCCTACCTGCTGGTTGGGGAAATCGAGAGGAGCGGATGTGTTACTTACTGGGCGAGCCCAGCCGTCGACGATCGGCCGGCGGCAGGTTACATTAATAAGTTGATCGTCACATCTTTTATTTATCCCCTGTGTGGAGAGGTGGTTCAAAGTTTATTTGTTTAATGGATTATTTGTTGAAACTTAAAAATGGTGTGTGAATGATATTGTTTAGTAGTTTATGTTTTCCTATGGTTAGTTTCAACTAGCTAATAGTGTATATTATGTTATTTTGATGTTAACATGCATTGTCCTGTTCATAAGATGGTATGACATTGTGGTATCCTCCTCTGAATGATTTACTTGAATTGACTTGGCACATGCTCACACATGTTTATGACTGAAAATAAAAGTCAATTAAAGTCTTGATGATTTATTTTGCCTCAGAGTTCTAGTATCACTTTTATGCCTCTGTTAATTTTATTTTTCCAATAATATTCTAAGTATGAGGCATAAATTTTTATTTGTCCTTTGTGTTTCACGACATGTGAACAATTTAGTTGCCTAACATTTTTATTTGTCCTTTGTGTTTCACGGATTATATTGATTAACTGCTATGCATTTGAGGATTGAACTGAATGCTTAGATCTATTCCTGCAGGTGATTGACCAAGATGAGCCAAGGCAAGGAATCATCGGCCTCCTTGGTGAAGGGGATGCGCCAGAAGAAGGCTACTAAAAGTGGAAGAGAACCTATTCCGAACCCGCGTTACCTGTCTGACAGTGGTGAGAGAGGAGGTGCTGGATGAGGGGGAGTTGCCGATGCATTTCCTCCGAGGGGACGAGGTGCAGGACGAGGGTGAGGTGCAGGATGAGCACGAGGTGAGGGAGGACGAGGGTGAGGTGCAGGACGAGCACGAGGTGGGGGCGACGTGTCTTCGGACATACCCTCCGCTTCTGGCGACGTGGCTTCCGAGGAGACAGAGTCTCCAAAGGAGGGGACGGAGTCTCGAGACGAGGAAACGGGAGCCTCCACGCCGTAGAAGAAGCCAAAGATTCGTGGGGAATCCATGGTCCCTGAGGAGTCAAAGGAACCGGCTACCGAGGAGGAGGCAGTGGTGTGGTCGCCGTCTTGGCGACGCCATTGCCCTGTGTGGGAGGTGGAGAGGTCATGCCGAGGGAAACCCTTGCCCAGGTCTTTGCTTGGGCTGCGGCGGCGGCATCCGTGGACGTCGTTCCCTTCTTGAAGGCGTCGTTCATCGCTGTCCTCTGCCCTCCGACGTGCTCTGGGTGAAAACCCAAGATCTTCGGATCGGGCGGTGGCGGCGCTCTGCGTCGTTTCTTCCTGAAGACGCCGTCTTGGAGCTCACGGCGGGTAGCTCACTGGAGGTTGGCTACCTCCGGCAAAACTTGTATCTTGATCTGCACTCTCGGCATTTCTTGTTTGGACATCCTTGGTGTGCCTCAGCAGGAAGGTGTGTGCCTGGTGACTTTCTCTGCTGGTGTGTGCGGGTCTCGGTGGTGTGCAGTGTGTGTTTGGTGAGCGGCCTTGGCTCTAGGGTGAGGTTCGGCCCACGACTTTGCCCGTGTTGACGGTGTGCAGCGTGTGTCGGTGTGCCGGTCTGACCTCGAGGCCGAGCTTCGGCCCAACACCTTTGTCCGCCCAGCTAGTTCTCCGACTCATCGGAGTTGTTCACAGGTGACGTCCGCCTCGCTGGAGTTTCCTTGGTTGTCCTGTATCTTGTGTGGGTGCGTGTAGTTCGTTGATATAAGCTGGCTTCAGCACTTTGTATCTTTGTCGCCGTTCGGGGCGTTATTAATTTAACGTTGACCCCTGGCCTTTTATCTAAAAAATTATGTAGTTGTAGTCTTTACAGCGTCTGCACAAGGACGGTCCTCTATGCCTGTCACCGTGAGCTTTTGCACTGCCGGGGTCCATCGGGAAACACCCTGGTCTATTGTTGAAGCTGGTGGTGCCACAAACCAAGAATGACCACCTTCTCTCGCTTCGCCGGAAACTCAATGTGCATGCAAGATAACTTGTAGGCTGACCCATTATGTTGGACTTGGTCCTCCAATGATCTGACAAATAGCGGAAGGTTAACAAAACATTTTTATACAAGAATAGGGAATACCCTGAAACTCAATTAATTAGATTTATTCAGCAAATCTGATATTGTTTAGAACAAACATTGACAATTTTGGGTTGAACTACGGATGGCTAGCAAATGAAAAAACCTTTCTAATAGTATGTGATTATATAAAGATGCCATTAGTCAAATTTCACCTATAAACAACTATATATTTTTCAATAAATCGAAATAAAATAGAGGTATCAAAAGCAAAGATGTACAATTAAACAACAAGAACATATTGGACCTTTGCTTTCAATTATTCAGATTTCTCCAAGCAAATCACAATTGCTCTCCAATCCGGTTATATTTCCGAATGATGTAGCTTTGTTCTGCAAAATGCATTTTAAAATATAAAAGACATATGTAATATACATGGTGTACATCAAACAAGCAACGAAGACCATGGGCATGTGCCTCCACATAATTTTAACTTTCATGTGCATAAGATTCATTTTCACTTCAGTGGGGTACATCACGTTTTAGCTTTTTAATAACTAGCAGAGTGGCAATGCGCGGGGACATCTTTATACAAATTTTTACATTGTTGTAGTGCAAAATGAACATGTCTTCAATAATTTAGTGTGAATGAGCTGTTATATATTATTTCAAAGAACATGTAAATGCAAAATTGTGAATGATAAAAGATAAAATTTAAGGGCATATATCATTATCAAAAATATTCTAGTGATTAAGTTACTTCAGTGATAACTAAGCTAATGTATTAACTGTGACAAAAAATACACCGTAGGAACTCATATACACATTGTAGGGTTACGTGCAGGAATTTTAAATAAAATTTGTCTTACATAACCGCCAAGATCTACTATGAAGATATGCAGCACCCCATAATGGCAAATCTGGAACTTACAAACACCGTTGCGGAAGATGGCGTTTGTCGATGACGATGTCGGTAAAGCCTTATGAATATTCTCACGTCCACGCCGGGAGGTGAGAATGTTGTTGATTCCCTCGTGAAGATCGCTTGCACAAGCGTAGGAGCATGCTGATGCCTATTTGCGGGCTCCGCTCATCCTCCATGTTGGTTGAGGTCATGTAAGTGGAGGTGAGCGTGCGCCCTATTTGTCTTGCTCAGAAGGATGTTCGACCTCCGTCTCGTCAATTTTTTCAGCTCTGCGTTTTGGAGGCGCTGATTCGGGTCGGCTTATGTTTGGTTGTTCCGTCATTCTTGTCTCGTAGCTGTGTCGGCATTCAGCGGGATGCTTGGCTGAAGCTTTGATAGTAATAACCCCCTAGGCCTGGGCAGCTTCATCATCATATAGGTGTAGTTGGTAACGCCCATGAACTGTGCGATTTGTGGCCGACCGAGGAGAGCGTTGTATACCATTGGGAAGTCGACGACCTCAAAGACGCATTGCTCGGTACAGAAGTTATCTCATTCTTGGAAGGTAACCGATAAGGTGATCTGACCTGCAGGCTCGTGTACGAGTCTTGGAATGACCCCATAAAATGGTTACATATAGGTTATATACGAGAGGTACCTGCATTTTCTTCAGGGTTTCTATTATGAGGATGTTGAAGGAGCTTCCTGCGTCGACTAGGACCTTGTGTACGATGGTATTGGCGATTACCGGTGATACGACCAGAGGGAGGCGTCCTGGGTAGGTGAGATTCTCTAGGCAGCCATGGTGCCCGAACTGTTGGATGTATACCCAAAAGGCAATGTATTTATACATCAATTCATATATTATGTTTCGTGTTTACTATGCTATAACTGCTATGATTTGTGAATACGTGATTCAGGAGAAAGCTCATACGCACGTGTAGAAAACATGAACAGTAAAAGTTACCGTAGTCTTATTTACAGACTAATTTGTTGAATGCTTGATGACCAAGCTTTCATGGTCATGGACATTGTATATGTCAGCATCAATGAGTGGCATACTGTTGGAGAACAATATGACTGGGTAGACCCAAGTTTTGGTATGCTAAGAGATTCGTTTTTTTGTCCTTAGCTTATCTCAGAAAGATTATTATACGACATGTCCTTGAACCATGTGGTTATTAGGGTTGTGTATACTAGAAGAATTACTTTTGTGTTGTCAACCGTTACGGTCGTCACTGGGTGATCATAACGGCAGTTACTGGGTGGTTACGATAGTGTGCATGATCTTAATGTTCTGAGATGGAAGATTACTCCTCTGTCAAAAGAGAGATACGCCTTGGGCCCACTCGGTATGAAATGTATCCATTATGTTCTGCAGACAATGCATGGTGAAGTTACACCATGTGGGATATCGTAATACGGGAACGAGTAAAGGGAACTAGCCGGTTAACGAGATAGACAAAGATGTAGTGAATCAAGAAAGATTCATGGCAACATCGACGGATCTATATCTCGGGTAAAGTTTTGGTATCGCGAGTAATGGGAATGATGTATTAGTAATTAACAGGTTCAACAGAGTGTTTTCGCATAACGGTAGCAGTTATTCAGTTCGTCCCTGGATCTGACCCTGACCGGTGATTAGATGAGCACATCTAATTATAGCTACACGTTATCGAACTGTAGGATGGACACGCTTAAACTAGAATTGGTTAGTTGTGTATTTTGGTTGGTTTAGAACATAGTGAGAAAGTATCACCGGAATGGTATTTGCATGATAGATATATTTATATATATCAGAGAGATAATAAAGACAGACATTGGATGTCTCGGAGTGATAGAAGTTACTATCACTGTCGGATTTATTCCAAGGGTGTTTATGTAGATGGAAATATTTATCCAGAGTATTGTGTCTGCGGACACTGGGTGTCCCGGATCATGTAAAAGTGTTTTATATGATAAGTAATTAATGGGAAATATTCTATAAAAGGAAATATTCAAATAAGAATTAATTAGACACAATATTATTTAATTAAATATTAATTTATTTAATTGATAAATAATTATGGGAAAATATTAAAATAAAAAGGCCAATAAAAGGTGGCTGCCACATGGGCCCATGGGGCCCACATGGCAGCCGCACCACCACTAGGTGGTGGTGGGCCGAAGCCGTGCGGGGGGAGGGAGATCCCCCATGGCCGAAACCCTAATGGGCCCTAGCGGCCCATGGGGGAGGCGACGGACGACGGCGGCCGCCGCATGGGCCGGGCGGTACGGCGGGCCCCACCCGGGGTTGGTGCGCGGCGGATCCCACCCGAGGTGGTGCGGCGGTGGGCCCCACCCGGGGTCGACGCAAGGAAGGAGAGGGGGAGGCGAGTTGGAGTTGGACTCCAACTCCCCCTCCCAAACCGAATTTGGGTTGGGGTCTTTCCCCTTCCCCAAGTCTCCCTACCCTTTGGCCATCTATATAAACATCACCCCCTCCTATTTGGAGGACACACAATAGACACACAAGTTTAGATCTCTTCTAGTTGGTTTAGAGGGATCCTCTAATTAGAGGCAACCTCTCCGATTAGACTAGATCTAATCTCTCTCTTTCTCCTTCTCATGTGTGAGAACTCCACCTTCAAATACGCCAGCGGTGCTTCAAGCTTGGACGGCGAAGCCCTGCTGAACCTTTCCCGGCGTACGCGTGCGAGCTCTCAGAGGGTTGAGGCGTCTGACCCTCGCTCTGCTGAACCAAGGAGATCAAGCAAGGAGAAGACGGCGTGATCTCTCTACCAGGCTTGGTTGAGAGAATCAGCGTCAGGCTACATCAACTACATCATCGACATCGGCGACGGGGCAGGCTGTAGTGGGCAGGGCCGGGTGACAACACAACTTGGGCTGCGTTGTGTCGGCTGTTTGGTATCCTGCATCTGAAAATGAGTGCACTTCTGCAGTTCGTTTGGCTGCGTGTAGGTGTCGTTTCTGGCTTTGCAAATGCGACAGCACCTTGTTTGTTGCGTGCAGCTTCCATGTCGTAAGACACAACAAACTGATCCGCTCACCACATTCAAATTCGGTGAGGTTACCAGCACATGGACAGTAGGAAATGAACATCACAGAAGCACACAACATAGAACTGAAGGTAATTAACAACTACCTAATTACATAGTAGGCCAGGGGAACACACCCATTGACACAAAAGCATAGGGTTTCTAATTACACCCCACAACCACTGCTACTGCTAGGGATTAGTTTAAGTCAGGTGCGATCCTTCTACCTGAGTAGTACTTACACCAGGGGAACACACCCCTGACATCAAAACAACAAAGGCATCGAAACTACTGCCCTTTAGCCAACTGTTGCACTAACGATTCACCTGCCATGAATATCACAGACGGAGGGCTCCTGAGTGGAGTTGATGAACCTGATGAGCTTGACCTTGAAGTCGTCGCCGTCAAACTTGAAGACCAAGACGTCGCCGATGTCCAGCTTGATCTCTTTGGCGAACTCTTCCCAGCCTTTGAACATGACAAGGTGATCATCGAACCACCTGAGCTGGACGAAGAACTCGCAGCAGTTGGTGGTTCAAAGTGGAATGCAAAGCTTGGGCTCGGTCTCACCTGTGTCGCTCCTCTTGTTCTTGTGCTTCTTGAGCTTCAACTTCTCGACGACCTGGCCTTGGATCTCAGTCGGGATGACGATCGCATGGAGGTCTGAGACTTTAACCTCGACGAAGAAATGCTCGGGCAGCACGTCAAGAACAACCTTCCCCACGCGTGGTTTATGGCCCAGCTCGGGTTCCCCTTTCAGCTTCTTCTCGGCCTGCTCCTTCATAGCCTGAGCCAGACCTGGCAGAATAGGTCGCCTCAGTTCCTGGTTGTGGATGATGCAGTCGGTTAGAGGAGGTGGAGGCTCGACTTGGTTCCTGCATTGGGTGTCCCAGTCCTGCAATGAAGAGATCATCTTAATTGCCATTGCTACGATGCATTGCTTGCAATTGAACAGCCAGTTGCAGTGCAGTGTGCATTGCTTGGCACTGATAAGTGACAGCGTGTGCAATGCATAGTGCACATTTGCAATGATCAGTGCCGACAGAATGCATTGCACACTGCCACTTATCAGTCGCAGTGTGAGCAACATTGACCATCATAACTTTGGGGAACATCCCTAATCTGTTCTAGCACACATCCAGAAGAGCAAGTACTCAAAAAACCCTAATCTGTTCTACCTGAGATCCCTAATCTGAACATCAACCAGATCTAAAATGTACCGAATAGGTAGCCTCAATGCCGATTCTAACAGATCTACAAGACGATTGAAATCATGAGGAGAAGAGTACCAATTTTACCATGCGCCTGATGATAGGCCTCGATGCCGATGGAGTCGTGAAGGTCCAGCTTGAGTGGACGAATGAGGTGCTCTAGCTGCCACCGGCGGCGGCGGCGGTGGCCGAGGTGGAGGCGCAGCTGCTGGCGCAAATCCGGGCAGCGGGTACTGATGGAGCCCGACATGCACAGGGAGGGAAGGGAATCCCGGCGGCGGCCCTAGTGGTGGCCTACTACCGCCTACATGCGCCGCCATCGCCGCCGCCTGGCCGCTTCTCACCGACGCGGCCATCCTCCGCGTCTACGCTGCTTCCATCACCGCCGCGCTCGGACGATGCACAATCGGCGAAGGCCTGTTGAGCGAGGGCAACCGCGCCAGGTCAATCGCCGCCTCCGCACTTCGCCGTTCACCCCTCAACCCCCGCTCGAACTCCCCGACAGCGCGCGTGGTGGACTGGGGGAGAATCTTGCCGGTGAGATCCTGGCCTAGCGGTGGCGGTGGAGGAGAAGCGGCCATTGGGGGTTTTCTGGGCAGTGAGTGCTTGGGAACTGATGGGACGTGTGAGAGACAGGGCAGTGACAATGAGGGAGAGAGTGGCTGTGAGGGGTCAAGGAGCTTCTCCCGCGCTTCTCCACGCGTGCAAGCGTCAGAGCGGTTTGCCCACGTTTGCGCCCCGTGCAGCCTGGCTACACATTCCTAGAGGTCCTGACCCGAGGGTACTTTGTGAATCGTGCTACGTGCTAGCCAGGCCCAAGAGGTGAAACAAGCAACCAAACACGCACTCGCTGCAGCTAGCAGGCCTAGGGCGCTGCAACCTACCAAACACGCCCTAGATATAAAAAAACAAGATCGTGACATAAGATATATGAATCCAGCAATAAGTAATCAATCATGCAACCATTATTTTCCCTGAATGAATCAAGGATTTATAGCACAAGCTAGGTTTTACATTACACCCTTATTGACCTACAGAGTTGAGTAGGAAAGAAAGAAAAATAGTACAGAGAAACAAGCACAAGAAATTGTACAGTTTACAACATCACATCAGGGTACCAATCAAATTATGTGAGATCTCAACCGGCCAGCCTCACTATTCTTCCTTTCATGTCAACCAAATTGGATTGCTAGCTATTCAACCAGCTCTGAGAGCGACTTCCTTGCTTCACTCGAGATGAACAGTGCACTGGCTTCGCGGCAATCCCCCAGCCTTCTCATCCTCGAACAGCTGAAAAGGGGTAGCCATTTACAAATGTAAGTGATCAGTGTCCATGGAGAACAATGAGCTGCTAAGTTCAAAGATGTATGTGGGGATTGAGGGAGGGTTGCAATCTAGGAGGTGGAGTTCATACCTGTTCCAGCATGAAGTGGGGACTTGCACCCGCTTGGAGCCATCCGCTAGGCGCTTGCAAGGCATGCGAGGCTCTGCCCCAGCAAACTCATTCAGAACCTTGCAGAATTCAGAGTGGAAAGTCGTTCAGAAACAAAAACACGAGATTCAGGAACGAGACAGACAGCCAAGACGCTTATCACGCACAAGGTTTAGAATTTGGCAGTACCTGGTTTCTGATTGCTCCAATCAACATATCACAGCATCCAGAAACATGAACATCTTTCAAGTTTGGACACTGAAGAAGCAACCGCTCTGAAGAAAGTTTCTTAGGGTGTAAGTACTCATGTACTAATAACTCAAGTTTATACAATGAAGAAGCATCCACTTCAATACCAAACAAGAATAGGATGTCCCACCTGGATTAAGATTTGTGCAAGAGTTGAGGTTCAGATCATTCAGCTCTGGACAACTTACATAAAGGGCCTGTCATACATGAAAAAACTGTAATGAGAACGCGGCTTCTATATCTACATGAACCAGAATACGAATAAATGAGCAATCAAGAATTTGAGCACTTACATCTACCGCTGAGCAGCCCCAAAGACTTAGCTTTTTAAGATTAGCATGCTTTATTATCAGCTTTTGGCAAGTAGGTTGTTGCTTCCGCGCAGTCTGTAGTTTTGAGCAAAACCTAACCCCTCCGTTTAGATCACCAAAGTATGATCTCCCTGTTTCAGGCTGCGTGTTAGCACACAAGCTCTTGCCACAGTCGATGAGCTGAAGAAGTGGCAATTGTGTTGCGGCCATCTGGACTCCATCTACATATCACATGAACATCACAAGTTTTAGATATTAGGCTATCAGCTATTTAATATTGCCGAAATCAGTGGATCAAAGAACACGAGCTAGGTGAAGGTTGAGACTTACATGAGGTGATATTTGGGCACATAGCAAGGAGCAGTCGGATTAGACTATCGGGAAATGCCTTGCCGACCATCCCAAGCCCATTATCAGTAATGCTAGATCTGGAGTTTATGCATGTAAATTTTGTTTAGGAACAATTTTACATAACTTTGTATAGAAAATAAAAAGGAATTTTGTCATCTCCAAAACGTTAGATTGCATAAAAAGAGCACCTACCCACTTAAATCCAGCAACTCCAAGCTTGTATAAGAACGAACAATAGATGCAACCGCTGCATCTGTTATTTTTTTACCTAGAAGCAATGACAGCATGCACAAGTCCCTGATGGACAAGAAAAAAATTGATAAGGTTGTTGAAATTAACTAAATAATCTTAGCAAGAGTGCGTCTAGCTTAATTCTGAAAGGTTGAGCAGCAATCCATAAGAACAATAAGATATGAATTTACCTTAGGTTAGCACCCCCAAGAGCAAACACAGCCTCATTGCATAAGTGAACTGAGGAGATGTGCAAGTTTCTCAAATTTGAGCAGGTACGACCCAGACTATCCATCAGACTAATCAGATCGGTAGAATCGTTATTTTGTTGCAAAATATCAGTGAGAGTTCACTCAAATTAGGACAGTTAATGACCTGTAATAAATGAATACCATTATCAATTTACGGAGCAGCAAATCAAAATATAACTGGAAACAATTGTAAAAGCATGCTGACTTACCGACTTTGTAAGGGGAGAAAGATCTGACAGCCAAAGGGTTGTAAGGCTTGGAGAGCTTATATTAAGAAAACCAAGACTACCGCATCGATCGACTTTTAGAACTGTGAGAGACCTCTTCTCCGAAACAAACCTAGTTAGTTCATCCCTGTTTAGAAGAACCAAGTGTCGCTAAGAGATCAATACTTAAATTATAATTGGACATATAATGTACCCGTAAACTGTCATGTATACAATATTATTACGATCATATGAGTGTTTGGTAAGCACAGAAAAGCAAGACAGCATATTGCAGCATGAAACAACTGGGTGGTATGCATCTTCAAGCACTAACACTACAGTTTGGTAGTACTCAATTATGAAAGAATGTGTACCAAATATTAGTCATAAACCAAGGCATTTCTTTCATCATATACCATTAGAAACCATAGGTAATCAAAAATGCATGGAAAGATAGAATTATTTCTGGTTCAGGAGTGTTCAGCATACCCAGTCATACGGTTGACTGCACTATCAGCCATGCTTATCTCCAGAGATTGCAGGTTTGGGCAGGAAAATGCAAGGCATGCAAGCATTGTGGCATCAACATCACTGTATCAAATGTCAAAAGGAACATGATAATTAGAACATAACAAAACAAATTGAATGGTACATCAGTGATCTTATTATATGTCTTTAGCCCCCCAAAGAACTAGATCAAGTCAATAACCCCGCTGCAAGCAATTCGATACTTGCTTTTCTAAGACTATCTGAAACCAATTCAGGAGAAAAACTATGCATTTTGTTGATTTCATCCAGTATGACAAAATCCATGTTTGTATCATCAAAGTATAAACAGAAAACAAAAGCAGATCTGCCTAATGATTCCCACATTATTGCATAATAAAAACCTACAAAATCCCCTAATGACACCAAATCGGTAAATGTGTATGGGTAAGACGCGGTACTATCCATAGGAGAGCTGTGTACGGGTTGTCATGACCATGGATTTTTTAGCATGTCCCCGATCTCATTGGCACTATCAGATCTGCATTTCCTACTGACAAATCAAGCCACGCACCGGTGAGGGATCCATGTAACGATCTCACGGCACCATGACTAATCTACCCCCCAAGAAAATAGCATCCAACAATAACCTAAGTTCAGACAAAAGCAGATCAGGTCGCCGCAACGATCCATTTCTATCATTAACCATTGGGGAAAAATCTTTGGTCCTGGAGAATTGCTTGTGTACTGGATCCAATCAAGCACCGGTCAAGGATCCACACGCGGTGAGATCTCACGGCACCAGATCGGATCACACATCGGCAATCGGAAACCGTACGCGTTCTTCCGTCAGGCCATTTCGGTACGGCGATGAATTAAGCACGAACGCACGTTCTGATATTAGTCATCCCATTTCGACGCTCGTGGATCGGATCGGGGTGGTTCGTCTGTAGTTAACGTTTAGTTTCCCTCACCTTTCCATGCGGAGCACGAGGATGGAGAGCGCGGGGCAGCGCGGGAGCAGGGCGCCGACGGGTCCGACGCCGGCGGCGCGGAGGCGGATCTCGTCGGCGCCGCGCCAGACGCGGCGCGCGCAGTCGCGCCAGCCGCGGCTGACCCCCGCGGCGGCCGCCACGCCCCGGGGCGGCAGGCGCCGGAGCACCTCGAGCATGACGTCGTCGGACACGCGCCGGCCCGGGCCGACCGCGACCCACCTGCGCCGATAGACGGGCTCCGGTTCCGACCCCTCCACGTCCACCACCTCCACCCTGGCCCGCTTCTCCGGCGGGCGCGGCGGGGTCGGGGTCGGCCACGCGACCGCCAGCGGCGCGACGTCGTCGAAGGAGAGCGCGCGCCGGAGCTTGGGGTCCCCGGCGGCGGTGGAGGCGGACGGGGGCCCCGGATGGAGCAGACGTGGCCCTTCTTGGGGAGCCCGCAGCGGCCGCAGTTGTAGCTGCCCCGCGGCCTCTTGGGGGCGAAGGCGGGGTGGGCGTCGGCGGAGACGGGGTGGGGGATGATGGCTGAGGAGGCGTCGGAGCTGGCCATGGGCGCGCGCGGAGATCTGGGGGCTGGGGACGGATTGGATCGGGGAGCTAGGGTAGGGTTTGAGAGGCGGAGTGTGGAGAGGTGAGGAAATAGGGGCAGGCAGCGCGGGAGCGGGGCGCGCGGGTTGGCGCCATTTCTCTGCCGCGCGAGCTCTTTCTTCTTTTCTTTTTGCTGTTTTTGGGTTTGGTTTTTCGCGTTGGCGCCGCGAGCGGAGGCGGGGTTTGGTTTCGTTTTTGGTTTGGAACGAGTCAGACAGACGCGGCCGGCTGAGATGGGATCGGACACGGGTGCGCGTGTTGCGAGCTGGTGTGGGTGATGACTCATGGACCTGTCCTATCATGATGATCGACGCTACGGAAAGTGTTTTGGCTCCGAGCACTAGTGATTCCGATGGTTTAAAAAATTAGAAAACACTATTTATGAGTTTTAAAAAATCTGAAAAAAAATCAAGGATGTAGCCAATGATATATACCACAAACATGCTAAAAATAAATTTCAAATATGTTGTAGTTTTTTTTTAGGAAAGGAAGAAGAGAGAGTCACCCTAACCCTAACCGCTCCCGTGCGGGCGCCGCCGCGCCTGCACCGGGGCGCCGCCGCCCCCCTGCCCAAGGCCGCCCCCGCCTCCCCCTCCCCTCCGCCGCCGCCGGCGAAGACGCCTGGGCAAAGCCTGGGTGGCCGGCGGCGGTGGGCTTCCTTCTCAATCGGCGGGGATCCCATGGAGGCGGCGGGGCTTCGTGGGATCGCCGGTGGTGGGGGATTGAGATCTGCTAGGGATGCTGGAGACGTCGTCCGGATGGTGGAGGCGGCGTCGCGTCGGAATAAGGGTGCTGGAGCTCGATCCCCATCTCGGCAAGGCCACTTGTGGCGGCGCCGGCGAGCTGCTGGCCTGGTTTCCTCTCAGATCTGCGGATTTGTAGAGGGTGGTCTCTCCGGGCGCGGTCGTCTTTCGACTCTGCCGTGGAGCTTCGAGAGTCTGTTCGGGAGTCGGAGGGCTGCTGATGCTATTGTCTTCCCCTCGGCCGGCCGTGGTGGCGAGGGAGTGGAAGGGGATGGTACAACCGCCTTCCTCGTTAGGGTTGTTTATGGTCTTTTGTTGAGATGCGACTGTCTCGTCTTGAAGCTTCTTCCGGCCGGCCATGGTGGCGAGGGGAGGAGGCGGCTCGACGTGGCGTCGATGGTTGGGACCTCCTGCTCGGGGATCTTGGATTGGAGGTACTGCCTGGTCTTCCCCATCTCCTGCCTGCCCGATGGTCTGGAAAAGGTTCTTAGCTCTCACCCCGCGGGGTGGGCACTCCTGCGGTGTTCAAAGCCCAATGTGGCGAAGGTGGCGGCGGTGACTCGATGGTGTCTGAAGATGTGCTGCTTCTGGGTCCGGTCCCTGTACTTGGTTGGTGACAATGAGGACGATGGGCTTGATTGCGATTTGGAAGTACGGTGTGTGGTCTTCTGGGTCCATATTGTATTTTCTTTTTTTTGTGGAGTCGTTTGTAATCGGTTTCGCCATTGTTGAAATTCCATCAGTTGTTATCTCAACAAAAAAATATGTTGCAGTTTGGCCTACACGAAAATGACAAAAATGTGGATCTAAATATGTATATTTTCGTATTTCCAATTTTCTCATTTTCGTGTAGCCCGAAATACAACGTATTTGAAGTTGATTTTTTGCATATTTATGGGATACATAATTGGCTACATCCGTGATTTTTTCAGATTTTTTTAAAACTTATAAATAGTGTTTTCGATTTTTTTTTTAACCACCGGATCACTGGTGCTCAGGAGCACCAAATCTACTCTCCGCTATGTTACCACTATTTTCACCGTTAAACAAAGTGCAATCCCAAACCCAAGATCCAGGAGGAGGTGCTGAGTGTGTTGAATTGGAGTCCTATGTCGGATGGTTGGAATGAGATTACCATTGTGCTTATACCCAAGGTGAAGAATCCATAAGGGATTACTGAGTTTAGACTAATAAACCTTTGCAATGTGCTCTATAAGTTGATATCTAAGGTTTTGGCAAATAGGTTACAAATTATCGTTCCACACATTATATCGCCTACTCAGTCAGCGTTTGTGCCGGGACGTATGTTCACTGATAATGTCCTATTAGCGTATGAAATTACACACATGATGTATCAGAAGAAGGGAGGGAGGGATGGACTAGTTGCGGTGAAGCTGGACATGAGCAAGGCCTATAATCGTGTGGAATGGGCTTTTTTGTAAAGGATCATGAGGAAGATGGGGTTTGCTGCCACTTTGATTGATCTTGTGATGAGTTGTGTCAAATCAGTATCGTACACGGTACATGTGAATTGGCAGCTACTGGACGGTTTTACTCCGACAGGGGACCCCCTGTCCCCATATCTTTTCATTTTATGTGCAGAGGGATTTTCTTCTTTGCTGCACCAGGCCGAAGAGGAAGGTTCAATACAAGGAATACAGCTTTGTGAGGGAGCACCGAAAATTAATCATCTCTTTTTTACGGATGATTCACTGATTATTATGAAAGCCAATGCAGCAAATGCGCATAAGTTGAAGCAAATCCTACAGTTGTATGAAGGGCAGTAGGGTCAGATGATCAACAAAGAGAAGTCGGCAGCGATGTTTAGTAAGGGTACAAAACAAGCATCAAAACAAGAGGTCCAACGCTCTCCTGGTATCCCACGAGAATCATGCAATGACCGTTATTTGGGTATGCCTGTGCATTTGGGAACATCAAAGAAAAAAGAGTTTGAATATTTGAAAAGAGAGGATTTGGCAAAAAATACGAGACTGGAAGGAAAGATTCCTTTCTAAAGCTGGGAAGGATATCATGATTAAGGCAATAGCCCAAGCTATACCTACTTATGCTATGTCATGCTTTGATTTGACTAAATCCATATGTGAGGAGATTAGCATGATGATCTGTAGGTATTGGTGGAACCAACATGATGAGAATATTGAAATTTGGGGGAACGATGCCTCGTTGGAGAGCATCGGCTACGTGTTATATAGATAGAAATAGCCTCTATCGTGGCATTGTACAGAGGGGTATAATACGGTTGGTGTACTACACCATCACCGTATTATACGAATACATGAAGTTTAACAGAGAAGACCGATGTCATTGGATTAATTGGGAGAAAATGACGAGATCAAAGGAGCAGGGAAGAATGGGGTTTAGGGATTTGCACATCTTTAACATGGTAATGTTAGCACGACAGAGTTGGCGCATGCTTCAAAATCCTGATTCTTTATGTTGCTCGATGTTGAAGGCGATGTATTTTCCTGATACTTCCGTTTTGGAGGCTACGGCCAAGCCTGGCATGTCTTATACATGGCGTAGATCCTACGGGGACTGGAGTTACTGAAGCACGGCATCATATGGAGGGTCGGATCAGGAGAGACCATAGATGCGTTTGCTGACCCATGGATACCACAAGGATAAACAAGACGACCGACCACGCCTAATGGACTAGTGAAAGTGCATGTGCCCTCATGTGTGGTTTTGGTAATTAATGACAATCTCTATGGACTAATGCTTGCATTGAGATATCTTTATAGATCTTGTCCATAAAGAAGATTGGAGTTCATGTGTTGGAATCTAGAAGATTATATGATGACCAAGGTTCTATCCAAGGGTTTATATGAAGAATGGTCATCTAGAGTTGAGCTTATTGCAAGCATGGCTTGAAAAAGAATATTGAGTGAACATTCATGTTTATCTCCAAGCCATCATCTATATCAAGAGAAGAAGATAAAGTGCAAGTGGATTCATGAAGACGGAGCTTAGCAAGGCTCTCCCATAACGGTGTATGGGGAGTATTTGGAGAAGTCTTCATCAAGCATGTGCTAGCAAGCATAATCAAGAAAGGTGTTCCAACTTGAGAGAGTCAAGATCATCATCATCTAGCTCAAGTTGAATGCTCAAGGCAAAGGTATGATCTTGATAGGGTTTCTATTTTACCGGTCTCGTGGTGTTAGTGGGAGACCGGGTTATAGGATAGACGGCGTGCTATCAAGAGGGGCTCTCAAGTGAGTAACTTGATTGCATCTTTGTGGAGAGCTCAAACCTTTGCATACTTGGCATATCATCTTTCTTGGTTCTTATTTGGCTTTTATCCATGTGAGAATTTAGAGCTTGTGTTCATCTCCACACCAAGCTCTAGTTCTTCGAAAACGGATTCCGTATGGAAAACTTGTTGTGTTTTCGGTGTTGGAGGTTTTGTCGGTTCATCTTTTTATATAGAGGTTTTACCTTTCTACTTTTGGATTCCTCCTCACATGATGGACTATGATGTTTCTCTGCATAATATTGAAGAGCTCTTTGTTACGATTCCAACGAGCTCAAGATCATCGAAATCGGAGTCGGATGAAAAAGATACTTTCGTATTGCTAATTCTGTCAGTTTTCTGCAGACCGGATATTTCGGGGTCAGATTCAGACCGGAATATCCGGGCCCCAGGAAAATTGGCGAAACTCGATTTTCCGTCGCTTTGTGCGAGCCTCTGGACTCGGCCGGATATTTGGGCCGGATATTTCGAAGGGGGGGGGCGGATATTCCGGTAGGCCGGATATTCCGGTGCTGACTTAAGCCGGAATATCCGGCCTCCAAGTCTGCAACGGCTAGTTTTCGTGGAGAGGTATAAATACCCCTCCCCTTCTTCTTCCTTGGAGCTGCACGTTTTACCCCTCTCTCTCCTCCATTTTTGACCTTGAAAAAGTTTGCCCCTCTCAATTCCTCCCATGATTCTTGCATATCTTTGAGGGAAAAGTGAGAGGAGATCTAGATCTACATTTCCACCAATCCATCTCTCCTCTAAGTGAGGGGAACCTAGTGATCTAGATCTTGGAGTTCTTGTGTTTCTCTTCTTTGTTCTTCCTCTCTTCTCCCCCCATAAGCATTAGTTGCTTTTGGTGGGATTTGAGAGTGAAGGATTTGAGCACTTGTGCTCTTGCCATTGCTTTGTGCATCGGTTTGTGCTCTCCACGAGGATTCGTGGAAGTGAAAGTTTGTGAGCTTGTTACTCTTGGGTCTTTGGACCCTAGACGCCTTTGTGGTGGTTGAGACCTTTGTGGTCACTTGTAGCCGTTCGGGAGCCCCCAATCCAGTTGTGGGTTGTGCCTCGGATTGTTGTTGTAAAGGCTCCGGATTCCGCCTTGAAGGATTCCGATAGTGGAAGGTGAACCAAACCTTTGTGGTGCGGTTCATCGGAGAATAGGGTGAGCCTTTGTGGCGTTGAGATCGACCTTTGTGGTGCCTCACACCTCTCCAACGAGACGTACTCCCTAAAAAGGAGGAACTCGGGAATACATCCTCTCCGTGTGCCTCGGTTATTTCTATACCCGAGCTCTTTACTTATGCACTTTACATTGTGATAGCCTTCGTGCTTGAAGTATTCTTATTGCTATCACTTGTTGCTTGTCTTGCTTAGCATAAGTTGTTGGTGCACATAGGTGAGCCTAGTATATTTAGGTTGTTGGCTTGTTAATTTAAACACCTAGTTTTATTCCGCAATTAGCAAGCCTAAACCGGAAAAGTTTTAATCGCCTATTCACCCCCCTCTAGGCGACATCCTTGTCCTTTCAATTGGTATCAGAGCCTGGGCTCTCTTTTTGGGCTTTACCGCCTAGAGAGTAAAGATGTCGCTTAGAGAATTAGTGCACGATCCCACTCTTATATTCGATGGCACAAATTATGATGTTTGGAAAATTCGCATGCTTAATCTTTTTAGGGCCATGGGTCCAAATTATATTAAGAGGATTGTAGATGTGGGTTTTTCTCCTCCAAAGGATTCCAAGAATTATCTTTAGAGGATGAGGAAAACTCTCATCTCGAAACTCTTGTTTCTAATGGTCTTATATGTGTTTTGAGCGATGTAGTTCTTGCATCAATCATGCCTTTTCGGAACGCTCATGAGTTTGGACCAAGCTTCAAGATAAATATGAAGTGTCCAACATTTTGAGGATGATTGTTCTCCCTCCACCTCCGGCCGTGACGAGTTCACAACTTCTTCCACTTCACCAACATGTGATTTGTCACAAGGTAATGATATGGTGAGTGGTGATAGAAATTGCAATGTTCTATCTTTGGACTTAAACACTTCTAGCACTCCAAATGTTTTACATGCTAGTGTTGCTAGTCCTTGCATATCATGTAATAGTTGCTTAACTAAATCTCATGATGATATGCTCTCTATGTCTTGTGGTCATGAAAATAATGCTTCCATATCCTCTAGTACTTGTTTGGCTAACAATGTAGAGGAATCCCAACATTTGTTGAAACAAGACATGGACCTCAATGGTGCTTCAAGTAACTCTTCACCATCTTTGTCCACTACTCACTTTTGCCTTATGGCTATGGATTCAAAGGTATCTCCACCTTTGGAACCCTCTACATCTTGTGATGATGTGGATGAGGATTCTTATGGAGAACATATGGATGTTGAATCCTAACAAAGAAGGGTGAGATGGTATTTGGTGCTCTCCCCAAAGGTAGCAAAGCTATCCCTCCTCTATGTGAAATCATTGCTTATGCTATTAAGAGTAGGGAAATCATTGAGGCTTGGAAACTCAATTTGATGAGAAATGTAAAATTGAGAGAGAGGATGCTATGGAAAAGCATCCTTAGAAATGCTCTTGAGGAAGAGCAAGAGCTTCGAGTGTCTCTTGAGGAGAAACTTGAATCTCTTGATGAATCAAATGATCTTATTATTGCTAAAATCATTAAGGAAAGAGATCATGCTATTGCTAAATATAAAGTGCTTAAAAAGGAAAAAGTTGAATTTGGTGTTGGCAATGCTAGACTAATTGAGGACATAGAGAGACTTGACAAAGCCACAAGGCTTTAGAAAGTGAACACTCTCTCCTTATCAAGTCTCATGATCAACTCCAAACTCAACTATCTAAAAATGATGAGCTTGCCAAGTTGTCTTCTTCCATTTCTAATATTGATGATGCTTGTGCTACTAACTCCATTTCTTGTGAAGCATCTATTTTGAAGGAGAATGTTGAGCTAAGGGCTCAACTTGAGTTGCTAACTAGCAAGTATAGGAAATTGGAAGAAAGTCATGAAAAGCTATCTAGCTCTAATGATGATCTTCTAGCATCCTATGCTAAGCTAAAGTTAGCTCATGAGGCTATTATGTCAAAGGTAACATCTTGTGAGCCTCATGTGGACAATGGCACAACTTCTCTCAAATGCTTTATTGCCATGTGCTAGTCCTAGTAATTCTACATCACATACTATTGCTAAATCTTGTGATGAATTACCTTCCTTGCCTTGTTGCTCTAACAATGAAGCATCTACTTCCTCTAGTGTTTGTGTTGATACTAACCATGTAGAGGAATTAAAAGAGCTCAAGGCCCAAGTCACTTCTTTGAAGAAAGACTTGGAAAAGCGTCATGTTGGGAGGTCCACACTTGACAATGTGTTGAGTGTTCAAAGACGCCCCAATGACAAGAGTGGACTTGGATTCAACTCCAACAACAAGAACAAGTCCAAGCCTATCAAGAAGAACAAGGGCCAAGAACAAGTCAAGGATTCGGCCAAGATTGTTTGCTTCAAGTGCAAAGTTGAAGGGCACCATGTTAGATCTTGCCCTTTGAAGAAGAAGCCTCTTAGTGAGAAGCAACAAGGGAAGAAGCCTCAAGTTCAAACTCAAGTTCCTCAAGATGAAGAACGGCCTCTTCCCAAGAAGAATCAAGCTACCCCTCCTCAAGTCGAGATTCCAACTAAGAAGAAAGGAGGAAGCAAATGTTGCTACTTATGCCGTGAGAAGGGTCACTTTGCTTCTTCATGCACTAATGGTACCTTATCCAACCCATTATAATTGATGATGTTTATTCTCTTCGGAAGGATAAGGTTGGCAATGTGTTTGCCAAATATGTTGGTACTCAAAGTGGTGTCAAGAAAAGAACCATTTGGGTTGCCAAGCCTATTGTGACTAACCTCTTAGGACCCAACTTGGTTGGGGACCAACAAGCTAAAACTTGATCAATAGGTGTTGTTGGAGGGCATTGGAGACTTGGCTACATCATGAAGAATTAAGGGATCTTCATCATTATATTATCTCAAGCAAGTCATTTGGATTATATTGTTCTATCTCATATCCAATGTTCCTCCTTGCGGTAACTTTTATTTAAATCATATATACATTGAAAGTTGCTTGCACCCTTGCATGTGTTAGGTTTTGTACCTTGCTAGTGTTTGTATGTGTTGTGCTCTCTACTTACTTATCTTGAGTAATCAAGTATGTGTATGTTGGTTTGCACACCATTTACTTGTGTTGAGCCTTATTGCTTTTATTTGATATCTTATCTTGTTGGCTCTTCTTTGAGAGATTAATGGACTATCCCATTGTGGGGAGTAATGTGCTTCGTACACTTCACCCTCCTAAAATGTGTATACATGAGGAATACCACTTAGTGTTGATATATCAATATTATCTAGTCTCTATATGGTATGTCATTCTCATGAGAAATTCAAATTCTATAATGTCCATTAATTATATCTAGTTGGTTTTGTTTGCCTCTTGTTAAGAAAATTGATTATCACATTATGGGGGAGTAATAAGCTATGTATATATTACAAGCCTAGAAAATGTGAACATATTACCCTAAGCTTTGTGTCTAACGCAGCGTTTCGCTCTGGCGACGGGCGACGCGGGGGGCGATGGGTCGCCCCCTCCTGTCCAGGCTCGCCGTGAGGGCAGGCCGCGCCGGCGGAAGGGTCGCCGGACTGCGGCGCTCCTCGCAGACGCAGTGGGCTGCTCTGCGCCGGGCGTTGGCTCGCCTCTGGAGCTCAGCGACGACAGCGACGACCTCGGAATCTGCGGGATGGCGTCCTGAGAATCTAACGGGGTGGTGACGTTCGGCTCGTTCCTGGCGGCGGCGCAGGATCCCGGAGTCTCAAGGCTTGTCGGGCTTTGTGCCCGTCTGCCGGAGGTGCCTGCGCCGGAGCAAGGGGCTCCGGTGGCGGCGCTCGGCGTCGATCCCTGCCCGCTTCCGCGACCTGAAGATTTCCCTCCTCTGAGGGCGCTAGGGCTTCCTTCGGCCGTTGGGGCAGCGGGAGATTGGGCACTGATGGTCGGGGCTCTCGCCATCCCGTTGGGCGCGGGGCGGAGCGGCCATCGCCGGAATCGAGGAAGGAGGCGCTAGGGTTTGCCACAGGGGTGGTCGGCCCTGGCTTCGGCCCAGCTGGGCCGGCTGGGCTGGTTGGGCCGGTGCAGCCCGTTTTGGTCTCCACGTTGGAGTCCCAGCTGCGATATGTTGGGGGGGCCTAGCAGGAGTCGGCTCAGTTGCCTGGTGGGCCTGTTGGGGAGGCCCAACTACGCGATTCAGGGGATCCGTCACCTCTTTATAAGTGGATGTGGTTTCCGGCTGGAACCCTAGATCGAGGGTTAGGGTTTCCTGCTTCCTCAGACGACATTCGCCGCCACAGCAAGAGAGCAAGACTCCGCCCGTTCCCTGCTGCACCTTCCCCGGAGGGCTCCCACCCTGGTGCTGGGGCCATGGATCGGGATCGCCAGGGTCGTGACTGGCGGGGGAAGAGGCCGTTCGTGGAGTCTGGGCGCTCCGGATATCGTCCCCGCAATGGCGACCTGCGCCATCATCTGGACCGGGAGCAAGAAGCTCAGCGCAGAAACCAGCGTGACAGGGAGATTGAGCTCGCGAGAAGAAGATCTGAAGACCGCAGGGAGGAGGAGCGGATTCGTGACCAGCTGCTGAGAGACTCGCGAGGGCGTGAGGATCTTCGCCCTGGCCCGTCCCGTCCGCCTGCCCCTGCTCGCCTACCGCCCCCAGCTCCTGTGCCGGCGGGGGGGGGGGGCCGCCGGCTGCGGCGGCCACCTCCAACATCACCTGCTACAAGTGTGGGCAGGTTGGGCATATCCAAGCGGAGTGCACTGAAGAAGCGTTCTGCATCAAGTGCGACACCAAGGGCCACCCGTCCGCGATGTGTCCGAATGGCAGCAAAGGAGCCAAACCTATTTGGGTGGGCTTCGGCAATGGAGGAAGAGGGTTCTTCTCTGTGCCGATCCCCGACGCCAAATTGATCAAGCCTGCACAAAACTCGGCGACGCTCCGCATTGAGAAGGGTACTATGTCTGTGGAGGACCTGGACTATGAGCTGCAGGATCTAGTGGACGACAAATGGCAATGGCAAGTGCGTCAAATCAGCCCGTCTGAATTCTCCATTGTCTTCCCTACCAAGGAGCTCTTGCGCATGGCCATCAGAGGTGGTGGGGTGACTTTGCCGCTTTCTGAGCTGCACGCGCAGGTCTCGGAAGCGGTGGGTGATCCGCTGGCCTCGGAAACACTGGAAGAAACTTGGGTCAAGCTACTTGGTGTGCCTGAACCCCTCAGAGATGAGCGCCTGCTGCTTAGCACTACATTGGAGCTTGGGGCTCCTCTGGAAGTGGATTTGCGCTCTCTGCCTGATGTCAATGGCCCGATTCGCATGAAGTTTGGCTGTCGCAAACCCGTCTGCCTGCAACCCATCATCAACCTGTTCGTGAATCTGCAGGGGTATGACATCCGTGTTGAGCGGGAGGTGGCGGCTTCGGAAGGTGTTCTTCCCCCTCCACCTCCACCCCCCTCTCACCACAGCGACTCTGATGAAGAAACTGAGGACATTAGCTCTGATGGGGACAAAGATGATTATGGCCGTCACTGTAGGAAGAAGGCAAAAGCTGCAGAGGCTCCCGGGCTTCAAAAATCCAATAATGAAGACCTTCAGCGCAGCAGCCAGAAGCACACCCTTGCCCAAGCTTCTTCTGTTGAAGGGGCTGATCTTGTGTCCTTGCAGGCTCTTGCTCAAGGTCCCACTGCCGCCCAGGCTCTTGCTTTGGATCAGATCCAGCTCAAACCCTCTCCGCTTCAGCCAACACTCCCAAAGACCATGTTCTCTCGGTACGGCTCAAATCTGACCCCGGACGGAAACGTCTTCAAAACTCTGGGAGAAATTGTGTTGGCTGCTTCTGTGCCGGTGACGGGTGCTTCAGCTGGTGAAGACCCGGCCAGTTCGGTACCTTGTGCCTCTGTGCTTACTTCTGCGTCGGGGGACGTTAGCATGGCTCTTCAGGAGGCAGATTCTGCTAAGGCGCGGGAGAGGCGCAGCAAGGAGAACCATGATCGCCCGCAAAGGAGGAACCGTCACTCTGAGGAAGACGAAGAGGTGGTGGAAGATTCGCAGGACCTGGAGATGTCGACGCCGCTCCAAGGCCACCCCGATTGAAACCCTCCGCAAGAGCGTCAGGAAAGCTGGGGAGAATGAAGAATCGGTGCTGAACAAGGCGGTGCGCATTACTGCAGAGAAGAACGTGGACAAGACACCTTCTGCTTCCAACAAGAACCTTAAAGGTACTCAACTCGACCCTGTCTTTGCTATCTTACAAGATGTTCCAGATGCACACCTTCTTTCAGTAGCAGCAGATAGCTATGTTGTTTTCTCTGGGGCAGCGGGTCCCCCGGCGGATACCCTTTCACTGATTCGTGCGAATGAATTGGCCCAAGCGGCGCTGGCCCAAACCCGAGCTAGGATTGAGCAAGACCTGGAAGCCGCTAAGTTGAAAGAGAAGCATTCCACAGACAAAGAGGACACTTCTTCGCTGGGTAAAAATGCAGCTGGGGCTGCGGCTTCAACCAGCAAGGACGGATCCTCATCTCCTTCTCCTCCGAAGGCAACAAAGAAAAGAAGAGCAAAATCTGCGGCGCCGCAGGGGCGGCGCCCAGTGACCCGCCTAGCACGGGCCCAAGGCATCGATATTTAATGCGTATCCTCTTCTGGAACATCAGAGGGTTTGGGTGCAAGGGGCGCCGAAACCTTCTTAAAGAGCTTCTGCGACTTCATCGAATAGACATAATTTGCATTCAAGAAACCATCAAACAAGAATTTACAGACTTTGAGCTCCAAAGCTTAGAACTCGGAGAGAAGTTTTACTGGTGTGGCTCCCTGCAACAGGCCACTCGGGAGGCATGTTGATGGGACTCCGTGACAGCATGTATGAAGTGGAAAGCACTGACAGGGGTCAGTTCTTCCTTAGCGCCAATTTCCTTCACCGGGCACTTAACAAACCTATGACCATCATTGGGATTTATGGTCCAGCCAATCATGCTAACTCGGCAGCCTTCTTGGAAGAACTCTCAAACAAGGTTGAGAGCTGTCGTTTTCCAATCCTCATGGGTGGGGATTTTAATTTGATGCGCGGGGCAGAAGACAAAACAACGACCGGCTCAATTGGCCAAGAATTGATCTTTTTAACCAAAACATTGCTGAGTGGGCGCTTAGAGAAATTCCTCGCTCGGGGGCGAGATATACCTGGACAAATAGACAACTTAATCCGGTTAGATGTGTGTTGGACAGGGTGTTCATCGCACCGGAACTAGACCTGCTGTTCCCCTGACCACTCTGCACGCGGAAACAAGCCTCGGGTCTGACCACACTCCTTTGGTTTTCTCCTCGGGGGAGGGCTCCCCGGTGAGAAGTAACCGGTTTTTCTTTGAGGTAGGTTGGTTTGAAGTGGAGGGCTTCTTCGACCTCCTACATCTCAACTGGGCTAGACTAGCTGAAACTGCAGGCGGTAGAGACATCGTTGATTGGTGGAACCACATGAGTGGGGGTCTCAGACAATACCTGCGCGGGTGGAGTAAAAACATGGGGAGAGCTGCGCGTGATAGTAAGCTTGCCCTTCTCTCCCAGATTCAGTCCTTAGACGCGAAAGCAGACTCTGCCGGTCTAGATGATGACGAGTGGGTTTTCCGATACCACTTGGAAGACCAGCTTTTAAATCTATAAAATGGAGGAAGAGTATTGGCGCCAGCGCGGGAGAATTCGCTGGACTCTTCAAGGGGATGCGAATACTGCCTACTTTCACGCCGTGGCGAATGGGCGCCGGCGGAAATGCTTTATTGCTTCGCTCCAAACCCGGCTGGCCCAATTCGAGAACCTAGGCAGATTCAAGAGCACATCTACGACTTCTATAGAGATCTGTTAGGGACAGATTCAGAGAGACACCTTGGTCTGGCTGCCATACTTGGACAGAGGGTGCCCAAGTATCAGCAGAGGAAAATGAGTCCATCCTCCTTACGTTTATGGAGGAGGAATTAGAGAAGCTGGTCATGGATATGAAGTCAAATACGGCGCCGGGTCCGGATGGCTTTCCGGTATCCTTCTTTAAAAAGTTCTGGCCGCTATGTAGACATGGGGTCTTGCATATGCTTAACGACTTTATTTTGGGAAGAATTGACGTTTCTAGACTTAATTTTGGAGTGCTGTCTCTGATCCCAAAAGTCCCCGGTGCAGACATGATTTCACAATTTCGCCCAATCGCCTTAATCAACGTGGTTTTCAAGATTATTTCCAAGGCCTTTGCCTCCAGGCTTGACCCAATTGCGAACCGAATCATCAGCCCTACTCAAACTGCCTTTCTAAAAGGCCGTAATATTCTTGAAGGTCCTTTGGCCCTGATCGATATCATCCATGAGCTTCGAGTGAAAAAGCTAGGGGGCATTTTACTCAAGATTGACTTCGAAAAAGCCTACGACAGAGTTAACTGGTCCTTCCTCATTGAAGTGCTGCATCGAAAAGGGTTCGACGCAGGTTACATTCACAGAATCCAGCAGCTTGTCTCGGGGGGACAAACTGCCATCTCTATTAATGGGGAGATAGGACCGTTTTTCCGAAATAAGCGAGGAGTGCATCAAGGGGACCCACTTTCTCCAATCCTGTTCAATTTTGTTGTCGAAGCCCTGTCGGCTATGCTCTCTGCAGCAGCAATGGCTGGGCATATTAAGGGGGTAGTTCCGCATCTCATTCCAGGGGGAATAACACACTTGCAATATGCGGACGATACCCTTATTCTGCTTCAAAATGATGACTTGGATATTGCTAACCTAAAATTCCTGCTGCTTTGCTTTGAAGATATGTCTGGTTTGAAAATAAACTTCCATAAAAGCGAGGTATTTGTGCTTGAGGAACCAGCGGTGGAACAGCAGCGTATCGCGAATATGTTAAACTGCAAGCTTGGTGCTTTTCCCTTCCTGTACCTAGGTCTGCCTATCTCGGACCGTAAGTTGACTTTAGAGCAGTGGAACTTCCTAATCAATAAACTTGCCGCGAAAGTTGAGGTTTGGATGGGCAGACTTCTTTCCTCGGGGGGAAGGTTGATTCTGTCCAATGCATGCCTTGAGGCCTTACCTAACTTTGCCATGGGTTTGTTTATGCTCCAAGATGGAGTACACGCTAAATTCGATGCAATCAGAGCCAGATTCTATTGGGAAGGGTCGGGGCCGAAAAGAAAATATCACTGGGTTAATTGGCCAGCTGTGTGTAGGCCGAAAGATGTGGGGGCTTAGGCCTAATTAACTCAAAAAATATGAACATGGCCCTGATGTTAAAATGGATTTGGAAGCTTTATCAAGATGACAGTTCTATTTGGTCGACTTTGATCAAAGCAAAGTATCCAGAAGCGCTAGATATCTTCTCAGCTGAGTCCCAAGGGGGGTCCCAGTTTTGGAGAAGTATTCATAAAATCAAGCACAAGTTTAAGCTTGGGGCTAAACATGTGATCAAGAATGGGGCTCGAACTATGTTTTGGTCTGATTGGTGGTTAGGGGACGCCCCTCTGAAGTTCCAATTTCCTCGTCTGTTTGCGGTGTGTAGTGACTCCGACATCTCGGTTGCGGAAGTCTTCAATCCTCTTTCTGCTGGCATTACCTTCCGTCGTGCTCTGGATCCTGTAGGAATTGGACAGTGGAATGCCCTCCTTACTGCGCTTGACGAGGTGTTCCTGCAGGAGGGTCAGGATGTGATTAGGTGGGCTTTAGAGCCCTCGGGTTTGTACTCTGTCTCGTCAATGTATCGCAAACTGTCGCAAGGGGCTACAGTTGCTCACTGTCGGGATCTGTGGGAAGCGAAACTACCTCTGAAACTTAAAATCTTTACCTGGCAGCTAGCTTTTGATCGCCTTCCTTCGGGTAAACAGCTAGCTCTCCGTCACGGCCCCTCCTCTGGCCGGTGTGCGGTGTGTAATGAACCGGAAGACGCGTCTCACATTTTTTTCTCTTGCATTCTCGCTAAATTTGGGTGGAGTGTGGTAAGGCAGCTACTTGGGTGCAGCTGGAGCCCTGCCAACTTCCCCCAATTCCATGCCATTATTCAGTCTTTGCTAGGGCAGCAACGCCGGATTAGTTGGGTTATAATTTCGGTGCTGTTTTGGGTCCTGTGGACTTCGCGCAACAAATTAGCTATCGAAGCGAGAGTGCTTAGACATCCGTCGGATCTAATCTTCAAACTTGCTATGTTCTTACAGATGTGGGCAAAACTATCCAAGGAGCAAGACAGCGACGCACTCCTGGAGCTGGCAAGCAAGCTTAAGGCGATTTACACCTCCTTAGCTCCTCCTCTTACCTGAGCTTCGCTGTGTCGATGTTCCCCTCTTCCCGGTCTGTTAGTGGGGAGGCCGGCCCCCGTATCTAGGGTCTGAGGACCCCCTGAACCTTCTAGGCTAAGCTGTACGCCTTCAGCAGTTGTATTCTGTATGCTTGTGAACTCTAGCTTTATTAATTTAAAGCTGGGCATTTATGCCTTTTATCTATAATTTTTTTTTGATATTCTTCATTATCTTATTCCTTTGTGGCATGTTTCTCAAACAAGTTCCCTTTTTGCTAAAATGATGTTGTTTATTCACTCTTTTGGATCTTGTTTGTGATGGAAATTCTTGGTACGACTTTCCCCAAATTTGTTTGCATATATCTTGTTGGGAAACCGATTGCTTCATGCTACCTTTTGTAGTTGCTTTGCATGATCGCGTGAATATTTGAAGCTATCAAGAATATCTATTTATCTAAGCATGACTTTTAAGTCTTATCCTTTGCCATATGCTTATTTGTTGTGAAATTGGTCTTCAATATCATTCCTATATACCACCGAGAAATATCTCTATATACTCGTTGTCCTTGACAAGTGATACTCATATGTGTGGTGAAATTTGTGGACCATCTTCACTTTGGCTCTTGCTTTGAATTGCCTTATTTTTATTGCCAAGGATTTGGTTTGATCCAACTTCTCTTGTCTTCCTTGTATCTTTTGGATCCTTGTTGCTCTACTCAAAATTTGCTTTGTGCTTTCTTGAGTTAGGAAATGCAATGATCCCATTCTTGTGCATTTACTTCAAAATCATACTTATAGATAATGCATTATTCTTGGGGAAGCTATCCTACATTGAGTAGAACATCATTCTTTAAATTGGTTTTGCATCTTGTTGCTTTCCTTGAACATTACTAGTGTTTGAATAATATGTATGGAGAGTGATGATCCCATTTGTGTGCATTTTGTATTCAAATGTAAGATCATAAATAATGCACAAATCTTGGGGGAGCAATCCTATATGTTTTTGAACATTAGTTGTCTTCAATTGGTATTTGATCCCGATGACGTGTCTCTTTGGAAGACAAACATTTTTTCGTCTTGGTACCTTGTGCCATCATGAAAAGTTTAGAGGGTTTGGTTTACTCCTTGATGGTATTTTCATCAAGTGGTATCTTGCTTTCATTTGGTATCTTTTCAAGTGGTATCTTCGATCATGTGTTGATTTGGGTTTTGATATAATTTGGACAATTCTTTTTTCTTGTCACACTTGTATGTGCTTTCTTGTTTTAATTGATGTTTTGTCCAATTTGTATCTCGTTTGGTTCTTGAAAGTCTTGTGCATGCATATTTAGTACTCCCTCCGTTCCAAATTACTTGACTTGGTTTTGTCCAAATACAGATGTATCTATACTTGTTTAGTGTCTAGGTACATCCGTATTTAGACAAACCCAAGTCAAGTAATTTGGAACGGAGGGAGTATATGTATATCTTATGGCATGCTTACTTTCGTTGATCCAATATATAGGATAAACTCCATCAAATCCTAAATGGCTAAGATGTGCATGAAATTCAATTTCATATCAATATGCACATATTTATGTGGAGTTTGTCCTATGTATTGTAGTTGCTCTAACTACTTTGGACCAAATGAGTTTGGATACCATTTTGTACTTGAATTAGTTTTAGGTACATTGGAGGTGCATTGGAAGCTTGTCTCATTTACAAGGAAGGTGTTATCACCATGTGCTTATTGGAGCCAAGCTCGGATGATCGTGAACTCTTATCTTCTACATCACCAATGCTATCTCGGTAACAAGTATCTACCTCATGCATACTTTACTAGCTTTCAACCTTGTGTTGGTTGTATCTTGGCATGAATCCCTTTAGTCGCAATTGATATGTTCTTGCAAAGCCTTTATCAAAACATCTTTATTGCAAATGTGAGCAAGCCGGGATGATTACATATCAAGGGGAATATACATAATCATTTTATTGATTCACCAATCCCAAATATGTTAATCTAGCATTTCTTCTCAAAGTCTCTCATATGTAATATTGATGAATTTGCAAATTCATTTGCCCTTTGTGATACTTGTTATCTTTCTCGGAGCATCCCAACTATCTTTTTTCCCTTTTAGATATTTTTGATGCTATGATGAGATTGTGTTGGAAGTTCATCTATATCCTTCTAAGATAAAATTGAGCTTTGTGCTATGCTTTTAAGCAATGATCTTATTGGTATATATATGACTTCCACTTGGATATCATGTTCTTCACCGTAGTATCTACTTTGTGTGTGCATGTTTCTTTGTGGACTTATATCTCCATGATTGATGTCTACTTAGAAACTTATACACATGAGAGTAGTTACATCTTTATTTGGTATTCCATTTTGTTAGTGACCACCTTTTATTGCTTTTGATTCTTTGGTGGTCTCTAAAAGGCACACGATTTGTTTTTCTTTTGATATTCCTTTTTGGACCTTAATAAGCTTGTGGACCTATTTGCTCCAACTTTTGGGTTGTGTTTATGGAAAGACATGATATGCACTATGTGCCACTTATATTGAACGACTATGTTGATGCTACGCTCATCTTTGCATTAGTCTCCTAAAATGTCTCTCCTTATCTCACCCGTATATTTTCAGTTGAGCAAGTCTTTATTTGTCACTTCTTTCTCTTGTTGCTCAACATTTCCTTGTTGCAAGTTGGTTTGCTTCTTTTCTATCTTTAAGCCTTCTTGCACTTGTTTGTGTTTCAAAATGATCTAAGAGGGAGTGAGGATTCCATGTTGTGCACTCCATAATGAAATGCAAATCCTACTTTGTGCATGTACCTTGGGGAGCTCTCTCTGGATGTTTAAAACACTTGGTTGATCTTATCATAAAATCTTCTTGTGTCCAATTAGTGTTTTGGATCCTTTGGTTGCTTGCCTCTTTTGTTGAGATATCTTTCCCTTTGCTATTTTTGTTGCAATCTTTGGATTCTCAATATAGTTTGATTTCCTCCTTTTATTGATCGGTGGAAATGTCCACTTGATTATACTCATTTTTATGAGAAAAGCTAACTCGTGGAGGAACTCTCACTATGTTGGCCTTCCGAAACTTTTTGCCCATTTCGGCAATTGGTGCCAATGGGGAGAAGTTTTGGAGGGTTTATGGAATTCGGCTTTGTACTTTGATTGGTTTTTAAGTATTTGCCTTTCTTGCCTTTGCATTCGTTGCTTGGTTTTATATATAGTGGAAACTCCACCACCGGTAATGGTTGACAATATATGCAATGAATTCATGTTCATACACATGTGCATAGTTTGTGGGGGAGTTTGCTCTATATATGTTATTGGACTAACATCACATACTTTTGTAGTATTTGATGTTAGTACAATTGGTTCTTGCTCGATAATTTCCATATTATAAACCCTCTCAAAAGAGATTGTCATCAATTACCAAAATGGGGGAGATTGAAAGTGCATATGCCCTCATGTGTGGTTTTGGTAATTAATGACAATCTCTATGGACTAATGTTTGTATTGAGATATCTTTATAGATCTTGTCCATAAAGAAGATTGGAGTTCATGTGTTGGACTCTAGAAGATTATATGATGATCAAGGTTCTATCCAAGGGTTTATATGAAGAATGGTCATCTAGAGTTGAGCTTATTGTAAGCATGGCTTGGAAAAGAATATTGAGTGAACATTCATGTTTATCTCCAAGCCATCATCTATATCAAGAGAAGAAGATAAAGTGCAAGTGGATTCATGAAGACGGAGCTTAGCAAGGCTCTCCCATAATGGTGTATGGGGGAGTATTTGGAGAAGTCTTCATCAAGCATGTGCTAGCAAGCACAATCAAGAAAGGTGTTCCAACTTGAGGGAGTCAAGATCGTCATCATCTAGCTCAAGTGGAATGCTCAAGGTAAAGGTATTATCTTGATAGGGTTTCTATTTTACCGGTCTCGTGGTGTTAGTGGGAGACCGGGTTATAGGATAGACGGAGTACTATCAAGAGGGGCTCTCAAGTGAGTAACTTGATCGCATCTTTGTGGAGAGCTCAAACCTTTGCATACTTGGCATATCATATTTCTTGGTTCTTATTTGGCTTTTATCCTTGTGAGAATTTAGAGCTTGTGTTCATCTCCACACCAAGCTCTAGTTCTTCGAAAACGGATTCCGTATGGAAAACTTGTTGCGTTTTCAGTGTTGGAGGTTTTGCCGGTTCATCTTTTTATAGAGAGGTTTTACCTTTATACTTTTGGATTCCTCCTCACATGATGGACTACGATGTTTTTCTGCATAATCTTGAAGAGCTCTTTGTTACGATTCCAACGAGCCCAAGATCATCGAAATCGGAGTCCGGATGAAAAAGATATTGCAGTTTTCGTATTGCTAATCATGTCAGTTTTCTGCAGACCGGATATTCCGAGTCAAATTCAGACCGGAACATCCGGCCCCCAGGAAAATTGGCGAAACTCGATTTTCCGTCGCTTTGTGCGAGCCTCTGGACTCGGCCGGATATTTCGAAAGGGGGGCCAGATATTCCGGTAGGCCGGATATTCCGATGCTGACTTAAGCCGGAATATCCGGCCTCCAAGTCTGCAACGGCTAGTTTTCGTGAGGTATAAATACCCCTCCCCTTCTTCTTCCTTGGAGCTGCACGTTTTACCCCTCTCTCTCCTACATTGTTGACCTTGAAAAAGCTTGCCCCCTCTCAATTCCTCCCATGATTCTTGCATATATTTGAGGAAAAAGTGAGAGGAGATCTAGATCTACATTTCCACCAATCCATCTCTCCTCTAAGTGAGGGGAACCTAGTGGATCTAGATCTTGGAGTTCTTGTGTGGTTCTCTTCTTTGTTCTTCCTCTCTTCTCCCCCATAAGCATTAGTTGCTTTTGGTGGGATTTGAGAGTGAAGGATTTGAGCACTTGTACTCTTGCCATTGCTTTGTGCATCGGTTTGTGCTCTCCACGAGAATTCGTGGAAGTGAAAGTTTGTGAGCTTGTTACTCTTGGGTCATTAGACCCTAGACGGCTTTGTGGTGGTTGAGACCTCTTGTGGTCACTTGTAGCCATTCGGGAGCCCCCAATCCAGTTGTGGGTTGTACCTCGGATTGTTGTTGTAAAGGCTCCATATTCTGCCTTGAAGGATTCCGATAGTGCAAGGTGAACCAATCCTTTGTGGTGCGGTTCATCGGAGAATAGGGTGAGCCTTTGTGGCGTTGAGATCGACCTTTTGGTGCCTCACACCTCTCCAACGATACGTACTCCACTAAAAAGGAGGAACTCGGGAATACATCATCGTCTCCGTGTGCCTTGGTTATTTCTATACCCGAGCTCTTTACTTATGCACTTTACATTGTGATAGCCTTCGTGCTTGAAGTATTCTATATGCTATCACTTTGTTGCTTGTCTTGCTTAGCATAAGTTGTTGGTGCACATAGGTGAGCCTAGTATATTTAGGTTGTTGGCTTGTTAATTTAAACACCTAGTTTTATTCCACAATTAGCAAGCCTAAACCGGAAAAGTTTTAATCGCCTATTCACCCCCCTCTAGGCGACATCCTTGTCCTTTCAACTAGATGAACCAATCAAGGTTGGTGATCTCATGGATGCCACCGCCTCACAATGGGATGTGGATCTGGTTCAGTTTGTGTTTGATGCAGAGGATGCAAAGGAAATCCTCTCAATCCCGGTTAGGCCTTGAAGGCTCCATTTTATATGTGATTTACCTTTGCCATTTTCTCGGTTTTAACTTGGTTTCTACTGGACTTTGCTCTAACACTAACCCAAATATTACGATATTTGGAAATGCTTTATTTCCTGTTGTGAGTTTCATGATTTATTAAATAAAGGAAGGAAATGAGGCATAATAATGCTAATTGGAGTAAATCAAGCAAGCACATTAAACAGAAGATCAAATTCCATATCCATGGAGACTTAATGAGACCGCGTACGGTGGCAAGCGACCGTAGAAGCCACCGTACCCAATGCCGCCGCCTCCAGCACATTAAAAGGGACAATTTTCGTGAAGGAGGCAGGCAGAAAAACAGAGAGGAAAACAATCCACCAAAGTGAGAACAAAAAAATAAGCGATCCGGAGAGGGGATCGTCTGCCAGAACCTGCCGGTGATCATCTTCTTCATCCACAACCATTCCACCGCACGTAGAGAGAGAGAGAGAGAGAGAGAGAGAGAGAGAGAGATCCATTGTAACCCTTTATGCTTGAGAAACCTTTCCTAGATTGAACTCGAGGTTTGGTTATCGTTCATCTGTAACTTATTGTGGCTTCCTACGGTAATTTAGTGATGAAAATTTTACTCTCAGTTATTGAGTTTATGTCTATTATGCCTCTCATGTGCGAGTAAATCCCCAAGGCGTGGGAGATGCAGGGGATTGGTGAGATGTGTTTGTGCCTTTATTTTCCACCATATTTGTGATAGTCTTTTCGATATTGATTATAGGATTGCTTGTCTATGGTTTGCAAAAATGCTTGTTATCTAGGGCCCAAGTAACATGATTCATAGACCTACATAGACTTTTACTTGTTGTTCAACGAATCCGCGACCTCCAAGGTGACAGGCGGAGATATCAACGAGGAGTGAAGACAACATGAGGATCACGAGAAGCCAAAGAACTTAACGCATTGGTCCAACCTAACGGTTTTAATTGTTGAACTGACCATGTCATGTGGAGCAGGGATGCATGACAATAGTGATAAACAAATCCAGGCATGGAGAGGTTTAACTACATAAGGGTGACTCGCATACCGACTACTCAATCGACAGAATATGTATCACATATCCGCTTCCACCATTTGGCACATTCACACGAACCATGAACTGAGTTCTCCTAGCGCCTACTTCATCCATAAGCAGTAAACCCAACACTCTACCACATTTTATTTCTTATTATTTATTTATGTTATTTACTTTCAGTACTAAACCAATTTTTATTTCAATACATTTAATCCCTGTTTTTCTTCACGTTTAAAGAGATTCAAACTTGTGAGTCAATTCACATAAGGCTGACACCTTGTGTGTGACAGAGACAACCATAAGAAGAAACACTTTGCCAGATCAGCTCCATGTGAGAACGATGTAAATCGGGAGATCATACTTTCACGGATTGTGCAATAACGAACTTGTGCCCTTGCAGGTATCAAGCTATTTTCTGGCGCCGTTGCTGGGGAGCTAAGTGCCGAGTGTTTTTGTCTTTTGACATATTGCAGTTTTGACCCTCTTTAATGTTTTCTGTTGAAGGCCGGAGATCAACAAGGTCAGGTAGAGTTTATATACCAAACTACATAGAAAGATTCCCTAGAGAATTAGTCTCAGGACTTATTGAAAAAATTCAGAAAATTCAGAATACTGATATCACAACAATGTTTGATAACATGCGTTGTCACTCCGAAAAAGGAAAAGACCTTTGAGGGAGTATAGTGCTCCATCTAAGGACTATATAAGAAATCCTATTATTAATCCAGGTTCTGAATATGCTACATATGATATTAATGTCATTCTTATTGACCACGCTATGAAGAATGCTTTTTCAGGATACGATAATGAAGACCCTGAGCGACACTTGAGGATGCTCCCTGAACTATGTGCTACGTTTAAGCCTAAAGAACTATCCAGAGAGTTTGTTATATTAAAAATATTTAATTTCTCTTTGGCAGGAAAGGCAAAGGAATGGTTCAAAACTCTTCCAAACAAATCCAATGGGGAGATGTTGCTGGTGGCTGTGTGCATCATTTTGATGTTTGTTATATTACTTGACACCAAGCAATAAAATGCGGCGGCTGTGTGCATCATTTTGATGCAGAGAACAGGGATCCGTACCCCCTTTTGTGAATTCCATGTTTTACCCCCTAGTTGCACGTTTCTGACAGTATTTACCCCATTTAGCAGATTTTCTACAATTTTACCCAATTTAACGAAACATGTGCCACAAATTACCCCATTTATGTTTTTTTTCCGATTTCTATATTGACTATGTGTGCCACGTGGGCGGTTTAGTTAACCCTAGTTTTCTTCTTGTTCATGGAACTGAATGGACATTGAGATACGCGTCCGCGAGCACGGTGAGCTTGAGCGCGAACGGACGAATCAATGAAATTCACACATCAAACATCAAAGCTCCCCGCTTCATGCAATGGTTGCTCCAAAAGTCCAGCTTCCAAATCGAGCGCTCCATAGCTACTACTTTACGACACCGTGCAACACGCCTTGGTGCTTCTACGTGCAAAATACATTCGAAAGCGAGGCCGGGTGCTGACGCTGATGGCAGGAACTTGGACCTGCAGCCCCTCGACTATATGCAATGCAACCTAGGAGATCTAGTCGCTGGTGGCATGCATATCGGACAAATGAGGCGGATTGGCTACCTTTCCGTGCACGGGTGGTGCCGCTAACTAAACCATCTAGGTGGCATGCACAGTCAGCGCAGAAATGGGAAAAACTTAAATAGGGTAATTTCTGGCACAAGTTTCATTAAATTGGGTAAAAAATGTGGAAAATCTGTTAAATGGGGTCAATATTGTCACAAACGTGAAACTAGTGGGTAAAAATGGAATTCACTCCTAAAAAAAAGATGTTGCCGGTGCACTGCTCCCTCATCCGAGGACGTTAATGAATGATGACGCCTGGAGGCTGGAGTTGCAGGGCGCCAGGGCGTAACTGGACCGAAGAAATCATATGCCTTGCTTCTTCACGAGGTGAAACTAAGGAATCCAGCACAACTACTTCTGCAACCACTTCCAAGACCCCCATTAGTGCCACTCAAATAACCACCTTTAACATTTGATTTGATAACGTTAGAAATTTGCAATTGGCTGAGAAACTATCCACCTGTACTTCAGGAGAACTGGCTAAATTGGAGCTAATTATGTTGTACGTACTGCATATTCTGCAGTGGCAAGTACTATTTTGCTCCATGCTTTACATGAACTATATGCCTCTTTCGGTCCAGACGGCATAAACAAAACCATAGGTTGATAAATCATCATGCATCGCCAATTCGCCATTCGGGGCCGTGAAAATGAAAATTAGAGTAAATTACAAAAAACCACTACAATTGCGGCTAGGGTTTCGGAAAACCACCGGGATACGTTAGGGTTTAAAAAAACCACTGGTTTAGAGCTAATTACTTTCAAAGAGGCACCACTTCTTCGTTAACCGTCTGAGGCGCTCAGTTAAGCATGAATCTGACAGAGGGGGCCCAGTTTCAGGCGTGACGTGGCAAATTATGACAACGCGCCGTTAACGGTGCGGTTTCACAAAAACCCACCACTATTCAGGTTTAGGGTTTCAAGGAACCACCAGTCGCAGTGAAATTCAGATAGGTGCATCACAAACTGATGACTGAAAAGAAACAGGTAATTCAACAAACTGATGACTGAAAAGAAAACAACATGGTAGAACAAACAGGAGATTTCAAACATAGGTTCACATAATAATATAAGGTTCAACATAATACAAACCAAGTTCAGCACATAAGACGAAATGGTTCAACACACACCAGTTGGCATAGACCAACTGGGACATAAAGGTGCATACATAATATGTTTTTCAAAGGGATCGACACACAGAATAATATAAGGTTCAACTTCATAACTTGCTTGCTGACAGGTGAATATTCATTCTGCTTCCTTGTTCTGCCTCTTGATGTCCTTCAAGGTCAATTTGTCAATGTTGCTTGCTGTGAAGTAACCCTTCAGTCTGGAGCTGCCCTGTCTGTGTCTTGCTGGCCTTGGGAGCTCTGAATGGTTGTGCAGCTGTTGGTGCAGATGTTGCCGGAGCTGTTTTAGCTTTAGCTGCCCTCAGCCTGTGCAGTTGCAGCTGGTGCCTGAGCTACCCTCCTTGCTGCAGATTGGCATGCGCCTTCTGGAGTTGCAGCTGCTACAGGAGCTGCACGAGCTGCCCTCCTTGCAGCAGATGGAGCTGTGGTAGATGGAGCAGTTGGAGGTGGTGGGGCAGTAGTACCAGCAGATGGAGCTGCAGCAGTTGAACTCTCTGATAGTTGAGCTCTGTTTTCCTGCATTAAATAAATAAATAGTCAGTGCCTATGTTAGTAAGTCAAATGAAAATAGCATATGAAAGAGATAAATAGTAAGTCAAAGGAAACCTGGTGACTGTTTTTCCTGATCTGCAGAGATGGTTTCAGTGGTGTTGCACAACTAGTGTATCTGTGCCCAAGCAGGCCACAATTGCTACAAGTAATTGTGCCCATTCTTGATGTCTGCTTTGGTGCTGGAACTTCATACTTGCCCTTCCTTCTCTTGCTTTGATTTCTACCCAAAGAAACTTCAAATACAGGAGGCTCTATGTCAGGTGTATCTGTTTTTGTCCAGCAGTCTTTTCCAGGAACAGGTTGAATCACTGGACCATATGCCTCTTTGTACATTTCTTTCTTGAAGAAATCATGCACAAAGTCTTCTGGATGCTGGTACGACTTGTAAATGGCTGCAATTGCATGACTGCAAGGTATTCCAGTCATGTCCCATCGCCTGCATCCACATGTCCTGCTGGTCAAGCTCACAGCATACTGCCTGTCCACTCCACTGCTTACTTCCCACAAGCCATCTGTTGCTTTCCTTGCTCTCCAAATAAAGCATCTCTGAATCCTCAGTTAACTGAACACATTCTTGGCTTGGTATCAACACACCTTCATCATCAAGACTGCGGAGATTGAGAAATACAAGTTTAATTTCCTATCTGCCTACATACCCTAGTGCCAGATCTAAAATCAAAGAGAACAGAGCAGAGAAGGGTGCGGATTCTTACTCGACGCCTCCCCATCCGGTGGTCCACGCGTGGCTCTGGGATGGCTGCTCCTTCCAGACGCGGGCCGCGGCAGCCTTCGCCGGCGAAACTTGCTTCACGCCGGCCGGCTTCGAGCTCCCGATGCAGTCGTCCCCATCAGCAACGCCACCACCTACGACTGCGCCGCCGTGGGTTAACTCTCCGCCGCCGCCCAGAGAGCTCGCTCCGGATGAACTCACCGCCGCCATGGTTTGCCTCTTCGCACGGGAGGGGAATGAATGCGCGAGCCAGTGGGCTATCCAAACGGGGGTAAGTTAGGGCAACGACCGCGCCGTTAACGGCCGTTAACGGCGCGCTGTCTTAATTTGCCACGTCACGCCTGAAACTGGGCCCCTCTGTCAGATTCGTGCTTAACTGAACGCCTCGGACGGTTAACGAACAAGTGGTGGCTCTTTGAAAGTAATTAGCTCTAGACCGGTGGTTTTTTGAAACCCTAACGTATCCCGGTGGTTTTCCGAAACCCTAACCACAATTGTGGTGGTTTTTGTAATTTTCTCTGAAAATTACCTGCATTTTCCATTCAGAAGAACTGTTTTGTTGTTGGGTTCAGCGTATGTTTTAGCTATCTGCCAATGAGCTAATTATGCAATAATGCTGTACTGGAAATTTTGCAGTGTTAAATATAAAACTGCACACGTTATCATCTCTGTACCCATTTTTCTGCTTCATAGTTTGCATGAATAATGCCTCTTTCAATTCTGATGGTATAAAGAAAATCATAGGTTAAAAAATCATAATGTGGCGCTGTGGCATTGTAAATTTAGCTGCATTTGCTATCCAAAAGACTTCTCTTGTTTGGTTCAGTGTGTGTTTGCTACGACCACGATAAGGAAACACATGCCTGTGCACACACGCAGGTTGCACTGGGGAAGAAGATATGTGATATTTCTTTACATTCAGAATAACCTTGACTTCAAAACTGATAGAAGATTAGCCCCTCACGGTACAGACATACAGTACAACATGACCTCCACTTAACCTCATTTATATTCAAGCACACATGTGGCACACAAAAATGTAAGAAACCCTTGAGCGAAAAGAGGGGTAACATGAAGTCTATCTATAACAATCTTGCAAGACGATACATGAAGTCTATCTAAAACAGTCTTCATCATCAAGGCGATTCTGGGCTTCTCCATAGTCATAACCGTGCAGCTTAATATTGATGCCTTTCTGAACACATGGAGCACAAGCTGGCAACTGCTGCTGCCAATCAGGGATTACGAACTAGCCCGCGTCCATACCGCATAGCTGATAGCTCCATGCCAATCCGGTGTTGATCTTCACAGGAAAACTTTAGATCGCAACTGCTGGACTAGATGTCGCCCTTCTGGCTCCTCCAAATAATTCTTGTCATTCAGATAATTTTGTAGATTATTGATAGCCTCCGGCTGAACTTTCGGGCCTTGTTCTTTCAAAGCTGGTATGAACTGCCGCGATATTACATCTAGAATTTTCATGAACTGCGATCCATATTTCTTGTGAAGCGCAAACCCAGCCATCTTGAGGAAAGCATGGAGGGCAAAAGCAGTGGCTGTGATGGCTGGGAGAGTATTGAGGAACATTGCAAGCCATTTCCATCCCTCAGCTAAGCCATGTGGATGTCGTATACCCATGATTTCTGTCTGAATCATGGCAGCATACAGCTTGACGTATGCAACAACATTTACCAAATACGCCTCAGTGCTCTGAAGATTTCCATCTTCCTCCTCGTAGCCGATAAGCCTATAGTAATCCGTGTTTCGTGCTTGTGCATTTAAAGCATGCAGATGCTTCGGAACGGTGTACATGCAAACTTTGTGGAACTCGGCCAGAAGATAATCCATTGCATCTGTACCCGATCAGTTACTAGCAGCATGACATGTCCACAAGCAAATGCCATTTTTTCAAAGGTTTTTTCCTTTGTATTTCGACTCTTGACTATCGAAATCATCTTGTCCACAAATAAATGACAAGCGATTGGATGAGGACAATCTTGTCCATCTAAAGCTTTAATAAGCTCAGTGGCCCTGGCTTCAACGCTGTCAGTTGTTGGCATAAGTTTACCAATAGACTTTCCAATTTGTAGGTTATATCGCCTATACTCCTTGCCGAGGTAAATGTTTGATGGCACTTGGTCATGTAATGCACGTCTCCGCGATTCCGCCTTTAATGCAGAACTACCAGCATAAACTTTGATCCCCGGTAATTCTGATTTGATCTTGATACTGTTTGCCATCGTTGCACGTGTAACACTGTTCTGAGGAATTTGGCTAGGTGTGGAAACTGCTTCTGCCCTTGATTTAGCAGCTGCTTTTTGAGCAGCTTCATTTTTAGCAGCCTCATATGCTGCTTTCTGTGCTTCTGCTAATTTTGCAACTTCCTTCTGCCTGTCCTCTGCTTCTTGAGTGGTCCTGTCCTGCTTCATATTTCCTTCCTTCATAGATTGCTCCCTTCTTTTAGCTTCTTCAACAGCAGCATCAGTTCTTATTCTACTCTCCACAATCCGGGATCTCTGTTCATGATCCCTTTGGACCTTAGTCAAGTGTTTATCGAGTTCTTCTGCGATTTTTCTCTTGAACTGGACGTCGAGCCTTATATCCAACTCTTTTCTTGACTCCCCATATTTCTGAAGTCGAGCAAAAGCAGAAACTGTACTCTGGATTTCATTCTGGTCCAACGAAGCTAGCTTGCTCCTAACCTCCTCCTGAATCTCGAGACGATGCTCGCGTTCCAGCTCCAGCAATATGCTCTGCTCTAGGCTCCTGTTCTCCATCAAGCGGTATGGTGGACCGCTAGGATCCAATGCATCCCCTGATTCTCCAAAGCTCAATCCAAGATCACTGTTCTCCTCTTCCTCTTCCGTGTCGCCTTCCTCCTCAACCCGCATCACAAAGGCCTTCTCCCTCGCGCTGCTAGCCCACTCCGGCTGCTGCTTGAGGGGGGTGGGTGGTGCGGTGGCTTGGAGAGCGCCGAGGTCGGTGAGGACGCCGCCGAGGGTCCAGATCGGGCGGGGGTCGAGCGCCGCGGGGCACCGCAGCTCCATGCGCCCGAATGGCCTGACTGCCATCCTGCCGTTGGAGTGGCTGGTGCTGGCCCTGCTGCTGCGCGCTGACGGCGACGGGCAGGACAGGAATCCGTTGGCGCCGGGATGCCCGCGCCTCCCTGCTGAGGGCCGGAGCGGGCGACTTGAGCGACGGTGGCGTGGATTGTCGCCGGGAGTGGCGGCGGTGACGAGTCTCCAGCGGCGGGGAAGGGGAGATTTAAGAATCGCGGGGTCGCCTCGTCGGGGGTGGTCTACCAGAGACCGAACCGGAGACAAGCTGGGCGAGGCGGCGCTCGCTGGGTGGTCACTCCGCGTCTGAAACACGCGGTATGGTCGTGAGGTGGAAGACTGCAGTAGAGCGTGAACCCATGGGCCTAGACAGCCTTTCCCGTGGGCCGATTGAGTTGGGCTGGGTTCAAATAGACCAAATGGAGATTAGTCTCATCTTCTGCCTCTCCCAGAAACAAAAGAAGAGAAACAAAAGAAAGGAAAAAAAAAAGAAACAAAAGAAGAGAACAAAAAAAAAAGTCTTGTCATTTGTTGCAAGTCTGTCAAAAGGGAAAAAAGGATGATCATCTTGTAGTGTTCCTCAAAATAAAATAAAAAACATCTTATCTTGCTTTGAAACAATTGGAGACCAGTCGCCACATGGCGGGTGAAGAATGATCGACGGATCGACATGATTATGTCAAATCCATCTTTCGCCGTATACACAGCGTCAAGTTTCTCAAACAAAATACTAGTAAATGCCACTTGGCATCAACCATCTCTTGTTTTCTGTTTCAAGTTAGGTGACCGATAAATTGTATACATAAGGGATACATTGAATATGCAAAGCTCTAGACCTCTCTTTTAATCCACTGTTCCGCATCAAATTAGGGCACTCAATAGAGATGATTGTGTGGAGTGCGGAGTTTTGTAGGCTGAGCTCCATGGAGCTAGGTATTTTAAAAAAAAAAAATCAGCACTCTAAAGATAAAGAAAATTTAGAAAAATGTCTAATGTAATATTATGATCTACAAGTGTGCTAAGAACCAGTCCGAAATATTTGAGACTGAACAAAAATGACAGATAGGTGGATCCGTCGATTGATTGAATAAGTATCTTTTCTTCACTATTCTTCGCCAAATTCCATCCTGCTTATCAAGTTTCCACCACCATTTTGTCATAAGACTTATATTTTGTTTCCTCAGGTCCTTAATACCCAGAACCCTTTTTTTCTTGGAACGACAAACCTTGTTCCATTTTACCAAGTAGTATCTTTTTTTTCTTCGTGAAGATCTGCAGTGCTACGTTACCAAAGCTCCTTTAGCAAGTCTACGCAAAGATGTTGACTCCACTTTGCGATTATTACAAAGAAGATGACACGTGCGTGCATGTATGCATGGCCACGAGAACTAATTCACGCTTCAGCCAGTCCATAAAAAAAAATCGTCGCTGTTATTTCTCCAACGAAGGTGAAATTAAATAGAGCACCCGCGCCGAGCTCCTCTGCGCCTTGTCGGTGTGCGCGTATGCATGCAGCTGCAATGAAGCCGGCGGGCATGGTCCTGGAGCACAACCCCGCGTCGCCGCGCGGGAGCACGTCCCGGCGGCGCCTGGCCGCGGTGCTGGCCCCGCTGCTGCTCTTCCTGGCCACCGCGCTCTCCTTCCCGTCCGCCCTCCGCCTCCCGATGCAGTTCACGTACACGCCGCGTGTCCCTCTGCAGCAGCCGGTGCACGCTGCCCGTCCTGCTCCGTGGAGCCTCCGCGGCGAAGCGGGCGGGTGGCTGTGTGCCTGGTGGGCGGGGCGCGGCGGTTCGAGCTGACTGGGCCCTCCATCGCGCGCCACGTCCTGGCGGCGCCCGCGCTGCACCTCCATGGCGGCGGCGTGGACCTATTTCTGCACAGCCCACTCGACGCCGACGCATACAAGTTCTCCCTCCTCGCGCGCGCCGTCGGCAACTCCTCGACGCTGGCCGCCGTGCGGGTGTTCCGGCCGGAGCCCGTGGAGGAGACCCCCGAGCGCGAACGGGTCCTCACCGCCGCAGGCTCCCCCAGCGGCATCCAGGGTCTCCTCCGGTACTTCCACCTGGTGGAGGGCTGCCTGGACCTGATCCGAGAGCGCGAGTCTCGAGGCAACTTCACCTACAACTGGATCCTCCGCACCCGCGTCGACGGCTACTGGACCGCCCCGCTCTGGTCCGACGACGCCTTCCCGAACTCCGACGGCGTCTACGTCGTCCCGGAGGGCTCCGCGTACAACGGCCTCAACGACCGGCTCGGCGTCGGGAGTCGCGCGGCCTCGAAGTCGCATTATCTCGCCTATCCATGATTCCTCGGCTTGACGCGGCTGGGTACAAGAAACTCAACTCGGAGTCGGCGTTCAAGGCGCAGCTGACGGTGTCTAGGGTCACGGCATTGGAGCGGCGGATGCCGTTCTGTGTACTGAGCGACCGTCAGTACGAAATTCCAACGAATAAACACCACGTGCCCGTGGCGTCGCTAGGGAGCCCCGGCCCACTCAGCGGGGCTAAGTGTCGGCCGTGCCGCCGCCCCGTGGCCTGCGGCGAGGGATGCGCGGTGGAGCGGATGGACCGCGCGTGGGGCTGGACGGAGTGGCGAAACGGGACGCTGGAACTTTGCGACGCTACCGGGCCGTGGGAGGACGGGTGGGAGGAGGTGTTCGACCAGGTCGCCGGCGAGGAGGCGGCGGCGCAGCGGCGGAGGGTGGCGGCGATGGGGCTCGACGAATGCAAGGTGGAGATGGGGGCGCTCAGGGCCGAACCGAGCGGTGGGACGCGCCGAGCGATGACGAGATTTGCCGCCTCGGGCTCACGGCAGCGAGGGGCTCCGACTCGTCCGCTTCTTCGTCTTTGTCTTCTTCAGACAGTAAACAACAGTCAATCAAACAACCTTGACATTTTCCTTTCGTCTACTTGACAAACATAGTACTCACTCCGTTTCTAATATAAAATGTTTTAGATATTGCTAGATTCACATGTATCCAGAGTCAAGACACGATTTATGTTCATCCATTTCAGTTCATATTTAGACTACATTTGAAATATCTCAAACATCTTATATTTAAAAACGGAGGGAATATAAATTTACACCTAGTCATTAGTGATCAACGATGGATATGGGAGAGATAGAATAAGCATGACTTCAAGTCATGTTTGTATCGCATGAGTTTTGCAGCATTATTGATTCCGTATGAATGAGTTCATTTCCTGCAAGTCGTATGACAGTCCACCTTGAATTCTAATACGCGGATTAACGCAAAACCTACTTGTTGCCTGAGCACCGTGGTGTCTTAGGGGACATGTCACTTTGTTAAAGCCAAACACAGACGTGCCATTTTGTGAAAATCTTCTCTAAAAGGGGATATCCATGTATGGAGACCGCCCTTTGTTTGTCGGACGCATGCTTTGATTCTGTTTTGAAATTAATATGTATCCAATTCTATTAGATTTATAAGAAATAAGTTTGCAAAAATGTATTTCATAGAAATATGTCCTCAAATTAAGAGACAGTACAATGGAGCTACAACGGTGTTGATGTCGGGCGTCTCTAAGCGCTACTCACCGACATATTGTGCGCGCACGGATTCAGTTGCGTGGATAAGTCCTGTCAGGTCCGTGCATGTGCGATTGTGCAATGATTGATAGGGAGGTGGTGGCAGCATGGAGTGACTTCGGCGTGGTGGCGCTCTTTGAGTGTTGGGTGTCGAGTTTGAGGTGAGAAAGCTCTAGGTCCGACCTTTACTGGTTGAACCTGGCAATGACGACGTTCGCGTGGCGTTCCCTTCTTGATGATATATCATGGACAGTGGCGGAGTTACGTGTTAGCTGTGGGGTCAGCTGACCCCACACTTTTTTAGAAACCCCCAACAATATATGCATATTTATGGATTGATCCCTGCTATTTTCTGTTTGACCCTGCTATTTTCTGTTTGTGAAAGTGCATGTGTTGCCCCATGCGTGGTTTTGGTAATTAATGACAATCCTTATGGACTAATGTTTGCATTAAGATATTCTTGTAGATCTTGTCCATAGGAAAAGATTGGAATTCATGTGTTGGACTCTAGAAGATTACATGATGAGGTTTATATGAAGAATGGTCTTGTGAAGAGTTGAGCTTATTGCAAGCATGGCTTGGAAAAGAAGTTTGAGTGATCTTTCATGCTATTTCCAAGCCATCATATATATCAAGAGAAGAAGATGAAGTGCAAGTCCAATATGATCCATCTCGGAAGATATCATTTGATTGAAGCTTGCAATCAAGACATGAAGACGAGCTTAGCGAGGCGCTCCCATAATGAGTATGGGGGAGCATTTGGAGATGTCTTCACCAAGCAAAGCGCAATCAAAAAGGTGGTCCACTTGAAGAGATCAAGATCGTCATCATCTAGCTCAAGTGGAATGCGCAAGGCAAAGGTATGATCTTGATAGGTTTTCTATTTTACCGGTCTCATGGTGTTAGTGGGAGACCGGGTTATAGGATAGACGTCGTACTATCAATAGGGGCTCTCAAGTAAGTAACTTGATCGTATCTTTGTGGAGAGCTCAAACATTTGCATACTTGGCATATCATCTTTCTTGGTTCTTATTTGGTTCTTCTCCTTGTTGGGTTTTGGTGCTTGTTGTGATAATCATGACAAGCCCAATTTCTTCGAAAATGGATTTTGGATGGAAAACTTGTTGCGTTCTCGGTGTTGGAAATATTACCGTCCTCCTCGAGATAAGGTCCACACAGGGGCGGAGCCAGGATTTGACCATGGGGGGGCAAGGCAAAGTTAGAATTTTTTTTGGGTGTCATTCTTCTAAATTTGCCTGTGGCATTGTCTATTGTGAAGAAGACAACGATATAGCTCAACCATCCTCAAAAAATATATAGCTCATATAACACAACAATATGTAATTAGTGCTTAATAGAAACACTAAGTAGAGGGTGTTACAAAAATTAATGTGTTATGTGTAGATCTACGGCTAGATACCGGATCCATCGTGCAAAGTGATCATGTATTATATATCGATGAAGATCTCCTTCTCTGCATTCTTAAAAGATGAAAGATGCATGTACAGTAAAAAGTCGTTTGAGCAAAGCGAATTGGTTTTATAAATTAACCAGGCAAAAAAATATTAAGTTGGACAAACCAAAACAAACTTGATGATAAACAAATAAATTAGATTAGCCATTGTCAAATGATTGATTAATTAATTTCCTCTAATCATCAGCTATGTCATCAATAAAAAGAAGCCCTAGCTATTGTACATCATACCTTACATCCTTAATCAGTTGAGATCTAACTGGTTGATCGGAGAACGGCGACCGACCGCACGCCTGGTTGGAAGCCTGGAAGGCCATGGCCGCCGGGAATCGCAGCAGATTAGATCGGTAGGTACTGTCCTAAGCGGCGGCGAGGCGAGTCCATTCTCCATTGTGAAGACGAGGCGACGATTGAAAGGAACAGATCTTGTTTTCTAGACTCACGTAGTGAAAATGACAAGCGATTGGGTAGCAGCGGTTAGCTTGGGAGATGTGGGTTTGTGGCCTCGTGGGCTTCTGAGATATTGGATATAGGTCTCGCATTGTCAAGTATTTTTCGGCACTTAGGCCTGTAATGAGCCCAGAACTAGTCAATACATATACGTATATGTATGCCTATACGGGTACATTTCCTAGCGAAATACATTGGGGGGGCTGATGGTTGGGAGGGGGGTCTGACCCCTGCTAGCCCCCCTGGATCCACCCCTGGGTCCACACCTCCCATGTGTGATATATCCTCTATATTTGTGACCCTTGATTTCATCTCTTGTCACTACCTTTCCAACCTCGTTGGTTTCATCTCGTTTGGAGCTTTCTTGCAAAAGTTATTGCATTTCAGGATTTACCGGTTGTTCTTATTTAGAGAAGGCTTACCTTTCTTCATTTGGTTTAATCCTCACATGATGGACTATGATGTTGCTCTGCATAATCTTGAAGGGCTCTTCGTTGCGATTCCAACGAGCCCAGGAACATCGAAAACGGAGTCCGGATGATCAAGATATGTTCGTTTTCGTATTGAACGTTTTTGCAGTTTTTGTCGGCCGGCCCCAGGCCGGTTGCGTCGGGCACCCCGCCGGCCCCCAGGCTGGTCGCTTCGGTCACCCCGCCTCGAAGGATTCCGATAGTGGAAGGTGAACCAAACCTTTGTGGTGCGGTTCATCGGAGAAAAGGTGAAACCTTTGTGGTTGTTGAACCATTGTGTTGGTTCACACCTCTCCAACGAGACGTACTCTCCTAAAAAGGAGAAACTCGGGAATACATCCTCGTCTCCGCGTGCCTCGGTTATTTCTATACCCGAGCTCTTTACTTATGCACTTTACATTGTGGTAGCCTTCGTGCTTGAAGTATTCTATATTGCTATCACCTTGTTGCTTTTCTTGCTTAGCATAAGTTGTTGGTGTACATAGCTGAACCTAGTTTATTTAGGTTGTTGGCTTGTTAATTTAAACACATATTTTATTCCGCAATTATCAAGCTAAACCGAAAAAGTTTAAATCGCCTATTCACCCCCTCTAGGCGACATCCTTGTCCTTTCAGTTTGTTCAGTCTTCTATTTGGGTGAAAACTCATCATCTGACTTATGTGGTTGCATCCAGTGACGTCGGTGTCGTGCATCGTTCCCTTCTTGAAGGTGTTGCTGTTGGAGCACCTCTCGTGGTATCCTTGAGTTCATATCATTTATGGATGCTGCTATAGTTCACTGCATCTAATTGTTGATCGTGTTTTATTTTCTTTTTTTAATAATTTGGTTGTATGTATTCTGGATGTCATGACTAGATTTTAATATCATGTTGGTGCAGAGCTCATGCGTAATTGATATTGTCTTGATATTAATATATTCCATGTATAAAAATATCTACCATAAGTGGGGTAAAGTAGAGAAAAATTACCTAGGTGCCCAACTTTAACATTGCAACGATATATGTAAGTGAACCATCTTATTAAAACAATGTGTTGCATTTGAAAAGCCTTGGCATCTCGAATTCAATGAAACGATATACGTAACCAAACCATATAGTAACTAACAATGGTGTAACCCCAACACACACTATACAATAACAAGGATGATCAAATTCCTACCAAAATAAATAAACTAATGGTTATTAAATTTATGCACTAGCCAACTATCTCAAAAATCCGAACTGATGGAAAGGGCTAGGCAATATATTATATTCTTGAAACTCCCCCTCACGTCTAGGCGGTGGACTTTTTCTTCATGGGACTAGGACGTGGAATTCGGGTGCCCGCAGATATTTTATTTAATACTGCGTTGGCCAGGATTTGAACTCGAGACCTCTAGCTCTGATACCATATTAAATTGATGCACTAGCCAACTATCTCAAAAGTCCGAACTGATGGAAAGGGTTAGGCAATATATTATATTCTTGACAATGGTAATGCCACACACACAAAAGCTAGCCGATACTAGCAAAAGAACTTACAACCTCAAATCCTCCATAACCTATAAATTTAATAGTGTGAATTTAAATTATCAACTGGAAAAGTGAAAAAAATATAATTATGTTAAGATAAATTTAACCTTTTAGTATCCACGCTTTGTTATTTCCATGAAATGATCAACTTGATCATTGGTGCCTTTTTATTATCAACGTAGAAAATTACACTACCACGCAAACAGGGGATTACACAAATAAGTTTTCACATGATTAACCGCGGAGAAGCACCTCTCAACCGCAGCAGTGGAAACAAGCAACACATCTATTATATCCATAAGCCGATAATCTAAAGGATAAAACACATATGTTTTCTCCTCTTTAAAATGAAGACGCACGATGTTTCCGTCCCCGCTTGCAGATGACACTGCTGCAAATCGCCAAACACCAGTCTCCCAGTTGTCAGGCTTACGATTTTGACGTGGACATCACCCACAAACAAAATCGGTCCCGGACAACGGCATGTGAAGTAACGTCGTAATCGTGGTGCAAATGTCGATATCGACGTGCCCGATGGTGCTAAACGAAAATCAGGGCATTACCACTGCCCACGGCTTTGGTAAATTGCACCGTAAAACCGTTCTTTCAAGATGGGAGGTGGCGAGGTCCTATCGCGTAGATTCTTTATGCGAAATTGTTGGAGATGCCTGTAGCTAGTATATACTCCAGCTATTGGTAGATGAACGGTAATAATTAACAAACGGAACGATCTGTTATATAAAGTATATGGCATGTTTGCGTACAGTACACATTAACACATGCGTCGATCAGTTCCTTGGGCATGAGAAAGTGACTGAACTGCGATCGTTGACAAATAATTGAGTGGCATTACAGTTACGGCAGGTGGGCATGAGAAAGTGACTGAACTGCGATCGTTGACAAATAATTGAGTGGCATTACAGTTACGGCAGGTGGTTCCTTCGGTTTGTGAAAGAAAGTCTGACCGAAGGGCGTGCGTGTGCAGTTGTCTGGTGGATACCGTCTTTTCCTCCCCTTGACCCTCTCCTCTACAGCTAGCGCCGGCCTCTCTCCCCCCCATCGCCGGCGGCCAAGGTGGCCGGCGGTGAGTGGGAGGGAGGTCTGGATGTGTATAGTGGTAGGTGTAGGGCTGCTCGGCTTCATGCCGTCTTGGATCTTCTTGCTGGAGCTCGCGGTCGGCGTCCGGTGGTGGGTTGGTTCCTCTCTCTATCGATTTCCATGGTGGAAATTGATGGCTGGTGGCGGATCTGGCCAGATCCTCTTCAATAAGACCGATTTTGGGTCGGGACGGGGGCGGATCTTGGGTGTTGTCTTCTCGTTTCTTCTTGTCCATGGTGGCCGAGAGGAGTTCGGGAGGGAAACCCTATCCGTCAAGGAGTCCTGGTGCTGGCCTGTTTGGTTTGGATTTGTGGAAGATGGGTGGCGTCGTTGTCTTCTTCTCTGGTCTGGACCAGAGACGGCGACGATGATCTGGTGGTGGCTCGGGGATGATTCCCCGCCGATGTGCGTTCAGCGGAATCGATTCCGACATCTGGGTCGGATGTCTCCTGCGGTACCTCAACGCAGCTTGTCTGCTATCGAGCCCTGCTGGGTGTTGGCTGAGTGGCAGCCTCGGCTTCTTCTCTTCCGGCGGTGCTATGGCGATGCTGGTGGTTGGCAGAAGCGGATGGCGTGGTGGTGGAGCTTGTGGACCTACAAGGACTTCGTTGTAATTTTCTTATTTGCTAGGTTTCTTTTGCTTTTTTTCCAGAACAGGTGGCGTCGGGATGGTTCTAGGATGTGGGTGCGTGGATGTGTTTGTACTGGTTATTTTATATGAACACGTACTCTTCCTCTCAAAAAAAAAAAAGTCTGACCGAGATCGTTGACAAGATATTTGGACTGGATTACAGATGACAAGTTGAAAAATTCGTCACGTGAAAAATGCGATGACAAAGAGAGTACCAGTGATGCACAGTGGGGCGCGCAGAGCGAAAAACGGCTTCTACTCGCGCGACCCAAACGCCGCTTTCGTCCGGAGCAGCCCGATATTTTGTCCGGGGCTACCAACACAACCCCGCGCCGTGGGGGTCGTTTTGTTAGCACCGGACGAAACGAAATGTGCGCGGGCCCGCCCTGTCAGCGTCACACAAATCCAAGTAATTCATCGCCGTCGTCCCCGCAGTTCATTTGGCCACCTGGAAAATCCAAATCCGGAGCTCGTCGCGGCGCCTGGAAAATCCTGCGCTCACTTGGTCGACCAAGGAGATGTCGGAGGTCATGAATGCATGTGTGATCATGCACAACATGATCATTGAGAATGAGCGGGAGAATCCAATGCATGATCCGCTTCTGTTTGACTTCCAGGGTCCTTTGGCTGATGTTGATCACGAAGTGCCAGCGGATTGGATTGACTACATCGTTATGCAGATGGAGATCAGAGATGAAGGTGTTCATAAACAACTTCAAATGATCTAGTGGAACATTTTTGGGTGTGCAAAGGATTAGCCACAGCTTAGTTGGACTTCAATTTATTTTAATTGTATGAATAATTTTTATTTCATTGCTGAAATTCAATTTGTGCAACTATTTGTGGAACTATATTTGTGCAACTATTTATAGAACTTTATTTTTTTATGTTGAAAAATTCTATGAGGCGTGTGTTTGGGGCGGCGAGTGGAGAGAGGGCGCGCCCATAGGCGCTGTTTGGTCCGGACGCCCCCCCATAGCGCTCGTTCCAGCGCAAATCCGGACGCCTGGCCGTATGGGGGGCGCGAGTGGAGATGCTCTTAAGGGAGCAGGGATTGATTGCTATGCGCTCGTACGGAGAAGTGAGGCCTTGTACCATTGTACGTCAGTCAGAAGAAGAAGGGGAGGTCTATGTCCGGGTTAGAAGGGTCGTTGCCACTTTGCCGGCAGCGCCCGCCACTCCAGACATGCTTACAAATTCTCTTCGCGCACTATATATCACGAAATATTTCCCCGTGCCCTGTTCTTCATGTCATGATTATCATCTTCGTCGACTAATAATAACCGTATCTCTCTCGGGCGACATGGAGGCCAACGGCCGCGGCGAGCACCACTCGCCGTCGTCGAACAAGCTCCGGCGCGGCGGCAGCGACGTGTCGCCGTTGGTCAGCCACAGGTGGGCGCTCGCGGCCGCTCTCACCGTGTTCTGTTCATCGCCGGCACGCTGCTCTCGGTGACGTCGTCGCTGTCGCTGTACCCCGTCTCCGGCTTCTTCTACGCGGCCACCCGCGCTGGCTTCGTCGTCCCTCCCACGCCGCCTCCGCCGGGCGCCGACGTCGCGCGGCTGGCCTACCTGATCTCCGGGTCCAAGGGCGACCTGGACCGGCTGTGGCGGGTGCTGCACGCCCTCTACCACCCGCGGAACCTCTACGTGCTGCACCTGGACCTCGAGTCCAGCGTGGAGGACCGGCTGGAGCTGGCGGCGCGGGTGGGCAACAGCACCGTGTTCCAGCGCGTCGGCAACGTCGAGGTCATCCGGCGCGCCAACATGGTGACCTACCGCGGCCCCACAATGGTGTCCAACACCCTGCACGCCTGCGCCGTGCTCCTCCACCGCAGCCGCGACTGGGACTGGTTCATCAACCTCTCCGCTTCCGACTATCCGCTCATGACCCAGGACGGTAGGTACCCTACATTACAATGCATGCATCTCAGCATGGATGATAGTACGTCTAAATAATGCTTCATGTATATACAGATATCCTGCACGTGTTCTCGACGCTGCCGAGGAACATCAGCTTCGTGGAGCATACCAGCCGCCTGGGCTGGAAGGCGTGAGTACTACAGTAGTATTTTCTTCTCTGTTGATCGATCGACCTGCAGCTGGCTGACGATCGACGAGTGATATATGCAGGAACGGCAGGGGGAGGCCCGTGATCGTGGACCCGGGGCTGTACATGTCGAAGAAGCAGGACCTCTACACCGCGTCGCCGGCGCGGGAGCTGCCGACGGCGTTCAAGCTGTACACGGGGTCGGCGTGGATGGCGCTGACGCGGGAGTTCGTGGAGCACACGGTGTGGGCGTGGGAGGAGAACCTGCCGCGGACGCTGCTCATGTACTACACCAACTTCGTCTCCTCCCCGGAGTTCTACTTCCAGACCCTGCTCTGCAACACGCCGCGCTTCGTGCCCACCGTCGCCAACCACGACCTGCACCACATCCAGTGGGGAAACCCGCCGGGGCAGCACCCGCTCAATCTCCGCCTCGCCGACAGGGACCGCATGGTGGCCAGCGACGCGCCCTTCGCGCGCAAGATCAAGCGCAACGACCCGCTGCTGGACGCCATCGACGCCGACCTGCTGCTGGGCCGCGGGAGGAACGGCAGTACGGCCGGGATGTTCGTGCCGGGCGGGTGGTGCGACGAGCGCGGGGACTGCGGCGGCGCAGCGGCAGGCAGTGTCGACGACTGGGTGCTCAGGCCTGGGCCCGGCGCCGAGAGGCTGGGCAGGCTCATGGACAGGATCGTCAGGTCCGAGGCCTTCGCCAAAAACCAGTGCAAATAGTTAGCTGCTGCGACTTGATCATGGTCGAATGTACGTGTGCAAGGCACGTTCTTCGGATCGATTATCATGCACGCGCACTTCGCGTCTTAACGCGCGCGCATAGTTCATTCATGCATGTTCTGCTCTCCCACAGCAGCAAGACGAAGCGGCCCTGATCCCGGCCCCTAATTCTTTTACTCGTCGGAGAAAAATTCTGATCAAACGCCTTACATTACATGTATAAATGTTAGAGACAATAGGACTATGCATATTGTACACACATTTATCTCTGTCCCGATGAGAATAATAAGGTCAGTCAAGAAAAAGGCAACTAGAACGAGTAGGGATTTCTGGATCTCGGGATCAAGTGCTCCTTTTATTTTATTTTAAAATCGAAAATTTACTTACAAGTTTTTTCAAAAATGGAAAAAATTATAAATGTACTCAATGATGTATCCTACGAGCATGTTAAATCTCTCCTAAGTGAACTCTAAAAATATCACTCTTTTCTTGATTGTCATCACAGACGGGCAATGATGCAATTTTAACGACTCATCACTAATCATACGAAAGTTAGGCCATCGGTGGTGATATGATTAGCACAAATGGGCTTTACTACTAAATGACAGGAAATGAGGCCCAGCAACGCTATACAAGACATCGGATAAAGGATGAGGATCACAGCCCGTTAGTAGAGCCCACTTCCTTCACCCAAACGGCACACAATCTCCTCAACTCCTAACTCTTACCCTAAATTTGACACCACATCTCTCTCCTCTTGGTTAGTTTTAAAATTATTTTCAGATCAATTATTTCATGCTGAAGTTTAGAAAAAGAAGTTATTTTTGTCTAAATCCACCACTGTCGGTCATCTGTCGAGTGGGTCTTTATTGATCACGAACGCTCACATTTCGTGTTAGCAGCTCACAAGAACAACGACAGTACGGCCGCGGCTCGAAAGTTGTGAGGCTAAACTGCAATGTACGTTTACTGCCACCATTTTGATATCATAGAAATTCTATTTTTACTTTCAAGGAAAAAAAATCTAAATATTAGTTTGCATGCAACATGCTAGCACCCAACCCGTCGATAGGTTATGTATTCCTCCAGCAAGCAAGGAGTCATGGTACAATTTTGCTTCACGGCCCGCCGTTTGTGATGACTATTAGTGCACTCATGAAAAGCTCCTCGACACTGGGTTCACACGGGCTTCGTTTGATATGGTTAACCGAATGTATTCCCCGTTAAAAAAAATAGAACGTACGGTTAACCGAACAACCGAACCGTTCGATATACATCAGTGAATATGTCTTGGTAGTCATATTTGCTGCCGTATTAACCACAATAAGGAGGTCCATGGCTGTGGCAGGAAGCCTGGGTGGGTTCGGAGGCCGGGTGCCGGGATGTCGATGACCGAAGGTCGAGGTGGAGGAGGTGGGGCGGGATATCGACATGGATATCTAGGCGTAGCATGGTGGCGGCGAGAGGTCAGGGTGGAGCTTGGAGGACCCACGCTGGTGGCAAGCGGGAGCACATATCGAGACAACATGCGCGATGATACGCGTGGTCGAGTTAAATTTGGTCGGGTCGAGACTACAATTGGGGGAAGGGTATGGGCGTAAAGTTTTTGTTTTTTTAGTGCGGATCAGACGGAAACTGCAAATGGTACCTGAGCTCCGTAGAGTCCCATTTTTATTTTAAATCGGCATTTTGAAGTGTCTGAAAGATCGAAACAAAAATCTTAGGTGTAGATAGTGTCGAGCTCTACCAGTGTGCAAAATTCGTATAACTTTGGGCTACAAAAAAATAATATACTGATAAAATTTCAAGTTTTTAGAATGGTCTACTGTTCGCCAATCTAGATCCACTAATTTGTCATTTTGCCTAGCCTGGAATATAACGAATTTTGGATTGCTTTTTCCACACTTGTAGATCATATTATTATATATACTCCCTTCGTTCCATAATATAAGATTTATTAGATTTATTTAAGGTGGATTAGATACATAGTCAAATAAGTGAACATGCACACTGAAATGTGTCTAAATACGGTTTAGATATGTACAAATCAAGAAAATGCTAAAAAGTCTTTTATTTAGTAACGGAGGGAGTATCTAAGATTTTGTGCCTATTTTTTTATATTTCAAAATGCAGATTTTGAAGGCTTCAAAAAACGAGCTCCCTGAAGCCCGAGCTCCAAAACGCCACGCACGTGGATCAGATGCTTGTAAAGCTAAGGTGTTTTACATGGGTGTGATAGTGTTAGTTAGTCGATCGGATTAATGGCTTTGGGGTATTTTGAACATTTCCATTTCAAACTTTTGTCACATATGATCTTCTGGAGCGACTTCTAATCATGATCATATCGCTATCTCCACTTCTGTTATGTACAATACTTACTACTTACATATTACTGTAGCAGCGTTTTGCCAAAATTGCACACACTCCGGCTTGAGCTGCAATTTTGTTTTTCTGGCATGAGTTATACTAGAATCTTTGGATCACAAATAAGAAGAACCGTGAATTGGCAAAACCGCAAAAGTGACAACGAAAAAGTAAATCCCCGTCGTAAGATTGTATCGTGCACATCGCGCATTGACCCTGGGATAAAAAAGTAAACTGCCAGTTTGGCACGCAAAGTACCCAAGTCAGCAGCCAGCTTGGTACGCAAAGTAGCATCCGAAAAGAACCACCACGGACGTACACCACACACTAACGTACGTGTACCGCAGGACATAATTCACGTAGTACTCTACTGTATACGTGGCACCATTTTCTATTATCGTCTCTAGATGGTGTTAAAGGCTAAAACAAAATTGCATTCCAAAGAAATGTTCATGTTTTTTTAATCTAGTGATCAAACAAGTAATACATACACCCCTGAAAAATAGAGAAACAGATTGAGATCCCTCGGGCCGGATGGTATTTTTCCTCCGGAACGGGCCAATGGTGCACCGCCGGCGCGGTCTCTCCATCGCCGGAGCCAGCCAGTCGTTGTTAATCACGGACGTACAATTATCAAGCCCACTGTCCTACCGGACCAGCCCCTAGAGAAGATCATTGAAGTTGTCACCGCCAAAAGAGCCACATATGCAAGATCCCAACCTCCAACAAACTCATCACATGCCCCACGCCGACACCAGAGGCCGCACCAACGTGACAGAAAGGAGGTCTAAGGACCAAACTGCAAAGAGAAGCCACCACCACGCTAGAAACCCTGCAAACACTAACCTCACCGGCCAAACAGGGTGATAGGATTCTACACCAACGAGACATCAACATCAATGCCACCGGCATCGACGAGCTTGAGAGGGTCGAGAAAATTATATGGTACTTCGGCACCACCGCAACTACCAATGAAGTGCCCCTGCATAGCGCTACTAAAAACCCCAAAGTGGAAAAGACTAGATCTCCATCCGGCGGATCGCCCCCGCGCACTCTTACACTTGTGGGCAGAGAAGGATGGATGGTGATCTATCCGGTGGAGGAGGGGTGGCGACGCAATGCACCCAGAAAATCGCTTCTCTTGGGTTTGGATAGGAGTAACCGGTTCGGTGTGTAAATATCTTGACTAACCAAAGTATATGCTTTAAATAGTACAATGGCGATTACTCCTCTAATTAACCACATATTTTCTCTCTTCACACAAGTGCCACGAGTACTAGTTAGTAGAGCAAACAGCAAGCTCCAAAAGAAGCTGCTCTCTTCGCCTAGATAGAAATACTTCTAAATATTGTTGTTTTCATGGCTTTGATCACTGATTCAAATCTATTAAGACCACATTATCATTCATAATATGTTCAGATATTTGATAGTATGTGTAGTTGTAAATATGTTATTAATAGTAAAAAATTAAAGTTTAGACTTGATCAACGTTTTGCGGAAAGCAACTTTTAGCGTACCGGAGAAAAGTACTTGTGATGTCTTAGCGGTACTACCAACTGGTATTCTACTACTAAATTGTGATGGATGTTTCGAACGACAACTTTTACTGCGATCAAAGAAAACTTGTGATGTCTAAGTGGTGTGCAAATGGTATTTCTAAACAGCGATCAAGGTTTCAAACGACATCTTTTAACGTAACGGAGAAAACTTGTGAGATCTGAGCGGTGCTGCAAATGTTATTTCTAAACTGAGATCAAAGATTCAAACCACAACTTTTAGCGTACCCGAGAAAACTTGTGATACCCAAGAAAACCCTAATGCTGGAGCCGTGGCCATATTATCTAGCGGTGTTTCTAACACGAGAATGTTTCTAGCCGGAGCTGAACGTTAGTGTGCACTTTGCTTGCTAACACAAGAATGTACACTACTAGTACTAATTAGTCAACTTTACTTAAAGCTTAAGCAGCTGTACTACGAGGGTGACCAGATGTTAAAATAAGCGCTACTATTTACTGGCTATTTAAGCACATCATACTCCTCCACCATCTACACACTCATACTTCTGGCTCGTGTGTTTACTGTCTACTTCCTCCTACGGTTCTTCTCGATCACTCGAGGCTCAAGCTCCTACCATCTCTGGGTGCCGCGGCAGCCCACAAGATCGATCTCCTCCACGCGCACAGCGCGGTCTGGCCGGTAAGGCCCTCCTCCCGTCTCCGTGCTCCTAGCTTATTTGTATCCTATACTCTGGTGGCGTTTTTCCTTATGGTGGTTCAGTAGTCAGTACCCTATACTCTAGTGGTGTGTACGTCGGCATTGAAAGTGTATAGTCGGCATTGAAAGTGTATAGTGCACCATGCGCCTTCTCTCTTCTTCCACCAACACCTGCATTTAAATATGAGTGGGAAATTTGGAACCAAGATACAGTAGCTTCTAAACCAGAAGTCCAACTTATGCTATGTTTGAAAGTTTGGGTTCTTGGCCCTAGGATGGGAGCTTCAAAACAACGCTGACGTGACGTTGAACATATTTTTGACAAAATTTAAAACTTTATACATGAAACCATCAACACTAAACAAAATGCGGCCATTTCATGGCTATTTCTAGAGTTTGTGTAACTCAGTTTCCTCAAATGGTTCATCATGCCTTTTGGTATCTTAAATATTCCAGAAGTTAAAAACGTCTTGCACGCATACAGGGAGTTTTACTATGTTTCAGTAATTTCCTATTGAGTGTCACCCAAATTGCCAATAGTTTTATGGTTGAGTACCATATACTCTGGTGGTGTGTACGCCGGTACTGAAAGTGTCTAGTGCACCATGCACCTTCTCTCTTCTTCCACCAACATATGCATTTAATCCGACTGGGAAGTGTATAGTGCTTCTGAATCAGAAGTCCCATTTATGTTATGTTTGAACGTTTGAGTTCCTGGCCATGAAAGCTTCACAACAACAACGATGTTGAATATAACTTTGATAAAATTTAACACTTCATGAAACCATGAACACTATATAAAATGTGGCCTTTTCATGGCTATTCTAGAGTTAGTGTAACTCAGTTTCTTCAAATGGTTCATCATGCTTTTTGGTATCACAAATATTCCGAAAGTTTATTTGTGTTGTTATACACCTGGTAACTGTCCTGCAAGCATACAGGGAGTTCCACTATGTTTCACTAAGTTCCTACTGAGTATCACCTAAAATTGCGAATAGTTTTCATGGATGTTCATTATTTTTTCAACATTCTTCAAAAATGTATATGTCGATTTTAAAAGTTTACACAATTTTGAATTATATTTTTCAGTAACATCGGTTGGTTAGAAACTCTAATTTGATATACAAGCTGTTAAATTGTTACACATAACTTTATAAAATGCTTTCATTAAAATGACGGTAATGTTGTCATCATGACGGTCCAAGTTAAAGGTCCTACTAGAAACATGTATGGTTTTGGATTAGGAACATTACATACAGGAAAAACATGTTAAAACACAAACATAGTTATATTATGGTTCGCCATGTTCAGTGTGTGTCATAAATTACATTGAGAGCCACCACGCCTCAAACTGTTTCAAATGAATTCAAAGAGTCGGTGGTTACATAAATTTTTATCTACTTTCATCCAGATTTATCCTGTTCCAACATGAATTATTGTGTTCCAGTTCAGTTAAGAAAACGTCAAAAAATGTTTGTAAAAATAATTTAGAATCAAACCATATGCCATGGATACTTGTCTAGTGAACTGTATGATGTAAACTCCCATCGTCCCGACTCTCTATAAAGCATTTTTCTCCTAGCTAAAAGATAAAACAAATCAAAAGTCGTAGGACCAACAACTTGTAGCAACACTCTAGTGCTTCAAGAAGATCTTTCGTCCATGAACTCACCACGTGCTTAGGGTGCGAGACAAACGCAACCCCGTCAATATGGATTGAAATCCTGGTGGAATACTTTCCTTTTCTATTTTCTAAATAGTGGGATTGTAATTAGATTAATAAAATTTTGCCGGGTTTTCCCCACAGTTGCATGTGGTAAAAAACTTGCAGCAACAACTTAGTTTATGTTACCTACATTTGAACAAGTGACAATAAGGAACAAGGATGAGAAAATGAATATACGTATCAACTCACGCTCGACATGATTAATATCAACAACATGCAATTTTTTTCGTGTCGACACTCCAAGATTTAAATCCTTTAGCAACACACCCGGCTTGGATTAAAAACACGTACTTAGAGGCATACATGTTAAAACATTGAGGTAGTGTCATAGTTTTGTGCACTAAGTTTGACTCTAAGGACCATTATGTTTGAAAACATATTGACACATAGTAGGATACTATTGTGTAAAAGGAAATGATCGCCAACTCCTACATATTTTTGATTATGCGCACTATTATGTACAGAAGCATAATGACCACATACAAGCATACTAGAACAATGACAATATGATCGATAACTATATTAATAGTTGCCACGGTTGATACACATAGATCGACATATATAGCAATCATGTAAAATTTGTGTTGTTATACACTCTTTCCTGTTATCTTAGTAAGTCTCCGCTTAGGGTAATACGTGTTCCATAATAGTGTCAGCTAAAATGTTATGTTTCATCGTGGATCATAATGGTTCATGAGGTGTCAGTGTACTTCAAACTTGTTTGACATAAATTGAAAATCATGTAAAGATGAATATTTTTTATCGTGGTTTGCCGTGTTATAGAGTGCATCATCATATTTCATTATATTTAGTGCACTTCATAATGTGCCATTAAAAACAAAAGAAACCCTCTAGGGAATTACTAAAGCATTTTATAATTTGTAATTTTTTAGTAAAATAAATATTGCATGTAATAAGAAACTCAAAAAATGATGATGATATCTCCATGCTAGTGGGATTTGGCTCATATTTTACTAGAACTTATAGGCTTAGATGAAAAATAGAAAAAAAAACATTTTAGCATTCAAAATCACCATCAGAGTTAGGTAATTGTCACGAAAAAACATGACTAACTAGTACAACTTATGACTTGTCATCGATACAAGAGACTATAAAGAAAAAAAGAAGACATGTACTAAGGTAATGATATGTAGTACACTATTCACACACTACAAAATAGTGATCGTATTTCAGAAAATGTTAATTAAATTCAATAAGGTGGTATGGCTCTTTTCTAAATAATTTCTAAGTGAAATCAATAAGTATTTATATCGGTTTACTACAAAACTCATACTACAAACTCACACCAACTTAAGATTCTTTTCAATACAGTGCATGAGTTCAATAAGCTACCCTTGAGGGCCACACATGTTCATTTTTGTGCTCCAAACATATTTTCGAACAAACTTTTGAAAAATTGCAATATCTTCTGTTGTAATCATAACAATAGTATATGTAAGTTTTATCGGGATTTGCCATGTTTAATTTTTCATCGTTTATCGTTACACTTCAAACCTTTATGAGTTGAGTTTTGGAAATTTATATACCAAGTTTCTAGATAGTTTTGTCAGGTCTTGATGTATTTTCACGTGCATCATATTGTTTCAGCATGTATCGGTGGCTTCAAATCTATTTAAACTAATCACAAAATTTCATAATAACATTGTTATGTAACAAACAAAGTTGCAGTGCAGACGATAGTACGTGAATACCCTGAGAACCCAACAAAACACTTTGTAAGCTTTCCGAGCCGAGAAAAATTCTCATGGAAAAAATGAAAAAAAAAAACATACATAACAGTATATAAAAAAGCTAATGTGTGATTAATTTCACCTAATAAAAATTCGAATGAAATAATATTAAATCCAAATATATGTTAATACTTATCTGATGTCTAGGAGAGTAGAGGTTGCAGGCATTGAGGGAGAAATTGGGGAATAGTATTTTGGCAAATGGAATGTAATTACAAGCCATGGGTGTCTGAATCTCAATCACGATGGATAGTTGAGTCATGCATGCTATCCACCGTGGATGGTACATTTCCTCACCAGTCTGATTTTATTTTGTGTTGTTGCATGTAATAGTCCTTGATGGAAGGAATCATTCTTATTTCTTTCATCCCAATATATATATTTTTTATAAAGCAAAACCCTACTAACATGTATTAATTATTTTTATCTCAACATGCAAGCTATCCACATCATCCATTCTTTTAGCCATCAATTTTTCATGTCATTCCCCACTAAAATTCATCAATTATAATATGCAATCTATCCATGTCATCAATTTTTTTAACCATACGTCCACATCATTGTTATTTGTCGTCAAATACACAACAATTTCACGTCAAGTAAATATAACCTCTCGATTATTGTACGATTTTTGCATATTCCTGAAAACAACTTCATGTTTCATGTGTTTTATACATTTCGTTTACACACAGTTTTTAATGAAATTCCCGCTGCAACGCGCGGGTATTTTTTAGTAAACTTAAAGACGCATTTGTGAGAATGACCACTCCTAGTGACATCACTGATAACACGTATTACGTTGGATATTTGCAGGAAATGATGACGACCTATGAGCCCAAGAACATCCTCATAACTGGTGCTGCGGGTTTCATTGCATCCCATGTGGCAAACCGTCTGGTTAGGACTTATCCACACTACAAGATTGTTGTCTCGACAAAATTGACTACTGCTCCAACCTGAAAAATCTAAGCCCTTCTCGGTCGTCACCAAATTTTAAGTTTGTCAAGGGCGACATTGCAAGCTCTGATTTGGTGAACTTCCTTCTTATCACCGAGTCAATTGACACCATCATGCACTTCGCCGCTCAGACTCATGTGGATAATTCATTTGGCAATTCCTTTGAGTTCACAAAGAACAACATATATGGCACCCACGTTCTCCTTGAGGCATGCAAGGTTACTGGCCAAATCAAGAGATTTATTCATGTAAGTACTGATGAGGTGTATGGAGAAACTGACGAGGATGCTGTGGTTGGTAACCATGAGGCCTCACAGTTGCTTCCGACAAATCCATATGCAGCTACAAAAGCTGGTGCTGAAATGCTTGTGATGGCTTATGGAAAGTCTTATGGTCTTCCTGTGATTACAACTCGTGGCAACAATGTGTATGGGCTAAATCAGTTCCCTGAGAAGCTCATCCCCAAATTTATTCTTTTGGCCATGAGAGGCTTGCCCCTTCCAATTCATGGTGATGGCTCTAATGTCAGGAGTTATCTTTATTGTGAGGATGTTGCTAAAGCTTTTGAGGTAGTTCTTCATAAAGGAGAGGTTGGACAAGTTTATAATATCGGTACAGTGAAGGAGAGGAGGGTGATTGATGTTGCAAGTGACATATGCAAGCTATTTGGCTTGGACACTGAAAAGGTCATCAAGTTTGTTGAGAATCGTCCCTTCAATGACCAGAGGTATTTCCTAAATGATCATAAGCTGAAGAAGTTGGGGTGGTCAGAGAGCACATCATGGGAAGAAGGTTTAAAGAAAACAATTGAATGGTACACCAGCAATCCTGATTACTGGGGAGATGTTTCCAGTGCATTGCTCCCTCATCCGAGGATGTTGATGACGCCTGGAGTTGAAGAGCAGAACTGGACTGAGGAAATGAAATGCCTTGCTTCCTCACTAGGTGAAGCTAAGGGATCTATCACAACAACTTCTGCAACCACATCCAAGACCACCATTAGTGCCACTCAGAAAACCACCTACAGGTTCTTAATATATGGTAAGACTGGATGGATTGGTGGTCTTCTAGGGAAGATATGTGATAAGCAAGGCATACCTTATGAATATGGAAAAGGACGCTTGCAGGAGCGTTCTCAAGTTCTTCAGGACATTAGAAATGTGAAGCCCACTCATGTATTCAATGCTGCCGGTGTCACTGGAAGGCCAAATGTGGACTGGTGTGAAACCCACAAACAAGATACTATCCGCACCAATGTTGTGGGCACCTTGAATCTTGCTGATGTTTGTCGTGATCAGGGATTGCTCATGATTAATTATGCCACAGGTTGCATATTTGAGTATAATGTTGAACACCCTGAAGGATCTGGAATCGGTTTTAAAGAGGAAGACACGCCCAATTTTATAGGATCCTTCTATTCCAAAACTAAAGCCATCGTAAGTTCCAGTATTTATTTTATGGTGTGTAACATTTCTCCTTTTACTTCTCCTACAAACTAACGCATATGTTGTTAAACAAAATGCAGGTGGAAGAGTTACTAAAGGACTATGAAAATGTTTGTACTCTTAGAGTCAGGATGCCCATATCATCTGATCTGAGCAATCCTCGCAACTTCATCACAAAGATAGCTCGCTACGACAAGGTGGTGAACATTCCCAATAGTATGACAATTTTGGATGAACTCTTGCCTATGTCCGTGGAGATGGCTAAGAGAGATTGTAGGGGCATATGGAACTTCACCAACCCTGGGGTTGTCAGTCACAATGAGATTCTGGAGATGTACAAGAAATACATCAATCCAAACTTCAAGTGGTCCAACTTCACACTCGAAGAGCAGGCCAAGGTCATAGTTGCACAAAGAAGCAATAACGAAATGGACGGATCGAAGCTGAAGTCTGAGTTCCCTGAGCTGCTATCCATTAAGGATTCTCTGATTAAATATGTCTTTGAGCCAAACAAGAAGGTTGCTACTGATTGATGATCCATATCCACAGTGGAGTTGGAAGCGATGGTCAGTTCTGTTGTGGTATAGCAGTTATACGTATTACAATTTTCTATTACTCGTCATATTTTCATTTTGGACCATCGTCATAACTATGTTGTGGTGGATACGATTTTGTTATCAACAGGAATAAATGATTAAAGTTGATTTATGAATATCAGGTGCTATTTGTGTGTCTTGTCTGTTTTTATTGTGTTTTTTTCATATACTATAAATTTGTATCGGCAGACTCAAGTCATACAAGAGTATTTTTTTGTTCCGTAGACACCCCACAATTTCCAAAAAAGTGTGAGCCAAGACGATCACCCGGTGGTGCACCCTGATCAACCATGAGCTCTAGCCGACTGTCATCGTGACATTTTGCTTAGTACGTATCATGCACTGAAATCTTTGCCCTACACGTATCCAGGGCCGGTCCTGTCATTTTGGGGGCCCGGGGCGAAATTAAAATCCGGGCCCCTAATTAATAAGCATGGTAAAAAATAGCACTGAATAGCCCTGCAACTTCTACGTTATAGCGTTTGAGCAATGTCTCGTTAAATGAAATGTGTGTACAATCGTCGGCGCTATATAGTTTTGGCGGTTTTTAAGGGTTGCGTTCTTCTCTCATACCACGCTATCTTTACTTTGCTTATAAGTAAACATAAACTAATATATATGTCGAATGTCGGATGTTACCAATAAACATTTAAAGTGCATACAAAGCAATATTCATGTCAAATATGTACGCATCTTTTTATATAAATGTTTTAATGCAATCAATATCAACCTACTGATTATGACGTCGACACTGCGTAGAACCACACGATGGCGGTGTGCATGGCACATTAAGGTCTCACGATTCGGCTTCTCGCTTCTTGGCATGATCGTGTGAAACCGACAATGGATCGTCTTTAGCACCTCTCAGGGAACCGTCAAAAGAGCAAAGAGCCGCATATTATACACATTTTTAAATGGCCTGTGCGTAACGTAGTCATGGCCTTGACATTTCCAGATTTGAAAGAAAAATTAACGAGCAGAAAATGACCCGATTGTGTGATGCATTTTACTTTTAATAAATCATGTGATTTTGTTTTTTGTTTTGAGAGGATTTTTTAGGCATTAACCATGTGATGCATTGCCTGGACTTTTTTTTTTGACGGGTATGCATTGCCTGGACTGGATGGTCTTCTGACCGTGGCCTAACCTACCGGCCCTATCCCACTTTTATTGGTCAACCGGGGCCCCCATCCCTTTAGAGCTAAGCATTAAAAAAGCCCAAGGTAACCTGAGAAGAAAAAAGGCCAAAATAACTTGAACGAAAGGGCCCAAGTCTAGAAAGCACTTAACGCTTCATCGTCTCCCTGACGAAAGAAAACCTCCTAACCTCCCTGCTCTAATGGCGCGGCCAGTTTCTCTGCCAGATTGCCACTCCATATGCATTAGGTAGATGGAAATTGGGGGCCCCTTGGTTTTGGGGGCCCGGGGCGGCCGCCCCTCCTGCCATCCTCAGGACCGGGCCTGCATGTATCACCGTTAGGCATATCTTTTTTAGCCAAACTGTGTCCCCCTTGGTTTCGGGGGCCCGGGGCAGCCGCCCCTCCTGCCCCCCTCAGGACCGAGCCTACATGTATCACCGTTAGGCATATCTTTTTTAGCCAAACTGTGTCTATCATTATAGCCGGTCGATACAGTCCTACACTACCTACAGAGGTTGTTGGGTTACAGTCTGAAGAACCGTGCAACTGATCGGCAGCATCGAACTATTGTTGCGCTCAAAACGCGTCACACGAACACGTCCTTGTGTACCCGCGGTGCCGGGGGAGATACTCCGCAACTCGCCCCGCGGGAGACCTACTTCCAGCGCGATACGCAAGACAGCAAGCAGGTGCTTTTTAGACCAGACGCCCCAGCCCCTCGGGAAGCCCCGTCGGAGGAAGCCGGCGACGATTGGTTGAACCCGGCCGGACTTGGCCGCTCCGGGATTCGGTTGTCGATATTCGATGAACTTCAAAAGGAGATCGCCGAACAACGGAAGAAAGAACAAGGGTAAAAGGAGTAAAAAGTATGGTTGCATTGATATGTCGATTGTTTGCTTAATTTCAATCGGCCATCACCTCTCACATATATATGAGACGGCTGGACTTCCCGTACAAGCAAAGGACTTCTACAAGAATTACAATTCGCAGTCTAAGTCGGATTCTATCTCCTAAATTAGGCAAGTTTCGGTCGGCTTTGTACCGAACCCGGACCCAAGCGTCCTTTTCCGGCTCCTTTAGGAAGTCGCCTTTTGTCCTTCCGTGTTGACCTCAAACTCGCCTTCCCTTCACGCTTGAATCGACTTAATTTCTAGGTCCTTTGGCGTCTCGCGAGTCCCGAATTCAGCTGGCTGTCAAGTCCTTCTTGATCCGCCATCTCTCAGATTTTTGGATAGTCAGTTTTGCTAATCCTTTTAATGCTGACTCCTTCTGAGTCGGCTCCTTTATTGACAACTACTTTTCTGTCAGGAGAAATGGAGCTGATATTTAGCACAGGAATAGGTGTTCCACAAAATGAGATAACTCCTTTAATGATAACTCCTTTAGCTAGGACTCCTTTGGTGAGGTCTCCTTTAGTGAGGTCTCCTTTGGTGGTGACTCTCAGTTTTGCCGGGTTCGCTGTCCAGATTCTCAGCATCATGTTCCACCTCTTGTCGTGGCCATAGAATTTGCATAACAACTCGGATAAAAATGAGCCAAACATCAAACTTGTTCGCCTCGACGAGACAATCAACTCAACGCGGGCCAATTCTCAAAACAAAGCCGCCCTTGATGGTTTTCCGGGTCCTTTTCCTCTGAGGTACTTTTCCGGGTTGCCAATCCTCCCCGGGGCGAGTCCTGAACCTGGAGCTGACAACCTGCTAAAAATGGGGGCTAACAACTATCAAAGGCACGCCACAAGCACCACCTCGCACTGGCCGCTCTAATGCGGTACTCACCCCAGCGAGCAGCCAATACACGCTATTTAGCAAACTCAGAACACTCAAGTGTCATTCCAGCATTGGGTCTGGACCTTTGGGATCGAATTGAGCTGCTATCCATGCGCCTTAGCAAATGGGCCTTACTGTCCCACGAGCTAGTGGAAAGTGGGCCTTCTGTTAAGCCGCATAGAAGAAAACCCAAACGTGTTTTTTTCGGTAAGCCCATACGTGTTGAGTGATTAGCGACAGTTGTCATCCTAACAACGAAAACTCTAAAAAAAAAGATCAATTTTCACGCGGCCCTTACGAGGCGTCTTCCTACTCATCTCTTGTCGAAATTAATAAAAGAGAAGTGGGGATAACACAAGAGAGAGGGGTACAGCTTTTGCAAAAAAAAAAATGTACGAAAATTCAAAACGATATTTGGAACTGAGCTTTCAAATTATGAATGGTTTTCATCGCTGCATTCCTCACGAAGATATCTTCAAAAATAAATTTCAATTGATATATTTCGTTGAATTTTTCATAGTTCAAAACTACTATGTGAGTACTTCAAACACTCGTGCCTTTGACTTGGAAGTATGTGCAGGTATACAGGCCATGTACTTGGAAGTACACATCGTGCAATGCTAAGTATACCTCTCTTGTTGTTGAAAGTACACGTAGTGCATCGCATGAGAAGTACTCAGCGTTGTATTTTTTTTGGTCATCACATGTGTGCATTGACCGTTTTGGCCCAATGATGTCGTTGCTGGGCACGGTCCAAGACCTCTTCGACAGGCCGGCTGTGCCCTGCTATCTTGTACTGCTCGGACACCGGCTCTGGCGGTATCGCTAGGGAGAGGCTTCACTTCACGAAGGTCTAGACGAGCGTCGTAGCAGCTCCTCGTTTGCCCGCGCGCGCGAGCGAAGATCCTGTACGTCTGGCTGCCCGCGTGTATGACATCGATCGCTGTTTTTTTGTTTTGAGAATTCATCGATCGTTGTTTAGTACTATTAGTTTGTTACCCAAGCCCACCGCGCGTGAGGCGTACGTCGCGGACAACCAAAAAAATAGCACTGTACAAATTACACGGACACGATGTACAAACTTTTTATGTAACAGAGAGTACACCACGATTACACCGCGCTGATACTAGATGTACACGCTGCTGCTACTGATGGATGTACGCTCACGTTGCTACTGGATGTACGTGATGCTACTACTAGATGTACAGCCATAACTCTAAGAGATAATCGATTGCATATCTTGTTTTTTTGTCTTCTCTAATCACATGTAATGTCTAAGATATGACATTTTTATCAACCATTATACATACCCTTAGATCCTTTATTGCCATCCATAGGAAAGTATAGCCCAATAAATTCAGGCACTGCGCCCTGGGCTCACACCAGCGCGCTAGACAATGAGGGCGAGCGGGTCTAGCTACACCAGATCGGCTTTGAGACACAACTTGAAAGCGCCTATGAGAAAGACGCGCCCCACCGCTAGCATGTGCGCCGCGCTAGGTTCCCTAAAAAATAATCTACACGTACGATTGACGGCGGGGATTTTTTACAAACATGACCCCCGCCCTCCACCGAAAAAAATGTCAAATATACTCCTGGCGGGAAGTGTAAAAAGCGACACGTGTCTTCTCACCAACCCAGTTGGTGGAAAGTGACTTCCCGCCGTCCCAGTTGGCGGGCGGGAAGTCACTTTGTGCTGCGGCAAAGAGCATCTGTTGCGACCACTTTTCGCCGACTCAAAAAGCGACACGTGTCTTTCCGCCAACTGGGTTGGCGGGAAGACACGTGTGGCTTTTTGCACTTCCCGCCAGGGTAGATTTGACATTTTTTCCGGTGCGGGTACTTTTGACAAATGCATTGGGAAGATGGTCATATTTGTAAAAAAATCTGACGGCGGGTCCACTGGTAAGAACGGGAGAATATGTTCTCCCACTGCCTCGGTTGATCGCGTGAAATATTGCCGTTGATGTCCTGCTCTCGCGTTGGCGCGACTCATGCTCTATCTACAAATCGATCTTGGAAGCATGGGTTAAAAGTTTTGCAGCTTCACATTAGCGCCCCCTTCCCCCCACCCACCTCCCTCTCCATTGACCCCGTCGGTTTTTTACGAACTTTTCAGTTGTGGTGTATGACGGTTCGCCTCTGTCAGTGGTGCATCGACTTAAAACCCTGTAAATCTCTTTGTAGACACATCTCCTTGGTATTTTTTAGGGCTCAACAGAAATTGTTTAGGTGGGCTTCGTACCTCCTAGACTTTTTGCAAAAAATATATTGTTCTCTGTTATCGTCGTAGGCACTCAATCAATCTACCGAGAATCAAACAATCACTGCACGAAGACGACACCGAGATTTGTTAATGCGAACTCGCCTACTCCCCGGGTATGACTACGGGCGCTCCTCCCCTGATACCGCAACACCTGGCCGCCCTGGGCGCCGGCACAAGCCGTCGGCTCCCCCTACGTGTCTGCTGCTATCAAGTCATCATGGATTACACCGTGTGGCACACCCCACATTATATAGGAGGTGAAGGCTATAAGAGTCCAACTCCAATCCACACCTATTACAACTCTAAGTCCAAACGTAACCCAACTAGTACATAATATTACACAAACTTAACAAACCTCACCTTGACGAATATTCTCCACCACCTTTAATTCGTCAATGCGTCAAACTTCCATGTACACCGGACTTGAGTTGTCTTCCATGAGTTCCACTGCTACTCCCAGACTCCACGTGACTCCACCTGCAACTGTAATCCCTTCTTTTCGTTCAACACCATCACACACCGACCACTGATATGCGTGAAAGTGATTCCAACTTGGAGGAATTTCACCATCGCTCTTTAGTCACCTTGAGTCAAATTCACAGTTGTCTCATCTTTTTTTCCTGGATAGTCTTCTACATGCCCCACAACTATAGTACTCCGCATCCTTTTGCATCTTGCCACCTGCACTTTGACATGTGCATTGAACACCATAGAATATACAACCATGTAATCTCTAAGTCTTTTGATATTCCAGACTTTCCAACACTTTTTCATATTCCCCATGCCTGACTCATATCCATCCCTTGACGTCAATCTTGATAGACCCAGTCACCAACTTGAATCGGGTACTTGCCAACACTGCTTCAGCCCCCCCTCCCCGCACAATTGTTAGACCACATGTATAACCGCCAGTAATTTGGTATGTCGATGTGTCCCATGATTGTCGCATGCCTCGCCGCTATTCCTGCGTCGAGCCTCCACAATCTTGGCCAAGATATACTGGGTCGTGAACCCACACCAACTCAACCCCACATCAAATAACCACCGGTCATAACCGGCCGTTGACGAGTTCATGTATCCCTTGAACCATGAGCTCCAGTCGGAACAACGTGCTACTCACTTTTCCCGCTGAAATAGTGTTTGATTCTCCGGATCCTTACACCGTAGCCCCTCCATCAGCATGAGTGAAATCTTCCGCTAGACTCCAACTCCACCTTCAACATGACTCTATGGTAGATGATTAGTCCACCCCTTGTCCTGTCAACTTCAAGTTCCTATGTGTACACCGTCTTGAATCAAGTCCGCGCCATCACTATGTCGAAGCACGCAAACCCTCGGACATGCGCCACGTGTTGCCACCATAGATTTCAGACACTTTCAGCATCACGTTCCTACGCCGTCATCGTCGATCTTCACCGTCTTCTGTTTCGACCGACCTCCTGTCGATCCGCCAGACTGTACAGTCCGAACCAGCCGAACATATTCGACTGCAACCATGCTCCACCTCGCGTCGTATCAGCCTAACACCGTTGTGCATTGCTTGATGCCTTTTGGTGCACGATCGTTTCTTCGTCCTCACCGCAATATGCTCCAAGCCGTCAGCAAACATGACCCAAGAAAAATCATCTTTACAAACATGTCCTTTATGGTTTCTTACCTGCACAATTCTCTTTTTCTCGTCTTGTTTGCCCGTAGCTTCTCCGTATATGTATGAGAACTTTTTTTTCCAAACAAATCTCATTGCATGGCTTTCTCCTGCGCCTTGGCCAGCCTAGTCGGATCCCAGCACGCACGGTATTTGTTTTTGCCAAAAATGGGCCTCGGCCGAACTAATGTCAAGTCTGGCACTCCGGCGAAACTATTTTCAGATCTGACCCTGTGATCGGTGTCAAGGACGTCGGCACCGACGTTGTGCAACTCGGCGCTAAATAAAATTGGCACTAGATCGCCCGAAGAGTTCGGCGCCAGAGACAATGGCGCCGAACTCGCCTGGCGCCGTGCTTGCCACACGGGCTGCTGCGCCAGGACTCGTCGGGACACGTGCCGCACGCTGCTGCCAGGCTCCGTGTACTGCTTCCGCTAGCCACGACATCCCCCGATCGTCTGATCTATCGTGGCCTAAACACGCTGAGACGCCAAATCATGATCCCTGTACGACGCCGATGTCTTCCTCAACGCATCGCCGATAGCATCTTCCGCGTCCCACTAGTATCAACTGAAAAATACCCGTAAAAATACTTAAAGTGTCTCTAATTATTTTTAGAATCATTTTTCAAGGTGTCCAATTTAATCGTGTTGCTAAAAATAATAGCCACACTGATATTTCAGAACTGCCCCTAAAAATATTCAGAGGCATTTCTAGAAAGTGCCTCTAAAAATATTCAGAATCATTGTACATAATCGCCCCTAAAAATTTGCAGAGCCACTTTGCAGATTTGCCTCTGAAAATTTTTAGGGGCATTTGACAGAACTGCCTCTTAATATTTTTACTAGCAGTTTAAGAACTGCCTCAGAACTCACTAGACATTTTACATATTACACAGAATTCACTATTCAACAAATGATTCAGAACTTAGTTTACAGAATTCACTTCAAAATTCAGTTTACAAAATTCACAATTCAATTGTACACTGAACTCACATAAACACAAACATAATTTAGTTCATACAAACTATGCATCAACAAAAAATTAGAGTTGCTGAACTATCTTTTTTTTGTAATGTACATACTTGATTTCAAACGGAAGCGAGTACAGAATACAAACAAGCATACACACGAAGAAGCAGAGAAAACAGAGGACAACCGAACTCGCACTCTCCATCTTCAACCTCTTGATCGACGAACGGCGGAACCCCGCATCGCCGGAGACGACGAAGAAACCCGCCGTCAAGATCGACCGCCCGCGGAACAGAAGAACTCCTAGCCCTGAGGCGTTGATGAGCCGCAAGAATCGCCAACTCCGGGGAGCTGGAGCCTGAAGCGATGAACGAGCATCGGCCGGGGGAGGCCCCCGAGCCCAAACTGCGCCGGATCTGGGAGCAGCGTCCCAGATCCTCCACCTTTCTTCCACATACCTGCAAGGACGCCGTCGTGAAGCCTCCCTTCCCGCTGCCAGCACCGCCGACACCACCGATCTGGCAGGAGACAAAGGGCTCGAGCACCGCGCCGGGCCTCGAGCCACCACAAGCCGAGCTCGTCGACGCCAGGCCCCGAGGAGCGCCGCCGCCGGAGAAGAACGCCTCGGCACCAAAAACTCCACCGCCCGCACCTACTCCTCCGAGGCGCCGCCGGGGACTCCACCCTAACCTACCGTATGTACAGGCCGGAGACGGGGATCCCCACCCTCCCGCCGCCGAAGCGGCCGGCGGAGGAGAGGAATCCCGCGCCTCAGCGGCACGGACGCGGTGGCTCGGCGGAGATCGCCCAAAAATCGCCGCTTTTCTTCGCCTCAGCAACAGTGTCGGGGAGGGAAGGGATAAGCGTGTAAAATTCTAGCTGTTGCTGAACTATCCATTCTCCTCTTCAGCGTGTGCTCTACTTGCACTATGTCACATACTAGAATCAGAGGCACTATGTTAGAGGCATTTTTGAAATATGCCTCTATTTCTTACTTTAGAAGGCACTATTTTACCTAGTGCCTCAAAAAGACTAGCATTTGAGGCATTTTTTATCAGTGCCTTCATAAACAGCTATCATCTGAGACATTATACAAAACTGCCTCAAATGGTTTAGTTTTTTAGGCACTTTTAGATGCCTACAAAGGTAACCATTTGAGGCACTTTTGTGTGATACCTCAAAAAACTATCAATTGAGGCACTGTTAAAATAGTGCCTCAAATGGTTAACATTAGCAGCATTTTCCAGGTGCCTCCAAAAGTAACCATTTAAGGCACTATTGAATAGCGCCTCCAAAACATACCAATTGAGGCACTACTAAAAAGTGCCTCAAATGGTATCCATTAGCGGCATTTTCCGAGTGCCTCAAAAGATCAAGTGTTTGAAAAACGATAAACAACTCCATACCAGAACTTGTCAATCCACTATTATCTTCATGTCACCACTTCATAGGCATGTGACATTGAGGTGGATATCATAACGGTTTGATGGGATGAAGGTGAAGATGTAGATTTGTCCCGCCATCATCCTAAATCTCCTAGTAGTTTTAGCCCATCCACCAGACATCATCGCCCTCTTTGCTCCCTTTCCTCTCTTGAGAGTAACCCTGTAAGTCTTCTTGCTTGTAGCGGAATCAACATGGATCTTAATTGATCGTCAATGATGTACTGAGGCTCTATACTACTTCGTATTTAAATTATTTAGAATATTTATCTATAAATCTCCAAAAATCCTAGAATAATGTTTACATGTTTTGAAGTTTGCTAATAATTTATCATGATTAACTCTTGATCATTTTTTTACTTTATTGAGAAAAACTTTTGAAAGTTTTTAAACCTTAGAGAAAACATTTTTAAGAACCCATGAATATATTTATTTAAATACTTGATGATTTTTTAATAGATTCTTTTGAGGGATTGAAATACAGTAAAATTCATATTAACACTTCTCACATATTAATGTACTCTAAGGTGTTATTTTATTTTATTTTTCATTAACTTTTAAATAGCTTAGTTTGGAGTTTTAATTCCTTAAGGAATTATTTGTGAGTTCTTTAAATTGAAAACAAAAGTTGCTGGGCCTAATACTAGGATATACGTGCACCCTAGTTCCATAATAAGCACGCACACCGCGCACGAGCACAACTCGATAAGTTCCTCTCCGCTCTCTCTTCCGCGCGAGTCGCCGCCGCCGGCACGTCTTGCTCCGGCCGGCTCCGGCCATCACCGGCGCCGCCGCTGCCGGGCGTTGCATCGCCTCGCCTTCCTCCGCCGATTCCCCTACTGGATTCGCCCCCGCGTACTTCCAATCGACCGCCTCCGCGACTCTAACCCTAGCTCGTCGCCCTGCTTGATCTGCTCGGCTCGGTCCCCAGCGCCGCCGTCGCCGCTGCCCTCTCTCTCTGGCCACGCCACCTCCAACTCCCTCTCGAGCTCCTCACCATCTTCCCCAACACCTTCGAGCCCCTGCTCCTTCACCTCTACGAGCACGGCTCCCGCGCCTCCACGCCTCCTGCTGCGCCTCCTCGTCGACAACGGTGGCCTCCTCGAGCATGACGTCTCGGTGTAATGCTCCGTGTTGACCATGGATTCCGCCTCGACTCCGGTGGGACGGTGCCCTGCTCGTCGCAACCCGGTGTCCCCTTTGGTGGCTGATGGTGTGGTGCGGTGATGCTCTGGGGATGGGTGCTGTGGTGTGGCTGCTGCTGTCGACGGGACGGCAGTTCGATGTCCTGCAACCTCAGCGTCGCTTACCTCGCCTACGTCCTCTACTGCTCCTTCTGGCTCTGCCTGGCTCCAAATCCACGAGGTACTTCCTTCTGTGACCGGTCATCGAGCCGATGTGGTTTGTGGTTCTGCCCCAATTCATCCTAGAGATGAACTGAAGAATCCGTGTAGCTAGTAATTGGCCTGGTGATTAAGATGTCCTGGTGGATGCAGCGCTGCTATTGGTGTACTGTGATGCTCCTGTTTTGTTGATTTACTCATCCAAGCATCTGTGATTGGCTGGATTTTGGCCATTTGGTGCTCATGTAGGCTTGTGGTGCCTATGATTTTAGGTCGTCCTCTAACTGTGTGTAGCTTTGAACTAGTGGCATGTCGGTGATAGGCTTCTCGGCTGAAGTTAGTTGTCGCACGAGCATATAGTTTTGTACTCCGTATTACCTATGGGATTTATGGTTGTAACTGTGTTTCTGTAGTGAGGTTTTGACTTACCTGTGTCATGTTCTGCTCGAAATTAGTTTGTGATGCTCGTGTGCCATGATGGATTCAGATAAGTATATTAGATAACATGAATATATCATATCGGTCGGCATCCACTTTACGCATTCCTTCATTAGATAAAATCTACCTGCTGCATAGTTTGTGAGGCCAACTTGAAGGCCATATTGAAGCAACTCATGAGAGTAGGCAACTACCTGTTGCATAGTTGGTGAGGCTCATATCTGATCTACTTCATTGCTCAGGTAGCCAAACCAGACATTTAAGTTGAGAAATCAAATTGTTTTTAAGTTTTCTCGTCAGCTAGCATCCTTATTGGAGAGCCTAGAATTCTCTTGGACCATATGTTCAGATACGTATAGCTTATAATGACACACCTTTCCGTATAGCTGTACAAACAACATAATGTGAACGTAATGTTAACTCCTTCTAGTTTAGTACATTTGTAAATTGATATTGCAGCAGTCCAGAACTGGCCTATACTAATGTTAACTGCTTCCAGTTTAGTACATTTTATGGAAGTGCATGCACTTAGAAATTTCTGTGACCTGCTGTTACAGCAATTTCTGAACACAATAATGTGTTCCTTGAATAGTTCATAGAGTACTAGTGTTGTAGTGGTTGATCCGTTGATGGAGTAGTTCGAAAATTACTGACTAAATGTATACACAGATCAAGAAAAATGTAGTGCAAATTGAAGTGCTTGCAAATTTTGTAAATGTAGTGCAAAAATGAAGGAGTAATTAACTTGATGTCAAATTGAACTTAAATGAAGGGGTTGGTTGACATGAGCCAATATGAAATCCAGCTTGACTCATGGTATTTGTTAATTTATGATATCTGGCAAGCTTGACAAGTGCATTTCTCTTCAGAGTATATTGCAAAATATTTTGTGCTTCTATAGAATTGGAATTTCACTTTGCTCTGTTTTTTGGTGTAGTAGAATTGGGGTTCATTATGTTCAGGTTGTACTCCTTCTCAACCAGGAGGGCTCGCTATTACCTTGTCATCATCACATATTTACAAGCATTTTCTTTAGATGCTTTGCCATCCTATAAATCATGGCAATTTTGGCAGGAGATAGATGGTGGCAACAAATAGCTAATACCTCACATGTTTTACTTGCTACCTTTGCAGTTGAGGTCAGCGAGGAGGCGGGTATGTTGGCAAAGTGTATGAGTATATTCTCAAGCTGAGGCGAGTTGTGGGCTGGTAAGCGAGGAGGCTGAGGTCTTGGAGGGGTGGTTTCAGGTGCATATCCTCTGTTCCTTGTGTTTGTCTTCCCACTAACTTGGAGCATTGTACATTTGTTAACTGTAGTTAGTTACTTAGTTTACTGGCAAGTGTGATAGTCAGATCACATATGTTCTTTGCTTTACTTTATTTACTTTAGGTCTACACCAGGAGATGTGAAACCTAGAAAGATTGGAGCATAAATTAGTGTAATTGGTCGTGCTATTTTTCCTCTTCTTAAAGCAGTAATGCAGATAGTAATGCAGATATCTTTCGTGTATTCTTGAAAAGATTTGATGTGTCCCGTCCACACTGTGGATGTCCACTGCTTCTTTCTGGTTTCTAACAGCCACGTCTGAACAAACTGCTTGTATGTGGTATTCAGTAATAACAATTAGATGCACTGATACATCTGCATCACCCACTGTTTGGTTCTTAGGTTCATAGGATTAGGCAAGTTTCTGAATGAATACTGTTTCTGTTGATACAGGCTACAGAGTCACAAGTTCCAGATAAGCAAAAAGAATAATTCAAATGGAGCTACTAGCAATATAAGTGCAGAGGCTTAAGTTACAAAGATCTGCTGATTCATTGTTGTTATAGTTACAAAATATAAAGGGAAAATACATTTGTAATTGTTATCATTTTAATTATGTTGACATTGGCGTCATTGATGCTGGTTTATTCATCATGCTTCTTAGATTGTGTCTCTGAAGGTTGCTGTGATATTTGACTGTAATATATATTTATTTGAACGTTACTGTGATATCCAAAGGGTGTACATTTGAGGCATGATTGAGTGCCTCAAATGGTATACCATTAGAGGCACAAATCAAAAGTGCCTCAAATGGTATAGCATTAGAGGCATTATTGAGTGACTCAAATGGTATACCATCAGAGGCACAAATCAAAAGTGCCTCAAATGTATAGCATTAGAGGCATTATTGAGTGCCTCAAATGGTATAGCATTAGAGGCACTAATCAAAAGTGCCTCAAATGCTATAACATTTGAGGCACTCAATAATGCCTCAAATGGTTACATTTTAAGGCATTATTGACAAATGCCACAAAAGACTTTTAGCTACACAAGTAAATGCTGCACTTTTATTTTTGCCTTAAAAAACATTTTGAGGCATTTTTGGGACTTTTGGAGGCATTACTGAGTGCCTCCGGTTCTAATACGTGGTGTAGTGTTGGTTGTACATCTCCAGCTTTTGTCAGCTGCAACATGAGTGCTAATAAATGGGCATTCAGTGGGCATTAAACTTTACAAGAAGAATCATGATTGACATGATTGAGCTTCCAGAATAAGAACATACACTCTCCGTTCTCAAAGCAATCAAGGGACATCAGCTAATCTAGTTAGTTAATTACCAAATTATGAACACTAGTTCACACACCATTTAAACAGGACATGGGCTCGTAACTTCTGAATGTAACAGTCATCAATATTAGAGCACATGCTAGTACCTGGATTGCCATCTGCAATCATTGAGCATTCAGCTTTTCAAAAATACTAGTACCGGGATTGCCTTCCGCGTCACTTGGTGTCTCTTCGCATCCATGGAAGAGACTCGCGACACAAACAACTTAACACTCTCTGCATCACTTGCTGCACAAACAAACAACTTAACACTATCAAGTAAGCCTTGGAAATGCCTAGCAAAAACAAAAAAACAGTGACCAACATCTTTCCAGAAAATCCCCAAATAATGTCACCATCAGGACTAGAAATTACCTAAGCACTGACTTCAGGTAAAAATTACAAGCATTAGCATACCTACTTGAGGTGGCAGAGGGTTTCCGGTAATAAAATAGTACTACCAATTTGAGTGTTTCAGGTAATAGCCAAGGGATGGATTTATAGTAGTTTTAGCAGTGAGCTAACAAGTTACCCACAGAACTATTGATTTTCAGAGGTAAAGACAATGAGGTAAGTATGTATATTGAGACACAATAGTACACAGTACACTACCTAGGTGGTATTTATTATGAACTAGAGGCTGGACCGCGCCTTGGCGCACTGCCTGACCGGTCCTGTGTGGCCAAATCACAACGTGTATTTAGCGAAAACCAGGGCCCGACACTTGTTCTGACAGTGTTGCATTTAAGTAAGTCTTAAACTACTAATTAACAATCCATTGACTTAAACAATTGATCATGGTCCAACTTTTGTGCAAACATGCATCCAGCATCCTCCAATCCAATGGAACAACTCTATAAACTATAATAAGCTAATTAAGGCGTGGTCTTGGATCATGGCGTACATTGCATGGGTTCAGTTTTAGAAGGCACTTCAGTTTCGGCACTATAATAAGCTAATTAGCTCTATAAACTATAATAAGATAATTAACTCTATAAATGACAAAGCAAGAAATATGGGAAGTATAGACCAATACATAGTGAAATTCAGCTGAACTATTTTCGTGATTGATAGCCAACAGAGTTCAACAAGACAGAAAAATAGAATGTTCTGAGGCTTTTACTGCCAAAAGAAAAATAATAATGCAGAAAAAGTGTAAGAGCATTACTATTTTTTCGAAATAGCTTGGAGATCAACTCTTGGCATAAGCTTTATCAACACTCTTTTCCGCCCATCATGTGCACCAATAACCTAAAATTCACAGGCATTGTGATTTATGAATAGATAATTTGAGAAAACATGAAGATGGTAGATCAGCAGAACCAATAGTTTGCATGCTGGGGTTGGTTATTGACCGCATGTACTCGGACTGCATGATTATATTTGCAAATAATGAGCTCTGTTGCATATTCATGTTCTGATGGATGCCTGATGATTAAATTATGGTAGATTTTCTAAAGCCCAAATGATGAGCTACTCATCTATCTAAAGATTGAAGAGACAGAGTAATGATACTTTTTTGCCAAAAATCATATGCATATAAGTACTATCTTCAGATTAGGGAATCTACATAAAGATATTAGAGACATACATGTATATACTATGTAATAGGCATGCGTATTACTGTTTAAGGATTGACATCCCGGATCAACAACTGTATTAAAGGCCAATTTAGAACATAAAATATAAGTGGTGTTCAAGTTGTTAGACGATAAGCCTGAGTCGAGATAGGAGCGGTATTACGTGACTTGCACGTCACACAATGTTGTTGAGATTGATCTTGTACAGTTAGGGATTAGCTGTATTTGTGTGTATATCCCAGCTGTGCTAACCGCACGTATGTATCCTGTACATCTCTGATTATAAATACACAGCAACGCCGATGCCATCTGTACGGCAAACCAATCTCTCTCTCGTTCGTTTTTATATGGTATCAGAGCCTCCGCTCCCAATCGACTTAGCCATGGCTCCCAACACCTCTGGAATCCTCGCCACCACCGCTGCAGCCTCATTAAGCTCCACCCCATCACCATCCCTGCCGTCCTTTGCTAGCTCCATCACCGTCAAGCTTGATCAGGAGAACTATCTCCTATGGCGTGCCCAGTTTGTTCCTGCCCTTCATGCCCACGATCTGATGGGCTTTGTCGACGGGTCGATCAAGGAACCCGCAAAGATGATCACCGGTGCCGGCGGGGATGACGCCGCCAAGGTGCCAAACCCAGCCTACCCCATCTGGTTCCGCCTCGACCAGCAGGTCCTCAGCGCCATCCTGGCGTCACTCACGCCGGGCCTCCTCGGGCACGTCCTCTTCATGGCGACCGCGGAAGAAGTGTGGAAGGCGCTGGAGCAGATGTTCGCCTCCCGCTCCAGGGCGCGCATAGTTCAGCTGCGCGTCCAGCTCGCCACGATGCAGAAAGGCGAGCTGTCGATGGCTGAGTACTACCACCGTATGAAGAACCTGGCCGACACCATGTCGTCAATCGGCCAGCCGCTCAGCTCCGCGGAAATCGTCTCCTACATGCTTGCCGGCCTCGGCAACAACTACGACGCGCTCGTCACGACACTCACCTCTCGCACCGAGGATGTGTCCATCGGTGAGCTCTATGCACACCTCATGAGCTACGAAGCCCGCCATCCAGCACGCGACCAGACGTTCCAGCAGCACTTCGCCAACAACGCCATGCGCGGTGGTGGCCGCGGCAACTTTGGACGCGGCGGCGGTCGCGGCGGCTTCGGACGCGGCGGAGGACGCGGCCCCTATCAAGGAGGTCGTGATGGAGGAAACGGCGGCAACCACGGCAACGGTGGCGGCCGTGGGAACAACGGCGGACGCGGGAACAACGGCAATGACGGCCGTCCCAAGTCCACGTGCCAGATATGTGGCAAATACGGCCACGACGCTCTTCGCTGCTACTCGTGTTTTGACCACTCATACCAGCCAGAGACGAAGATGGCTGGACATGCAAGCTCCAGCTCGGAGTCCTATGCCGTTGATCCAAACTGGTACGTTGATTCTGGAGCAACCGACCACCTCACCAACGACCTCGACAAGCTGAACGTCCGCGAGACCTACAAGGGCAATGTTAGCGACCTTCCTACTATCCCTATGGGCTGGACCATTGTGTTGCTCCTATTGGGCCTGGGCTACTCTGAAGCGATGCAACAGAGCAACTACATATGCGCAGGAAAGGATCACGGACAGGTTGGCTTGGAACGGACGGCTTCGGCCTCCTCGCTTCTGTCTCCTCTCCTCTCGTCTTCGCCTTCCTCTGGAGCTCCTCCTCTCCCTGTAATGGCTTAATCCTGAGATTCCTTGGCTTGTAATCTGAATCCATGAGCACTAGATTCCTGTACTAGTGTGTTGTTAACATTTGGTATCAGAGCCGGTTGATTCCTCCACGCAAAATCCCCAAATTCCTAGCCCCAAAATTTCTTCTCCACCACCCCTGCAACCTGTTCGATAATATGCCAAGCCACAAAATCGCCTGCCCTGAGGGTATTCTTCACGCCCGGATCAGAGACGTTCACCATGTGGTCTCTGTGGAGACGATTCGCCAGTTGTTTCGTCGCTTGGGTGACGGGTACGTGATCTGCGCGTTTGAGCAAGTGGTCGACGGGATGTATGGCGTCGAGGCATACGTGGAGTTCCGGTCTCGGTGGAGGGCGGCCCAAGCTCGAGATGCTCTGGATGGCCACGCCATCTACGATGGCTGCTGTATCCTTGCCGTTGACTTGGTACCGCGATCTACACCGCCATCACTACGCCGGACCACGACGAGTTGGCCCCGGCCTACTTCTACGACGACACACCATACGCTGAGTGGGCTGCGGCTTTGGCCGCGACCGAGCGCCAAGATGGAGGAGACACCATTGCCGCACTGGGCACCTCTCCGGCTGCACCTGCTCCGACCGCGCTGCACGACGACGACATCACCGCCACGACTCCCATCCCTGTCGTCGTGGCGACCTCAGATGTGGATGCAGACGATCTCAAGCTCGAGATGTCCACGGGAGCCATCGACATGTCTCTGGCTACCACATTGAGCGCGGCAGACCCCGTGGTTGATACGCACACCACGTGCTCGACGATTTGCCTTGGAAGCGACACAAGTGCTGTGGCAGCTTCCATGGAGCTTGGTGAGGTGCTTGTGACCACGGAGTGCGACGACTACGTCTACTCGGTGTCCCAACTGGTGGCCCTGCCAACAACAGTCCTTGTTGATGTGGCGGACTGTGCGCCGACCATGGCTGCTCCAAGCGAGGGCATCTGCAATCCAACCATGAGCCACAGTATCGCCGTTGACTTGGTTATCTCGGTGTCCAACATGCAAGGGGCGGATGATCACAGCGTCGCCAACAAGCACGAGGTCACTCTGCCAGTCAGGCTGCTGGAGTTGTCACCGCTTCAGATCAATGGGCAGAATGTGTCGCCACTGCTACCACAATTTGCTCAGGCCATGGTCTCAGTGGGTACATCAATTAATCAGTGTAAAGCAAAAATCAGTGGTATGTGTTCAGGCTTCGACTATCCCACAACTAATTCTCTATCCATATCCTTGTTCCAATGGGACCCGGGGGAGCAAACAAGGATATCCAAGAGTCTTGTTACTAGCAGAGTTGGTGTTAAGGAGCTAACTGAGCATTCATATGGTGCTTCAGATAATTACAAGCAACCAGGGTACAGCCTTGTCGCCAACAAAGATGAGGTCTCTTTGCCGCTCAAGCTGCTAGTACCATTGTCCAAGAGCAAAGAGCCCGGTATGTGTTCTTGTCTTGGTTGTGCTCCAACTCGGTCAGTTTGCTTGTTGCCATGGGACCCGGGAGGAAACCAATGGTATTGAGAGATTCCATCCTTAGCAGAGATATTGCTTGGGATGCATGTGTTGAGAAAATAGACGCACATCTATCACGCAGTTGTGATCAACATCAGAAGAAGTCAGGATATGTAAAAACCAAGACAAATTCTCATTGGCCTACTCAAGTGTTTTGCTTAAGTGAGAATGCGATAGACAAGTTTGATGGTCAGGGCATCTCTGTGCAGTTGCTCCAGTGTCAGTTCGATTGTGCCAGCAACTTCGGTAAGCTGTACGTGGAACGCATTATTGCTTGTGCTCCTGGATATCCTGCCATTTGTGCTGAACAAGTTCTGTTTGAGCATTTTCTGCTGGAATTTTTCTATTCTCGGAGCAATTTTCACCCTCTACATCTTGAAGCATGGGCGTCAGGGTCCAACTTGTTTGACATTTGGAGGGCTAATTGGAGCTGCGAGTTTAGGCCATACATCTTGCTGTCACAGACTGCAGCGTTACTTCTTATGGCATGTGGAAACATAACACTTAAGGGGCCGATGGAGCAATGGGATCCAGGCATTGCAAGATTCCTTCATATCAGCATTCAGAATTGCCTTGTTTCTTGTCACCGTATATCTCTTGCAGTTACAAAAGTTGTCTGCCCCTTATACTTGCTCCAAGCAACAGGTTCAGTTCTGGCCATAAATAGTTCCTCATTACTGGCTTACCTGTTACATTCTTGTTATGCTGGCCATAGATGCTTTGGTGGTTTTGCTTATGTTTCATATGAGGTGCGCACAATTGGAAATCAGAAGCTCATGGATGATAATTTTGATGATGTGGATCTGCTGTCAAAGGTACAAACTGTTCGGTCCCTCAACATTCAGTGCTCACTGAACCACGCCATAGTGGGGAGGTACAGAACAGTCTGGTTCAATCATAGTGCTACTACAACCGTAATATGGTTATTTCAACTCCTGGAACTTAATAGAAGCAGCAAACAATCTGAAGTGAAAGGAACTAGGAATCTTGCAGCTGCAACCAACTACCACGGCCACTACCTCAACCATGGTTCCTACTTCAACATAACCTGTGCCGACCAAGACTACTACATTGACGTCTTCAGTGACCAAGTGCATATCGGCCACAACTACTACGTTGGCGTCTTCCTCGTGCAAGTCGGCGTCGTCTACTTCCTCAACCTCGTCAAGGTCTGCCTCGACTATGGCTTCCACCGTGACCTCAGCGAAATCTTGAAGCATGAGGTACCGTGGGATCCCGGAGGTTTAACATGGTATCGGCTTGAGGTCAAGCCGAAATTTAAGGAGGGGGGAATGTTAGCGACCTTCCTACTATCCCTATGGGCTGGACCATTGTGTTGCTCCTATTGGGCCTGGGCTACTCTGAAGCGATGCAACAGAGCAACTACATATGCGCAGGAAAGGATCACGGACAGGTTGGCTTGGAACGGACGGCTTCGGCCTCCTCGCTTCTGTCTCCTCTCCTCTCGTCTTCGCCTTCCTCTGGAGCTCCTCCTCTCCCTGTAATGGCTTAATCCTGAGATTCCTTGGCTTGTAATCTGAATCCATGAGCACTAGATTCCTGTACTAGTGTGTTGTTAACGCATGTCGATCATGTCCAGGTGGCTAACGGTAATAGTCTTTCCATTACGCATGTTGGTAATTCTGTTTTATCCAGCTCTTCTCGATCCTTGCATCTTAAGATGTCTTACACGTCCCAAACATTAGCAAGAACCTTGTATCTGCTCATAAACTTGTTAGCGACAATGATGCATTCCTTGAAATTCACCCTGATTTTTTCTCCGTTAAGGATCGAGCCACGAGGGCGGTGCTGGTGGAAGGTAGATGTCACGGCGGGCTCTATCCTGTTCCACCGATCTCTCGTACCCGTCATGTCCACTTCGCCAAGCCATCACGGGAGATTTGGCACAGGAGATTAGGGCACCCCGCGGCACCCATCGTTCAAGCCATCCTTTCTTCCAACAAGTTAGAGTCTTCGTCGAATAAAACAGTGCACGTCTGTGATGCATGTCAACAGGCCAAAGTGCACCAACTTCCTTATAGTCTTTCGAGTCGTGTGTCCACCAAACCTCTCGAGCTTGTTCACTCCGATGTTTGGGGTCCTGCAATAAAATCTGTAGGAGGCTATAGTTACTATGTTAGTTTCCTAGATGATTACAGTAAGTTCACTTGGGTTTACTTGTTGAAACACAAGTCCGATGTAGAACAAGTTTTTTATCAATTCCAAAGTCGTGTTGAGAAATCTCTTGGATCCAAAATATTGGCTGTTCAGACAGATTGGGGTGGCGAGTACCACAAATTGCATCATTATTTTTCGAATACTGGCATTATTCACCGTGTTTCCTGCCCACATACGCATCAACAAAACGGTGCCATTGAACGTAAACACCGTCATCTAGTTGAAACAGCTCTCGCCTTGCTTGCTCAATCTCATGTTCCACTACGTTTTTGGGATGAGGCGATCCTTACGGCTTGTTTTTTAATCAATCGCATGCCTAGCCGAGTAATCCGAAATCAAACACCTGTAGCTCGACTACTCCATACTCCTCCAGACTACACGTTTCTTAGAATCTTTGGTTGCGCTTGCTGGCCGAACCTCCGACCATATAATCAGCACAAACTTTCTTTTCGGTCTAAACTCTGTGTTTTTCTCGGCTATAGTCCTTTGCACCGCGGTTACAAGTGTTTTGATCGATCAACAAGCCGTATATACATCTCTCGTGATGTAGTTTTCGATGAGCAGATTTTCCCTTTCTCCAACATGATTTCCAACCCCACGCCACCCACCGAATCCTCAATTCTTGTTCCTGAGCAGGAAACAGAGTTATCTCATGCAGCAAATGGATCGACTAACTGTGCTACTGATCCCCTTGTTTCAGTGTTTTGTCGTTCAGGTTCTTCTGATGATTCTGTAGAAGGCCCTGTACATGTTCCTGGTCGCTACGTCGATCTGACCACTGCGCCGCCCATGCATGGATCATGCATGTCCGGCCCGTCCTCGCCGGACACCGCTGATGAGTCCGGCGCACCCGAGGAGCCCATGGACTCACCTGCTCCTTCCTCGCCGCAGGCCGCTGCTGGGCCTCATGAACCTGAGCTGCAGGACTCTCCAGAGTCGCCGCTCGCATCTCCATCATCCACGGCGTCACCTGCTCCTGACAACGAGTCACCTGATGCTCGTCCTGCTCCACACCCAATGGCAACACGCCTCCGTCACAATATAGTTCAGCCTCGGAAATTGCACGAGGGAATCATTGCGTATGATCCGAAGAAGCGCGCGTTCGCTGCTGAACCTGCCTCTCATGTCCAGGCTCTCACCTCCCCGGCTTGGAAAGAGGCCATGGATGCTGAGTTTTCTGCCCTGATGAAGAACGACACTTGGCGCCTCGTTCCTCCACCGCAAGGGCACCACATCGTCAGTTGTAAATGGGTGTTTAAACTGAAGCAGAAACCAGATGGAACCATTGATCGTCACAAGGCTCGTCTGGTCGCCAGGGGATTCACGCAACAATACGGTGTGGATTATACGGACACCTTCAGTCCTGTAATTAAGCCAACCACAGTGCGGCTCATCCTCGCCATTGCCGTGTCGCAAGGTTGGCATCTCCGACAGATCGACATCCAAAATGCATTTCTTCATGGTGACATTCAGGAGGAAGTTTACATGCAACAGCCGGCTGGTTATGTTGATCCGACTCGTCCACATTATGTCTGTCGGCTACAAAAGTCCTTGTATGGCTTAAAGCAGGCGCCGCGTGCCTGGTATTCCAAGCTCAGTGGAAAGCTTCAAGAACTGGGATTTGTTCCCTCCCTTGCTGACACCTCCCTGTTCATCTACCGTGACTCCCAGCTTACCATGTACATGCTCATTTACGTGGATGATATCATCATTGTTGGCTCCAAACAGAATGCAGTGGACAGACTGCTTCGCCAGCTTCATGAATCCTTTGCTGTTAAGGACCTTGGCTCTCTGACATACTTTCTTGGTGTGGAAATCTCTCCTACAGCCGATGGTGTTGCTCTCACACAAAGCAAATATGCAGGTGATTTGCTGAAGCGAGTTAACATGCATGCATGCAAATCGATAACAACTCCCATGTCCAGTACTGATCGGTTGCGCAAGGATCTGGGTGTACCTCTCACTGGCAATGACTTGTTCCGCTATCGCAGTACACTTGGTGCCTTACAGTATCTCTGTCTTACTCGGCCAGACATTGCATTTGCAGTAAACAAGACCTGTCAGTTCTTGCAGTGTCCCACGGATGTTCATTGGGCTGCGGTGAAGCGCATACTAAGGTATGTGAAAGGCACACTGAATCTGGGTCTGTCTCTTCATCGCTCGACGTCCACCTCCCTTAGTGTCTATTCTGATGCCGATTGGGCCGGGTCTCTCGACGATCGTCGGTCTACGGGGGGATATGCGGTGTTCTTTGGACCGAACCTCGTCTCATGGAGTTCTCGCAAGCAGCCGACAGTGAGTCGCTCGAGTACCGAAGCGGAATACAAATCCATCGCCAATGCCACTGCAGAGGTTGTTTGGCTTCAGTCTGTTCTGAAGGAGTTGGGCATTTTTCAGCATGCACCACCGACGCTTTGGTGTGATAACTTGGGTGCTACCTTCCTAAGTGCAAATCCTGTTTTCCACGCACGAACGAAGCATATTGAAATTGATTTCCACTTCGTGAGGGAAAAAGTCGCCGCAGGAACACTTCGAGTTCAGTTTATTCCTTCACGAGATCAGCTCGCAGACATTTTCACGAAGGCGTTGGGACGAGAAGCGCTTGACCGTCTCAAGTACGATCTTAACCTGGTTTATGCCGGTTCAGATCGAGGGGGGCTGTTAGACGATAAGCCTGAGTCGAGATAGGAGCGGTATTACGTGACTTGCACGTCACACAATGTTGTTGAGATTGATCTTGTACAGTTAGGGATTAGCTGTATTTGTGTATATCCCAGCTGTGCTAACCGCACGTATGTATCCTGTACATCTCTGATTATAAATACACAGCAACGCCGATGCCATCTGTACGGCAAACCAATCTCTCTCTCTCGTTCGTTTTTATACAAGTAATCCTACCTAATGGTTTCAAACATCATGCAAGAGCGCATTCCTAAAGATAATTGATTACCATATACAGCCTTGTGATACTTAGTGAATGGGATAACAAAATTCGGTAGAGCTGGAGAACTGTGTGTACCAAATGAGCTGTTTCCCGTGATTAATTTGCTGGCTCTCCTGGCATTTTCAAGCTTTGCAGTTTGCGAACTATTTTTGAAAGTATCACCATCAGCACAATTTCACTGCAAATCTGAACCACGATCAAACGAAAATCATGTGTAAAAGAATAACGAATTGTGATTTGTGAATACAACACCGGAGATTCAGTACATCACACGAGGAGGTTTTTCTTCTGTGGGTGATCCAACTCGCTCACCTCTCCCTCTCTCTCTCTCTCTCTCTCTCTCTCTCTCTCTCTCTCTCTCTCTCTCTCTCTCTCTCTCTTCTACAAGTCCTACCACAAACGCCCACCGATTCCGACCATAAACGCAAATCACACTTCACCGAAGCAACTAAGCAATGCATCTGAAATCGGCACATTACAGGCTACGGGCGCGCGTGCCAAGCAAAGCAACCACAAGCCGGCGCCCGCAATCCAACGAAACGTGGCACAAGACGTTTTGAACCAATCACCTCGAACGTGCGATTGCGAAATCGAGGAAGCAAATCAAGCGCGCGCGAATGCGTGAAGCCGAAGGAGGAGGAGGGGAAAGGATCTCGCCTGAATGATGCGCGACGGCGAGGAGCGCCATGTACGGCGCCGAACATCTCGTTGACGAGGAGGAACTCACGCCAACTAGCAGCCGCCGCACATACTCCAATCCTCCGCCGGTCGTCCTCTTGTGCCGTGAACTGGAACACAGCGGGCGAATCCAATCCCCACCTCCGCGCGCTCCCCAAGAGAAGCACCGCCGCCTCGCCCGAGGGCCTACTCCACTCATCATCGGTAATCGTAGGCAGATCAGGGTGCAGAGGGGGAGAGGAGGAAGGCGAGAAGAGACGCGACCGCTATTCTTTTCGATGGCCTCCTGGCTTGTGAGACAGAAGGATCTTGTTGCATAAGTAAAATAATATTAAAGGGGGTTTTTTTGAAAAGGAAAAATCCTAGGATTGCTCCTCTCTCTCCGTCAGGATAAGGTAGAGGAGAAGAAACAGGAATTATTTATGGGACGTTGCTACGTCGTGGTCGACCACGATCTAGCCTATATCGTGGTCAGTTCGGACAACCCAGAAAAGAAAGGGATACATACGCATGTGCGCGTGTAACAGCCCCAAGTTTGTGAACTGAAATTTTGTGAATAAAATTTCCACTTTTGCGTTTCATTCATGCATCATGGCATTATTTGCTTAAGTGCTCAAGTTGAAACAAAGATTTGGAAAACAAATTAAAAACAAATGGAAACAAAGGCAACAATTGTTTCCAAACAATCTAAATCCAAATGAGTTTGTTTGTGACAAAACCAATTCAAATAAACTTCCATATTTGTCAAGGAAGTTCCAAGGGTTCCAAAAATAATACTTGCACTTGCTTTAAAATTTCTAAAGTAATGGCAATTGAAATTAACCAAAAATGCCATAATACAACCTTATGAACAAATGTTGTGCAAAACTTTTTATTTGGCAACCCCAATTTTTGTGGTGCTTCTACATGGGATGGGAAGGCTACATGAATTTTCTCAGATTTTTCTAAAATGTTTAAGTGCCTCAATTAATTCAAATACAGTACTGTTTATTTTAAAACAGAGCTGAAAAGGACCTTTTGGTAATTGGGAAAAGAAGTACAGGGGGTTCTTTGCAAAAACGTGGTCGTCTTCCCTGTAGCGACCGCCCATGCCCGAGCCGCACCAGCTCGCCGCCGTTGCCCTGCCCAGCCGCGCGATGCCGCCTCCCCCCCTGCTGTCGTCCATCCCCGCGTCGAAGCTGTGGATAAGAAGGCATCCCCAGAAACCCTAACCCTAGCACGCCACTTTCCCCTCTCTGTTTTCTTCTCTCCACCATGGCCGCGGCATAGCCGAGCCCGCCGACGCATCGCCGCCGTTCCAGGACTCCCCGAGCAGATCGACGAGCACCACCGTCTTCGCCGCGTCCTCTTCTCCCTCCCCGCCACAGGAATCGAAGAGGGGATCCTCGAGTCGACCGCGCCGTCCGCTTCTTCCTCGACTCCGACCAAAGCTCCGCCGCCCGATTGCCGCCGCCTCCGTCCTCGCCAAGCTCACGTACGCGTCGAGGGTGAGAAAGCGCCCCTCCTGGACACCTCCGTCCGTCCCCTCTCCCTCTAGATCGTCGCGTAGGAGTAGCTTAGCCGTAGTTCGCCGCCGGCCGCCGCTGTTCGTCGTCGATTCCGGCGAATCCGGTGACCTTTAGGTAGCGGCGCCGCCGTATAAATGCTCGCCGGGTTCGTGCCCGTCGAACGCGCGCCATAGCTCGCCTCCGCACACGCTGTACCGTCGAGCCCGAGCTCGACGCCGGCGCGGTCACCACGCGGGAACGCGCTGGTCGCGACCTCGCCACGGTCAAACGAGGCTGTGGGCCTCTGCGCTGACGTGGACGCCAGCGTGGCCACGGGCCCCACAGGTCAGTGGCACGGGTAGCTCCCTGCCCGGTGCAAAACGTTTCAGCCTCTTTCTGCAAATTAAAAGAAATTGAAAACTGAAAACAGATCCAAATCTTTTCTTCTAAAATGCATAGTAAATTGAAAAATGAACCAAATTCAATGATTCAAATTTCTAGGTGTAGGTCTGGTTGTGATCTATCTGTTAACCTCAGTTTGGCATAAAAGATGTATTATAAATTTTGCACTTATTAAATGATTACAGGAATTGATTAATAAAAGTGAATCTTTAAAAATACATATCTTTTGTTCTGTTAATCCAAATTGAGCAAATAAGGTGTCAGAATGTTTGTCTTAACAAACTTTACACATCCATATTTTATTTGGACAGAATTGAAGTAATTTCCTTCTCTGTTTAAATGAATTACTAAAAATGGCAGAATTGCACTGCAACTTTGGAAATTCATAATAAATTCCTAATAACTCCAATAATTATGTTTAATGGCTCAAAATGTTCAGAGGAACATTTACCGCCTATTTTCAAGCATTTCTAACCAATAATGAACTTTGGTTTCATTACTAATTTGCATATCCCAGAAATGGCAGATTCAATTGACTTATGAAAATATTCACCAAAAAGTCATAAATGCTCAGAAAATTGCAAGCAAAATATCAAAATGCTTCGGAAGAAAATATCTAACAGAAAACATCGTTTTCATGCATGTGTGATTAATAAATAGGTACTGGTCCTTTTGGAACTAAGATATACTTGTCATTAAGATAATTATGAGTTATGCCAAATAATGCCAAATTATTTGGGACAACCCATTTAACTTGAGGATCATGTCTATGATCCATTAGATGCATTAAAATGTCATGTCATCATGAGTGTGCATTGCACCTGTTGTATTCTTGTTATTTATCTGTTTCCTTCCGATGTTGTTTGTGCTTCGGTAGATCGAGGAGTTGACGTGCAACCACAATACTGCGACTATTCTTACTATCAGCCATATCAACAAGGCAAGCGTAATCCCCCCTCTGAGCATGTCTCCTCCTATGTTTTCCGCAAATATTTTCTCCACTATAATATTGCATGCGGTTCCAAATGTCACTTTGGTTGGATTAGAGTATCCTATTAGTTGCATTATGTTTCCGAAGCCATTACCTGTTCCCTCCTAGTATCCATAGGATTGTTTTGTCGGCCTGAGTTAATTAACTATGTTATGTATATGCTTAGCCATGCGTAGTTAAATGCTTATTTGTCCGGTGGATGTTACAATGTTGGAACAGTTGATGGAATGGCCGGATGTGATGGAAAATGTGGTGAGGGATAAGAAATTGCTAAAGGCGGGGATGAGAGGCCACGTGGAATGTGGTGGGTTGTCTCGTTCTCGTCGCCTAAGTGCGAGTTCTCGCCTTCGAACCAAGACCGAGCGTGCTACCATGCGTGGGGCCTATGTATTCGCAGTGCAGGAAGCCTCATAGACTAAATAACTCGGGCGGGGCTAGCCAGGGTCCTCTAGTTCGGGCTTCCATTTGCGCGTGCGTGATGATGGTGGGATGAACTGAGATGAGGATTGTGGTATTAGGAAAATGAGTGGCCGTGGGGCGGGGTGATGTGATCCTGGCAGTCCTACCGCCACTGATGATCCTGGAAAGTCCTTAACGAGGGAGAAGTCGACACCGCTCCCACCCAGCCGGCTTTCCAAGGAAGAGAGCTAATGTTCAGGCAATGGGCCGGACGGTACGCGTGGCAAACAATGTACACCCCTGCAGGGTAAATCTTTTCGAAAAGCCGTGTCCACGGTTAAGGACGACTTGGTGCCGGATTCAGAGACCATAGATAAACTTGAACGGAATGATTAAAAACTGGGTACTAGAGGTACTACTCAAGATTGAAAGGTGAGCTTCCTCGAGGGTGATTCGGGGAGGTGCCTTTGATGAACAGGTACAGTGGTTGATGATGGTTGATGTTGATGAAGTTGATCAAGAGAAAAGAGTTTACTTCTTACCCCTCTTTTAAAATATTCTGATTAGTCGATGCCATGGATTTATTGTTTATTTAAATAAAATCAGCTTTATGCAAAAGAGCCATAAAACCTTGGAAGCCTCATCGAGCTAAAGCTCTATATATAATCTTGCGAGTTCGTCGAACTCAACGTCGTTTGTTTTGTTTCAGAGGAGGACTTCACCGACCTCGAAGGTGGGTTCTTTGTGGACGTCGACGAGTAGTCTGGGGTTCCCAGGTGGCAGCTTGGGACATCCCGGAACAGCTGGCGCTGGATGTTTATATGTAGGCCTCTTAGGCCATATTTGGTTCTTGTTGTTTAGAACAACCTAATTTGCTTCCGCTTGTCGTAATGTTGGGTCTGTGACCTCTGGTTGTCATTTGCTATCTTTCTCTATTATAAGAGTTGAACTATAATGATTTGTGTCGTAGAGTCTGTGATGTGCCAGTTGTTCCACAAGTCTTGATCTCTCTATTATGCTTTGATAGTGTGTCTGGTGGTATCGGATAACCGGAGACACAGTATCACTGTATAGCAGTCGGGTCGGGGCGCCACAAGTTGGTATCAGAGCAGGACTGCCTGTAGGAAACCCTTCTACTGATCGACGTTGAGTCTAGTGTTTGTGAAAATATTTTTAACCTAAAAATGAGTTGTGAAAACCATTTTAGGATTCTTTTTACTCCTTATCTGGTTACCCGCTAATCTCGGAGCAATCTTACCTCGATTTGAGTTAAAAGTTTTACTTCTCATCTGTTACTTCAAAATGAGTAGAAACGTGGGTGGGGTTCGACCTTTAGTGTTATGTGTCCGGTTGCTCCCGCTGCGTTGCAATCCCCAAATCAACTCAGATGTTTCTACCGAGTCTAATCATTTGCTCCTTTGTTGGATTTTAACCCAAGGTCTTGGAACCATCTGGGTGATGACCAGAATTCTCTTAGCGAGTCTCCCATCTATGTTCGTGGCTCGGCTGCATCTCTCCTTTTTGGGCATGGTTATCACAATTGAGTAATAACCGGTGCATCTTCAACATCTTAGGACTCTCCTGAGCAGGTTTCTTACTCTGATCTGCTTTCCAACCTTTGGCTGTCAGTTGACAGTAAAGTTCTATCGTGCGTTGGGATGTTCCGATGCAAGTCACTCTCCTGATCCGTCAAGACTTTCCACTTCGACTTATTGGGAGAAACAAACTCCAGTACCTTGTCCACCTCTCGGACCAGGTCAAAATATTGTACTCTGCAGAATAAGGGCCTTGTCTAGCTTTGTTCTGCTCCACCTTAGAGTGTCACACTCTTTGATATCAGGGTATCGAGCTAAGTATCATGATCCCCTTGATGAAGTGATGCTCGTACACTTTGTTACTCTCCGATCTCCAAGTGACTTATTACTCCACAGTGATGAGACGTGAGTAATAATGTGGCTATCGGATATTCTTAGCAGTTCTTACTGTGCGGGAATCCAGGGATATCCTTTGTCCTCCTTAGCATGATTGGTTAGCCGATCAATAAGTTGAGTTGGACTGTGTTCCCAAGCTCGTTTTCTCTGTTGCTCTTCCTCGGTCAAGGAGCTAGGTTCGTGTCGAAGCTCCCAAGACCACCTCGTTGTGCCTTGAAAGGCATGATCCTCTCTTGAACTCAAGATCCACCGGTATGTCGTGATATCCTATATGTGGATCGTGATATTCTGGGGGTCTCTCCAGAAGTATCGCCAGGTTGTCACCTGACCGCGATGTTGAGCTTATGAGTAAGCTGGTTCTCGGAACAACTCTCTTCTCCAAGAAAATCGTGCTGGATGTCCAGAATTATTCGGTTGAGCTTAAACAACTTGGAGAGTCGAAAGACAAGAGCTCTATCCCGATATAGTTCCTTCTCAATGGGATGTCTAGTGTTACGTGTCGAAGCAAGTTGGTATCTCCTTTGTGGTTACGCTATCCTACAAATCTTTGATTTGAATTGGGCTATCGTCAAATCAAACTCAGACCAACCTACCGGAATGTGTTAGTCTGACCAATACTTATGCCCCGTTCATGTGACATATGAGTCTACCGTCTTGGGGTATCTGGATAAGTTTGTTGTTGAGCCCATCAACTATCTTCTTATTTTCTCCATGATTGAGGAGATCCATATTGGATATTGGGCATTAGCATTGGAAATTTGTTAGAACTAACTTTGTGTCGTCACAAGGTATGTGTTCTGAAGTTAGAAGTGACTTTCCCTGGTTCACGTGCAATCGCTGAAAGATGTCGCCGTGGATCTGAGTGAATTGTCTGGTTTTCTCGGAATCATTTCCACTCGATCATGCACGTGTAGAATATTCTCGGAATGGTATGTTGTTACCTCCATTCCTTCGGAATTTCATCCATGCATCCAAACCACTGATTGAATTGTTCCAGAAAGAGAGGAAGTCTGAGAACTTCTTCTATCTTCGTTGGTGTTTCACCAGCAGAGACTCAATGGTGTATTATCGCAGGTAATTCGAGTAGGTGCAGATTGTCCTCTAACAAGTTGCTAATACGTGAGTTCCGCAATCTCGTTCCTCCTTTGGAGTTTGACATTCTAGTCTAGCTCTTGGGGTTCTAGCAAATGTAATCCGCTGGGAGCCTCTGCAAGGACTTCCTATTCATACCCGTTGAGTCTGAAGTATCTCTACACCAGACCAGATCCAAATCTCGATCAGAAACGATAGTTGGTGATCCTCAAGAAGCTTGACCCGATGTCTAGAACATCAAGAAGTTTTCCCGATACTAATGCTCTTGGAGTTTCTAAAGTTCTCTCGGTCGATCTTCCCGACCCTTCTCCTGTGATCCGAAATGCTCCTCTGTGAGGAAGGTTCTACTCAAGCTGTTGGGTAAATCTTGTTTCAACCCTCTTCCTCAGAGACTTAACGCCTTGTGCAAAGTTCATATTCTGAATCCTTGAGAAACAGTTGTCTACCAACCGGAAACTTCGTATCAATCTCCCGTCACCCGCATGTGTCTCCTAACTGTCGAATCAAGGGATGCTTGAAGTCTCTTCCTAAGTTCTACTAGGAGGTACTCGGTCGTTGTACCTTTACAAAGACCCATCCTCCCGGTGAGGTTTCCTTCTTTTCCTATGGTGTACGTTGATAGTGACCTCGAAGCGAAGCCGATGAAGATCTTCACGATGCCCTTGATCAACCTCTTCAAGAAAGAAGCAGAGAAGATCGTGTGGTACCGTGGTAACCTTCTTCCCTCTTTCCTACTCTAAGAATCTCGGGACGAGATTCCTGTAAGGGGGGTAGAATTGTAACAGCCCCAAGTTTGTGAACTGAAATTTTGTGAATAAAATTTCCACTTTTGCGTTTCATTCATGCATCATGGCATTATTTGCTTAAGTGCTCAAGTTGAAACAAAGATTTGGAAAACAAATTAAAAACAAATGGAAACAAAGGCAACAATTGTTTCCAAACAATCTAAATCCAAATGAGTTTGTTTGTGACAAAACCAATTCAAATAAACTTCCATATTTGTCAAGGAAGTTCCAAGGGTTCCAAAAATAATACTTGCACTTGCTTTAAAATTTCTAAAGTAATGGCAATTGAAATTAACCAAAAATGCCATAATACAACCTTATGAACAAATGTTGTGCAAAACTTTTTATTTGGCAACCCCAATTTTTGTGGTGCTTCTACATGGGATGGGAAGGCTACATGAATTTTCTCAGATTTTTCTAAAATGTTTAAGTGCCTCAATTAATTCAAATACAGTACTGTTTATTTTAAAACAGAGCTGAAAAGGACCTTTTGGTAATTGGGAAAAGAAGTACAGGGGGTTCTTTGCAAAAACGTGGTCGTCTTCCCTGTAGCGACCGCCCATGCCCGAGCCGCACCGGCTCGCCGCCGTTGCCCTGCCCAGCCGCGCGATGCCGCCTCCCCCCCTGCTGTCGTCCATCCCCGCGTCGAAGCTGTGGATAAGAAGGCATCCCCAGAAACCCTAACCCTAGCACGCCACTTTCCCCTCTCTGTTTTCTTCTCTCCACCATGGCCGCGGCATAGCCGAGCCCGCCGACGCATCGCCGCCGTTCCAGGACTCCCCGAGCAGATCGACGAGCACCACCGTCTTCGCCGCGTCCTCTTCTCCCTCCCCGCCACAGGAATCGAAGAGGGGATCCTCGAGTCGACCGCGCCGTCCGCTTCTTCCTCGACTCCGACCAAAGCTCCGCCGCCCGATTGCCGCCGCCTCCGTCCACCTCCGTCCTCGCCAAGCTCACGTACGCGTCGAGGGTGAGAAAGCGCCCCTCCTGGACACCTCCGTCCGTCCCCTCTCCCTCTAGATCGTCGCGTAGGAGTAGCTTAGCCGTAGTTCGCCGCCGGCCGCCGCTGTTCGTCGTCGATTCCGGCGAATCCGGTGACCTTTAGGTAGCGGCGCCGCCGTATAAATGCTCGCCGGGTTCGTGCCCGTCGAATGCGCGCCATAGCTCGCCTCCGCACACGCTGTACCGTCGAGCCCGAGCTCGACGCCGGCGCGGTCACCACGCGGGAACGCGCTGGTCGCGACCTCGCCACGGTCAAACGAGGCTGTGGGCCTCTGCGCTGACGTGGACGCCAGCGTGGCCACGGGCCCCACAGGTCAGTGGCACGGGTAGCTCCCTGCCCGGTGCAAAACGTTTCAGCCTCTTTCTGCAAATTAAAAGAAATTGAAAACTGAAAACAGATCCAAATCTTTTCTTCTAAAATGCATAGTAAATTGAAAAATGAACCAAATTCAATGATTCAAATTTCTAGGTGTAGGTCTGGTTGTGCTCTATCTGTTAACCTCAGTTTGGCATAAAAGATGTATTATAAATTTTGCACTTATTAAATGATTACAGGAATTGATTAATAAAAGTGAATCTTTAAAAATACATATCTTTTGTTCTGTTAATCCAAATTGAGCAAATAAGGTGTCAGAATGTTTGTCTTAACAAACTTTACACATCCATATTTTATTTGGACAGAATTGAAGTAATTTCCTTCTCTGTTTAAATGAATTACTAAAAATGGCAGAATTGCACTGCAACTTTGGAAATTCATAATAAATTCCTAATAACTCCAATAATTATGTTTAATGGCTCAAAATGTTCAGAGGAACATTTACCGCCTATTTTCAAGCATTTCTAACCAATAATGAACTTTGGTTTCATTACTAATTTGCATATCCCAGAAATGGCAGATTCAATTGACTTATGAAAATATTCACCAAAAAGTCATAAATGCTCAGAAAATTGCAAGCAAAATATCAAAATGCTTCGGAAGAAAATATCTAACAGAAAACATCGTTTTCATGCATGTGTGATTAATAAATAGGCACTGGTCCTTTTGGAACTAAGATATACTTGTCATTAAGATAATTATGAGTTATGCCAAATAATGCCAAATTATTTGGGACAACCCATTTAACTTGAGGATCATGTCTATGATCCATTAGATGCATTAAAATGTCATGTCATCATGAGTGTGCATTGCACCTGTTGTATTCTTGTTATTTATCTGTTTCCTTCCGATGTTGTTTGTGCTTCGGTAGATCGAGGAGTTGACGTGCAACCACAATACTGCGACGATTCTTACTATCAGCCATATCAACAAGGCAAGCGTAATCCCCCCTCTGAGCATGTCTCCTCCTATGTTTTCCGCAAATATTTTCTCCACTATAATATTGCATGCGGTTCCAAATGTCACTTTGGTTGGATTAGAGTATCCTATTAGTTGCATTATGTTTCCGAAGCCATTACCTGTTCCCTCCTAGTATCCATAGGATTGTTTTGTCGGCCTGAGTTAATTAACTATGTTATGTATATGCTTAGCCATGCGTAGTTAAATGCTTATTTGTCCGGTGGATGTTACAATGTTGGAACAGTTGATGGAATGGCCGGATGTGATGGAAAATGTGGTGAGGGATAAGAAATTGCTAAAGGCGAGGATGAGAGGCCACGGGGAATGTGGTGGGTTGTCTCGTTCTCGTCGCCTAAGTGCGAGTTCTCGCCTTCGAACCAAGACCGAGCGTGCTACCATGCGTGGGGCCTATGTATTCGCAGTGCAGGAAGCCTCATAGACTAAATAACTCGGGCGGGGCTAGCCAGGGTCCTCTAGTTCGGGCTTCCATTTGCGCGTGCGTGATGATGGTGGGATGAACTGAGATGAGGATTGTGGTATTAGGAAAATGAGTGGCCGTGGGGCGGGGTGATGTGATCCTGGCAGTCCTACCGCCACTGATGATCCTGGAAAGTCCTTAACGAGGGAGAAGTCGACACCGCTCCCACCCAGCCGGCTTTACAAGGAAGAGAGCTAATGTTCAGGCAATGGGCCGGACGGTACGCGTGGCAAACAATGTACACCCCTGCAGGGTAAATCTTTTCGAAAAGCCGTGTCCACGGTTAAGGACGACTTGGTGCCGGATTCAGAGACCATAGATAAACTTGAACGGAATGATTAAAAACTGGGTACTAGAGGTACCACTCAAGATTGAAAGGTGAGCTTCCTCGAGGGTGATTCGGGGAGGTGCCTTTGATGAACAGGTACAGTGGTTGATGATGGTTGATGTTGATGAAGTTGATCAAGAGAAAAGAGTTTACTTCTTACCCCTCTTTAAAATATTCTGATTAGTCGATGCCATGGATTTATTGTTTATTTAAATAAAATCAGCTTTATGCAAAAGAGCCATAAAACCTTGGAAGCCTCATCGAGCTAAAGCTCTATATATAATCTTGCGAGTTCGTCGAACTCAACGTCGTTTGTTTTGTTTCAGAGGAGGACTTCACCGACCTCGAAGGTGGGTTCTTTGTGGACGTCGACGAGTAGTCTGGGGTTCCCAGGTGGCAGCTTGGGACATCCCGGAACAGCTGGCGCTGGATGTTTATATGTAGGCCTCTTAGGCCATATTTGGTTCTTGTTGTTTAGAACAACCTAATTTGCTTCCGCTTGTCGTAATGTTGGGTCTGTGACCTCTGGTTGTCATTTGCTATCTTTCTCTATTATAAGAGTTGAACTATAATGATTTGTGTCGTAGAGTCTGTGATGTGCCAGTTGTTCCACAAGTCTTGATCTCTCTATTATGCTTTGATAGTGTGTCTGGTGGTATCGGATAACCGGAGACACAGTATCACTGTATACCAGTCGGGTCGGGGCGTCACAGCGCGTGCACAGGACCGGAAAAAGAATCCCGCGCGCCACCCACGGGACACGCGCCCCATGTGCTAATTTTGCGCGGGACACAAATCCCGATTACCAGACCCATTAAAAGTAGGACCACGGGGACGCGAACCCCAGGTGTTTCCTTTCTCTCTCTCCGTCAGGATAAGGTAGAGGAGATATTTATGTCCGCTCGTTCCCCTCTCACGTCTCCTTCACTTTCTGCCCTCTGTCGGTATTACACTTTTGGAGGCACTTCAAGCCTTACTTTCACTACTTCAAGCCTTACTTTTGTCAGGATAATACGAGAGCTTTTACAACGGAAATACGCCGAGCAGTTAGTTCTTTCCCTTAATAGACACGAGGAAGTCTTACTTTCACTACTTTGCTGCTACATGTGACTCTACCATTTGTGAGCTGATTTGCAGGCTATAGTCACGTCCATGAGTACGATGCCAGATATCGATTCCAGTGATGACGCCATCTCCGGGAGCATTCTTTGTGTCCAATCCCCTTACACGTCATTCCGGTTGGGCTTTTCTTTCTCTTTCCCTTGCTTTGACAAGATTCCGGCACTCCGGTTAGTACTTTTCAAACTTGTCAATCATCAACCATCGCTTTTTCTACCCACTCATCGGATGGCGTCATCACTGGATATGAAACAAACAGACAGAATCAAGTATCCACTCATCATTACTAGAAACAAAACAACTAGACAGTCGTCATCAGAAGAACTGTTCACCATCGGATTTGTTTTTCGGTTGACACGTACCATTTCTTTTCTCCTTATTCTGCAGCTTCCAACAGTCATCAATTACATGATTATTTTTCTTACCCAAACTTATTCTTTCCTTTGAACTTTGAACGACCTCTGCCGTTCTTGCTCTTATCTCTGTTACTGTTGTTATAACTTTTCTGCTTAGGCCTACCACGAACCTGAAGAGCTTCGCCTTCGAAGGGCGACTCCACTTTCTGTACCATAGTTTTCTTTTTTTTTTTTACTTCTGAAGAAGGGGCTCATAAACTTCCGTAAGGGTACGGCTTAATAATATGGTATCTCAGAAATTTACGCAGGAACTAGGCAGCGAGCATAAAAGTATAAGACCTAAATCTTCATCATCATACTTTACCTCCATTGCAACGAGGTCGGCAACGATCTCCCTTTGAAGATCGACAAGTGATTCATCAATGAACCACCTTCCTGCAGCTTGTGCGTGAACAACTTCGTATTCACGTGCATCTTACTGGTTAGATTTTTGGATCGAATCCAGATTAGCCCACAATACTTTTCTCCTGCAGCACAGTATCATTAGACGCCCTAAAGTATATTTCAAGAACTCGCACCAAAAAGTCCCCTAAGATCAGTGGCGGAGGCAGGATTAGCCAAATTAGCATGTTGAGGGGGCCGGATAAAGCAAAAAAAAAATTAAAAACACTATTCATGTGCTTAATATGAACTAATCCATGGTGTTAGGGGGGGGGGGGGGGGGGGGGGGGGGGGGGGGCAGGGCCCCTGCTGGTCCCTGCCTGAGATGATGATAAGGCATATAATGAGATATTTCCGTGGTCTATGAAGGTTCCGTCAGACAGAGGCAAAGGGGCTAGCTTGATTTACGTATCAAGGGTTGCTGTGCATGATGGGGCCCACTGAACTCAGAGGAGATATCGATCGAACTGCGCGTGGAAAGGGTCGCGGTCATTTTTGTTTCAAGGGTCGCGTCGATCTACAGGTGTGTGCGCATTACGTACAGGGTCGTTTCTAAAGTGCCCACTGAACTCAGAGGAGATATCGAAATGGCAGTTTACAAAGTCTACAGGTGACAGATGGAAAGGGACAATTTTGTTTCCTTTAGCGCATTACGTACAGGGGACGCGCATTACGGCTGGAGTCGTTTCTAAAGTGCGTGTTGGTTACTGAAGAAATTAGGAATAGGAATGATTAGAGCAAGCGGTTTAACTCTGCCAAGACTAACTTGCTGACGGTTACATGCATGCATGCATGGTTGATTACTGCCGGGATGTACTTCAAAGAGAAGTGGATTACTAGCAAGTTGCGATGGTTCCATCCCTCGAACAAGAGTATATATAGTGCATCATATATTGGACACGACAATTTTAACGTATAACTAATCTTCTTAATTGCAGAACACCACCGTGCGTTACATACTACTTAGTTAATTATTACATCCACTACTCTTCCTTTCCACCATATATATATATACAAGCTAGGTAGAACCACAAGTAAACAAAGCAACGATGATGATAAACCTCCAGAACAAGTAGACGGGGGAAAGAAACCCACCGTCTTACTCCGTAAACCCCCAAAGCACCAACCACATACGCCTTGGACTTCTTCACATGAAATACTACGTACCTTTATTGCGCATGCATATGCATGCATGTCGGCGCTGTGGACACTAGCTAGCTACTTGGCTAGACCTTGAACTCGAACGGGATCGCGAAACCACCCACGACGACGACGGCGAGGAACAACATGAAGGCGAATGGCAGGAGATGCTTGGCGAGAGCAGGACAGCAAGAAGGCGATCGCCAACCCCATGGCCGCGAGAGCAAGAATGACGGCGAGGATGATGTAGTACGCGGCCGGGTAGCGGCCAAACAAAGGCCCTGCTGCCGGCCGGTAAGACAAGGCGGTCAGGTCTAAGGTCAGGATGAGACAGCTGATCAAGAACAGCAGTCTCGGGACCTGTGCTATTGGCAGCGAAGCGCCTGGAACAAATGACTGCAAGATTCTGCCCACGGTGGAGACATCGACTTGGATGGTGCCGGCCTCCAAGTCCACGACGGACGGCTTCTTGTTCATCGCCGCCACCCCGGCCACGGACGGCGAGCGTCTGTTCTTGCGAGAGCCGCCGACGGGGAAGTTGCGCTGGGAGCCGACCTCCTTCCAGTACCGGCGGCACGTCTTGCACAAGCAACGCGGCTGCTGGAGGCTGCTGTTGCTGTAGTAGCGGAACTTGGTGTTGGTGCAGTTGCACCGCGGGCAGTTGATCGCCTTCTCTTTCTGCGGCCGCGCCAGCCGCTCCGTGCAGCCGTTGAGGCTCCTTTCCATCGCTAGAAGACCAAGGCACACAAGCTAGGAGTCCAAGGAGTGGAGTTGGGCGTTGTGTTCTGGAGTCTGGAGTTGGCGCGCCCTTAATTTATACATCCGGAAACGCGGAGGCATCATGTTAAACAGTGCCCAAACAGTGCCCGTCCTTAATTTAAACCCTAAACCCAAACAGTGCTTAATTTAAACCCAAACAGTGCCCAAACAGTGCCCTTAATTTAAACCCTAAACCCAAACAGTGCCCTTAATTTAAACCCTAAACCCAAACAGTGCCCTCAGATCGATCCATAGTTTTGTCAATTTTTATATAGCCTAGTTGAGCATAGAGCTGATTTTCTTCGTGGAGGAGAGCGAGGAAGCTTCCTCGTGGCCTCGTGGGTGCTGTACTCGCCGGGTTCGCGTGAGATTATGAAATCTCTCGCAGATTTTTAGTACTACAACTATGTATGCATGTTCAACTAAATCGGGGACGTCTCCTTGGCAAGGAAGTTTGCGCGTGGAGGTCCGCAGCTGGAACAGCTCCTCCACTATATACCCTATATAGAAAGATGCTGAATGATAAGAGTTATGTATCCGAGTTCCAGATGCTGAATGATGATTTAGTTGGTGTCCTTTTCCTCGCGATCGACGTGAAACGGTTGCGTCCTTTTCCTCGATCGCGACGTGAGACTTGAGTCCTTGATTACTCCTTCTTCTTATCAGTAGTAACAAAACTGAAGCAAAATAGAATAAATTGTGCTTAGTTGGTGTGTTTGATTCCTTCAACTTTTATACAACAATAAAACTGAAGCAAAATAGAGTAAATGATGATTATTTGGTGTGTTTGATTGCTGGAAATTTATATACATCAACAAAACTGAAGCAAAATAGAGTATGTGGTGCTTATTTGGTGTATTTGATTGCCGAAACTTTTTATACATCAACGAAACTGAAACAAAATAGAGCAAGTGTTGCTTATTTGGTGTATTTGATTGCTGGAATTTTCTGTACAACTACAAAACTAATACAAAAATAGAGTGAATGATGATTTTCTAGTCTCTTTGATCGTTGTAGTTTGTTATACAGCAAATATGTTAAGACTTATAGATTGTTATTGTTGGGAATCTTTTGTTTGTGTGGTACAGATTCGAAATGGCAGCTTACAAAGTGACAAGCAACGGTGACGAGGGTCAACGGAGATGAAATGATGGAGCGATGGTCCCTTTATGGTTGAATTTCATGTTAAGACTTGTCTTTTGATTGAGCTACGGCTCATGTTCTATTCGTTGAACTAAGTGCATATGTTTGTGATGTATGACACTCTCTATTGGAGTAAGTGCATGTGTTTGTGTTGTGAACTTTTTTTTTAATGGTCACCGGGGGGATAAATTACCACCTGAATTTTCTCATTTCAAAAAGGGCATAAAAGCCAGATGTTTATAGCAGAGGTAAAAGAGTTTATAGAGGAGGAAAAGGGGGGCAAAGGGAGACTACGACGGCCTTTCATCGAAACGGGAGACCCAAACATCTGCAGAGGCTTGGACAACCTGTGGGAGGCGAGCTCGCCATAGCTACGCATCAGCGCGACACATCTGGAGCAGAGAAGGCAGGCTGGGGCGCTGGTCGTGGAAGACGACGGTGTTCTGGTGCTTCCATAAGATCCAGCAGCAGAGCAAGATGAAGGTTGGGGTAGTGTCAGCAGCAATCCCAGCAGGAGCGTCGTACGAGTGCAGAAATTTAACGTCTGTATCGGGCGGATGCCGCTCTCCCACACAAGCCCAGAAGCGGGGAGCCAGAGCACACTCGTAGACAATGTGCGACGGTGTTTCGTCAGCAGCGCCGCAGACAGGGCAGAACGCCTCCTCGGGGGTGAGGATCCCCTTCCGCAGAAGGGAGGAGTGCGAGAGGATGCGGGCTTGTACCAGGAGCCATCCGAAGAAGCGAATTTTGGAGGGCGCATTGTTCTCCCATACGAAGGAGGCGAAAGGCACGTCCACGCCGCCGAAGCAGCAGAGGCGGTAGACGGCGAAGGTGTCAAGCCTGCCAGTAGGCTTGGCGCATCTGGACAGCGAGCGCGGGTCCAGAGCATGGCAGAACAGCGCCACGAAGCGGAGCGAGAGCGCGGCCTCGCCCAACCACGCGTCCAACCAGAAGGAGGTGCGGCATCCATCCCGAGCTCCACCGTCGAGATGGCCCTGTAGAGTGGCATCAGCCCGACCAGGCAACGCCAGTGCGGCCCGGCGATCGCCAGCCGCTTTTCATGGACCACCGGGCCCGCCGCGAGACCCCAGACCCACTTGGCCGAGGGGGCCTCGCCGTCGGAGTGGAGACGGTGGAGCAGCTTGAGTTGGAGACACCAGTTCTGGGTGAATAGGCAGTGGATCCCCAAACCGCCCTCCCGACGGGGGTGGAAAACTTTCCACCATGCCACCAGACATTTGGCGCCGAAGGGTGGTCGGTCACGTTCTAGAGGAAGTCCCGGTGGAGCTCGTCGATGATGTGGAGCAGGGCAGGGGGGAGCATGGCTCCCATGTCATAGATGGCTAAGGCGTCAAGCACCGCGTTGAGCAACATGACATGCCCTCCCGTGGATAGGAGAATCGCGCGCCACCCGGACAGGTATTTGTCCACCTTGGCGATGAGCGGGAAGAAGGTTGCGATCGACATTTTTGCAGTAGAGAGCGGGAGTCCCAGGTACGTCTGAGGGAAACCCTCGACGAGGCAGCCAAGGATCTCCTGGCTTGTGGCAAGCTCGTCGGCGGGCACATGCATGGGGACAATTATGCTTTTGTGGAAGTTGATTTCCAGCCCAGTTGCCACAAAGAACTGCGGCAGCCGTTTCTTCCGACTCCACGTCGCGTCCACCCCAGCCGCAGAATTATTAGGGTATCGTCGGCATACTGCAGGACCGGGCACGGTGCACCGTCGATGAGGGCAGGGGCGATTTTACCGGGTAGGCTTCGTATGGCTCGAGCCTGCCCTCCATTTTTGTGAAAGAATTATCAAATCTATATGCTCAATAGTTTAGCCATGGATCAGAGCCTCTCCTGGCTGTCAGTTCATGCATTCTCGACAGGAAGAAACAGAAACGAGCAACGAACCGTCATTCTGAGTTGCTTTTCCTAGCTGGGCTTTATGGTGGGTTTGGCCCATTAGTAGTCCTACCGAAGACAGACTATTAGGGAGTGGACGAGATCTGCTAAAAAAGGAGTGGACGAGAGGTACATCAGTCAAAGCCAAACTTCGATTCGGTTTCGCTCTTCGGCCAGGATGCACGGCGCGGCGGCGGAAGTTTTGCGATCTGTCCATCAGCAAGCAGGCGCAGGTGATGATCGGCTGGGATAAGCCTCAAGGAAGGGCAACTGGCCTCTGTCGATCTCTTCCTCGATTGCTTGGCTGCAGCCGACGCAGCAGGTATTGAAACCGGCCAGTGCGTGATTACTGATTAGAGGTACTTCACTAGCCTCAAATCAGATCAGCTAAAAATCGAACTCGTTTATACTGAGTAATCGATTTGTTGGTCACTGATGTGGCGTATTTTTTGTTAATACATTTTGACCCTACCCTACACTTTTGTTCTAGAATCGCCAGATGGCACAGACTGGGATCGACCCTGATCAGCTTCTGGAGGATATCAGCAACCATCAAGAACAGGTACGGCGACAGTGTATCGCCCTGGCGGAGCCCCCACATAGAGTTGATCCATCTCCGTGGAATCCCATTGAAAAAGATCACAGACTTGGATGAATTGAAGATCACATCCCTTTAATTCGGGCCAACCATATCCCATGCGGCCCGGTAGAAGCTAGGCCCAAGGCCGTCGGGCCCAGGAGCGTTGTTCCAATCCATCCCTTTAATTCTAGCGCAGATTTCCACACGAGGCAGGCCGGAGTAGAGACGATCGAGGTCAAAGTCCCAGCTGGCCTCCCTGGGCTATCCCAGCAGTGAGGAGTAGAACTGGTACAGAGCCTCGACCTTTGCTTCGTGCTCAACGACGTGCACGCCGTCGCGTCGAGAACACGCACATGGTTCTCACGGTAGCGCTGGGAGGCGACATCGTGAAAGAACTTAGTGTTCCTGTCCCCCTCGCAAATCGCATTGAACTTGTCGCGCTGCTTCCAAAAAGTCGCGCTTTGACCAATAACACGTGCGAGTTTTTCCCTGGCGAGCTCACGAAACCCATGTTCTGCATCAGAGAGGTGACGACAATCTTTGACAAAGTAAAATAGCTCAATTATAAAGGATAAATTATTCTCAAGTAGGGCAATGAACTTATTAGTTGGCGACAAGGAGATCGCCGAACAACGGAAACAAGAACAAGGGTAAAAGGAGTAAAAAGTATGGTTGTATTGATATGTCAATTGTTTGCTTAATTTCAATCGGCCATCACCTCTCACATATATATGAGACGGCTGGACTTCCCGTACAAGCAAATGACTTCTACAAGAATTACAATTAGCAGTCTAAGTCGGATTCTATCTCCTAAATTAGGCAAGTTTCGGTCGGCTTTGTACCGAACCCGGACCCAAGCATCCTTTTCCGGCTCCTTTAGGAAGTCGCCTTTTGTCCTTCCGTGTTGACCTCAAACTCGCCTTCCCTTCACGCTTGAATTGACTTAATTTCTAGTCCTTTTGCGTCTCGCGAGTCCCGAATTCGGCTGGCTGCCAAGTCCTTCTTGATCCGCCATCTCTCGGGTTTTTAGATAGTCAGTTTTCCTAATCCTTTTAATGCCGACTCCTTTATTGACGACTACTTTTCTGTCAGGAGAAATGGAGCTGATATTTAGCACAGGAATAGGTGTTCCACAAAATGAGATAACTCCTTTAATGATAACTCCTTTAGCTAGGACTCCTTTGGTGAGGTCTTCTTTAGTGAGGTCTCCTTTGGTGGTGACTCTCAGTTTTGTCGGGTTCGCTGTCCAGATTCGCAGCATCATGTCCCGTCTCTTGTCGTGGTCATAGAATTTACATAACAACTCGGATAAAAACGAGCCAAACATCAAACTTGTTCGCCTCGATGAGACAATCAACTCAACGCGGGCCAATTCTCAAAACAAGCCGCCCTTGATGGTTTTCCGGGTCCTTTTCCTCTGAGATACTTTTCCGGGTTGCCAATCCTCCCCGGGGCGAGTCCTAAACCTGGAGCTGACAACCTGCTAAAAATGGGGGCTAACAACTATCAAAGGCACGCCACAAGCACCACCTCGCACTAGCCGTTCTAATGCGGTACTCACCCCAGCGAGCAGCCAATACATGCTATTTAGCGAACTCAGAACACTCAAGTGTCATTTCAGCATTGGGTGCAATACTAAGATAAACAGCTAACATGTGGTCTGGACCTTTGGGATCGAATTGAGCTGCTATCCATGCGCCTTAGCAAATGGGCCTTACTGTCCCACGAGCTAGTGGAAAGTGGGCCATCTGTTAAGACACATAGAAGAAAACCCAAACGTGTTTTTTTCGGTAAGCCCATACGTGTTGAGTGATTAGGGGTTTTATCCTTGTGCGACAGTTGTCATCCCGCAAAACCTATATATCGCTCTCGCGCCGCCTGAAGAAACTCTTTACTGGACCGAGCCCATTTAGGTCGCGACACGATTCCTCTACGGTCGCTGCTTCTTTTTCTGTGTCTCCTCCGCTGTTCTCTTATCCCGTTTTCTGAGATTTTCTTCTAAAGTTTGCTGAGATCTGCTTCTTTCCTGTTTTGCCCTGGACGATCTATGGGTGTTAAGGTTTATTTATAGCTAGTTGGAGATTTTGCTGTCAATGTCCATGTCTCTTGATTAATACCTCGATGTAATAAGACCGATCTAACTAGTAGGGCCTTTTGTCCATATTTGCTAATTTTTTTTTGCTTTATTCATATTTAGGTTTTTTTTCCGTTTTTTCTCTTTTCTCTTTTCGTTTTTCTTTTTTCATTTTCATTTTATTTTCTATGTCTGTTTTCACTTTTATTTTTATTTTCTTGTTTTCAATTTATCTTAGTTCTCCAACATTTTCGGTTAACTATTATTTTTGGTTCACTTGCATTTATGGTTCAATTTTATTTTCGGTTCTCCAACATTTTCGGTACACCGGCATATTTGGTTCATTATTATATTCGGTTCTCCAACATTTTTTGTTCACTAATTTATTTCGGTTCACTCGCATTTATTGTTCAATACTAATTTTGGTTGCACTACATTTTTTTGGTTCATCTGCACATCTGGTTTCACTATTATTTTCGGTTCTTCGCCCACACTTTCATTCCACTTTTTATATTCGGTTCACCTGCATTTTTGGTTCTCCAACATTTTCGGTTCATTATTTTATTTCGGTTCACTCACATTTATGGTTCAATATTATTTTTGGTTCTCCAACATTTTTGGTTCACTATTATTTTGGTTCACTCGTATTCATGGTTCAATTTTATTTTCGGTTCTCTAACATTTTCGGTTCACTATTATTTTGGTTCACACGCATTTATGGTTCAATATTAATTTTGGCTCCACTACATTTTTTTGGTTCACTACTGGTTCACTATTATTTTCGGTTCTTCACCCGCATTTTCCTTCCACTATTATATTCGGTTCACAGGCATTTTCAGTCCATTCGCATTTATGGTTCATTATTAATTTTGGTCCTACTACATTTTTTTGTTCATCCGCACATTTGGTTCACTATTATTTTCGGTTCTTCAACCCCACTTTCGTTCCAATTTTATATTCGGTTCATCGGCATTTACGGTTTATAATATTTTTGGTTCACCTATATTTACGGTTCAATATTATTTTTGGTTCCATGACATTTTTGGTTCATCTTCATTTTTGGTTCACTATTAATTTTTGTTCACCTTCATTTTCCGTTCGCCCGCATTTTCGGTTCACCCTCATTTTCATTGTAGGTTCTCCAAAATTTTCGGTTCACTATTATTATAGGTTCACTTGCATTTATGGTTCAATTTTATTTTTGGTTCTCCAACATTTTTGGTTCACCGACATATTTGGTTCACTATTATATTCGGTTCCTATTTTTATTTTCAGTGCACGAACATTTTTTTTTAACCATCATTTTCGGGTTTTCACCCACGCTTTCGGTTTTTCACCGGCATTTACGGTTCATTACATTTTGGTTCACCAACATTATACAGGGAGTGGTGACTTCTTCGCCGGCATGTTCAATTTTTAAATTTTTTCAAAAAGAGTATCCGTTCACAGATTTTTTTTCACTTTTAAAAAATTGTTTAAAAATAATGTTCACCCTCCATTTCTAGTTCACTTTTAAAATCTTTCAAAAATAGTTCTGTTCACCGACCTTTTTTGTTGACTTGTAAAATCGTTCAAAATTAGCTTCTATTAACAAGACTTTTCTGTTTACTTTTTAAAATCGTTCAGACATTATTCCTGTTCACCTATCTTTTCTGCTCACTTTTAAAAATCGTTCAAACATTATTTCTGTCCATCGACCTGTTCTGTTCAATTTTTAAAAATCGTTCAAAAATAGTATCCGTTTGCAAAACTTTTCTATTCAATTTTAAAAATCATTAAAAATAGGTTCAAAATCGATCAAAAAAGGAACGATGGAGGAATTAGTATGTTTTAATAATCCTACCTTCTTTTTTTATACTGCATTTTTAATTCTAACACATTTTTACCCACAATCGTTTTGTTTTACATAATTCAATTCAAGTAAGGAGGTATGGCAAATAGAAGTTCTGGAGAGAGGTCCCAACCTGGACATAAGAGGCGAATATTTCTTTTCTTTTCTTTCCTGCCTGGGGATTTTTCCTGACTTGTTGAAATATATAATGGGGAAAAAGTACCAAACGTGTAGTGCAACTTTTTTATGGTTTCAGACTTGAAGCTGCAGGTTTAATGCAGCACCCGTAACGACCAGTAGATTTTTCTATCAATTTCAGTCATAGAAACATCTGTAACGCTAGCGATCAAAGTTTCTCGAATGGTTCTGTACAGACCTCAACGGAGTAGAACTCACGAAAAAATGTCAGGAAACAGTCAAACAGTTTGACGAGCGAAATGTCAGGAAGCAGTCGAAACAGTCTACATGTGGAGCGAAACTGGAAAACGTTTCGCGAAATCAATTGGGCCGAGCCCAGTTACGGCAACCGTGTAGGCGGCGCGGGGTGGAAGCGCCGCTAGCAAGCGATATAGAGGCGCTCCCTTGTCATCCTAACAACGAAAACTCTAAAAAAAATGTCAATCTTCACGCGGGCCCTTACGAGGCGTCTTCCTACTCATCTCTTGTCGAAATTAATAAAAGAGACGTGGGATAAGACAAGAGAGAGGGGTACAGCTTTTGCAAAAAAAAAATGTACGAAAATTCAAAACGATATTTGGAACTGAGCTTTCAAATTATGAATGGTTTTCATCGCTGCATTCCTCACGAAGATATCTTCAAAAATAAATTTCAATTTCGTTCAATTTTTCATAGTTCAAAACTACTATGTGAGTACTTCAAACACTCGTGCGAGCAAAGATCATGTACGTCTGGCTGCCCGCGTGTATGCCATCGATCGTTGTTTTTTTGTTTTGAGAATTCATCGATCGTTGTTTAGTAGTACGAAATCATATAGTACTATTAGTTTGTTACCCAAGCCCACCGCGCGTACAACCAAAAAAATAGCACTGTACAAATTACACGGACACGATGTACAAACTTTTTATGTAACAGAGAGTACACCACGATTACACCGCACTGATACTAGATGTACATCTACGCTGTTACTGGATGTACACGCTGCTGCTACTGATGGATGTACGCTCACGTTGCTACTGGATGTACGTAATGCTACTCGATGTACATCCATGCGCTACTACTAGATGTACAGCCATATTACTACTGTATGTACCTACAGACATAGGCTATACAACTAATAAGTTGTATAACTAAATAAACAATCTAGTAGTAATAAGTTCATTGCCCTACTTGAGAATAAATTATTCTCAATGTTCTGCATCAGAGAGGTGACGACAATCTGGGTGCTCTTCTTCATCTGCTTGGCGAAGACAATGAGCTCAGAGACGGCCTTGATGAAGTGCGGCGGCAGCGGGTTGTCGTACGTCTGTGTGTACTTCTCCATCGCCTCCTCCATCGGATGCTCATCTTGGAGGATGATGCAGCTATCATCACATAGCGTTTGGCAATAAAAATTGTGTCTTATCCTCCGACATTCTCTATCAACTCCCTAGCGGGCTAGAGTGTTGACGGGCATGTATAATGGTCTTATCTTAACAATGTCATTGAGTTAAAAAGAGAAATGAAAAAAAAAGTTTATCTTCTCTTACCTAAAAAACGATCTCTTAGCTAGGAAGATAAGATATTTTTCTTTATTTTACGAGATGCCTTATCTTAGTCACATCTTTTCTAGTTTATTTTTAATCATGTCATAATTTAAGGAGCATACAAGAAATAATTATTAGGAATAACTCTAAGAGATAATCGATATTATTAGGAATAACTCTAAGAGATAATCGGTATTATTAGGAATAACTCTAAGAGATAATCGATTGCATATCTTGTTTTTTTGTCTTCTCTAATCACATGTAATGTCTAAGATATGACATTTTTATCAACCATTATACATACCCTTAGATCCTTTATTGCCATCCATAGGAAAGTATAGCCCAATAAATTCAGGCACTGCGCCCTGGGCTCACACCAGCGCGCTAGACAATGAGGACGAGCGGGTCTAGCTACACCAGATCGGCTTTGAGACACAACTTGAAAGCGTCTATGAGAAAGACGCGCCCCACCGCTAGCATGTGCGCCACGCTAGGCTCCCTAAAAAATAATCTACACGTACGATTGACGGCGGGGATTTTTTACAAACATGACCCCTGCCCCTCCACCGAAAAAAATGTCAAATATACTCCTGGCGGGAAGTGTAAAAAGCGACACGTGTCTTCTCACCAACCCAGTTGGCGGAAAGTGACTTCCCGCCGTCCCAGTTGGCGGGCGGGAAGTCACTTTGTGCTGCGGCAAAGAGCATTGTTGCGACCACTTTTCGCCGACTCAAAAAGCTGGGTTGGCGGGAAGACACGTGTGGCTTTTTGCACTTCCCGCCAGGGTAGATTTGACATTTTTTCCGGTGGGGGTACTTTTGACAAATGCATTGGGAAGAGGGTCATATTTGTAAAAAAAATCTGACGGCGGGTCCACTGGTAAGAACGGGAGAATATGTTCTCCCACTGCCTCGGTTGATCGCGTGAAATATTGTCGTCAATGTCCTGCTCTCGCGTTGGCGCGACTCATGCTCTATCTACAAATCGATCTTGGAAGCATGGGTTAAAAGTTTTGCAGCTTCGCATTAGCGCCCCCTTCCCCCCACCCACCTCCCTCTCCATTGACCCCGTCGGTTTTTTACGAACTTTTCAGTTGTGGTGTATGACGGTTCGCCTCTGTCAGTGGTGCATCGACTTAAAACCCTATAAATCTCTTTGTAGACACATCTCCTTGGTATTTTTTAGGGCTCAACAGAAATTGTTTAGGTGGGCTTCGTACCTCCTAGACTTTTTGCAAAAAATATATTGTTCTCTGTTATCGTCGTAGGCACTCAATCAATCTACCGAGAATCAAACAATCACTGCACGATGACGACACCGAGATTTGTTAATGCGAACTCGCCTACTCCCCGGGTATGACTACGGGCGCTCCTCCCCCTGATACCGCAACACCTGGCCGCCTTGGGCGCCGGCACAAGCCGTCTGCTCCCCCTACGTGTCTGCTGCTATCAAGTCGTCATGGATTACACCGTGTGGCACACCCCACATTATATAGGAGGTCAAGGCTATAAGAGTCCAACTCCAACACTACTCGTATCCTATCCACACCTATTACAACTCTAAGTCCAAACGTAACCCAACTAGTACATAATATTACACAAACTTAACAAACCTCACCTTGATGAATATTCTCCACCACCTTTAATTCGTCAATGCGTCAAACTTCCATGTACACCGGACTTGAGTTGTCTTCCATGAGTTACACTGCTACTCCCAGACTCCACGTGACTCCACCTGCAACTGTAATCCATTCTTTTCGTTCAACACCATCACACACCGACCAGTGATATGCGTGAAAGTGATTCCAACTTGGAGGAATTTCACCATCGCTCTTTAGTCACCTTGAGTCAAATTCACAGTTGTCTCATCTTTTTTCCTGGATAGTCTTCTACATGCCCCACAACTATAGTACTCCACATCCTTCTGCATCTTGCCACCTGCACTTTGACATGTGCATTTAACACCATAGAATATACAACCATGTAATCTCTAAGTCTTTTGATATTCCAGACTTTCTAACACTTTTTCATATTCCCCGTGGCTGACGCATGTCCATCACTTGACGTCAATCTTGATAGACCCAGTCACCAACTTGAATCTGGTACTCGCCAACACTGCTTCAGACCCCCCCCCCCCCCCCCCCCGCACACTTGTTAGACCACATGTATAACCGCCAGTAATTTGGTATGTCGTTGTGTCCCATGATTGTCGCATGCCTCGCCGCTATTACCGCGTCGAGCCTCCACAATCTTGGCCAAGATATACTGGGTCGTGAACCCACACCAACTCAACCCCACAGCAAATAACCACCGGTCATAACCGGCCGTTGACGAGTTCATGTATCCCTTGAACCATGAGCTCCAGTCGGAACAACGTGCTACTCACTTTTCTCGCTGAAATAGTCTTTGATTCTCCGGATCCTTACACCGTAGCCCCTCCATCAGCATGAGTGAAATCTGCCGCTAGACTTCAACTCCACCTTCAACATGACTCTATGGTAGATGATTAGTCCCCCCTTGTTTTGTTAACTTCAAGTTCCTATGTGTACACCGTCTTGAATCAACTTCGCACCATCGCTATGTCGAAGCACGCAAACCCTCGGACATGCGCACGTGTTGCCACCATAGATTTCAGACACTATCAGCATCACGTTCCTACGCCGTCATCGTCGATCTTCACCGTCTTCTGTTTCGACCGAGCTCCTGTCGATCCGCCAGACTGTACAGTCCGAACCAGCCGAACGTATTTGAAAGGACACGGATGTCGCCTAGAGGGGGGGGGGGGGTGAATAGGCGATTTAAAATTCTTTACGGTTTAGGCTTGAATAAATGCGGAATAACACTAACGGTTAATTTATCAAGCGCAAAACCTAAACAAGCTAGGTTTACCTATGTGCACCAACAACTTATGCTAAACAAGATATACAACTAAGTGATAGCAAGATATATTACTTCAAGCTCGATGGCTATCACAAAGTGCATTGCATAAGTAAGAAGCTCGGGTATAGAAATACTGAGACACTTGGAGACGATGATTTATCCCGAAGTTCACTTCCCAATGGAAGCTACGTCTCCGTTGGAGCGGTGCGGAGTCACCAAGTGATCCCGAATAGCCGTCAAATGGCACACCGTAATCTCCTTCGTGCCTCCACCAATGCGGAGTGCCACGATCCACTATGGGACACTTGAGGGTGGTCACCGAACCCGTACAAGGATGAGGCACACTCCACAACTTAATTGGAGGCTCTCACCGGAATCCCGCGGCTCCCAAAGCCACAAGAATCACAAGGTTGGGGCGCGACTCCACAACTTAATTGGAGGCTCCCAACAATCCCGCGAGCCACCAAAACTCCGAGATCAATAAGTACCGTCTAGGGCACTCCAAGTACCCAAGAGGACAAGCTCTAGGGCACCCCAAGTACCCAAGAGTAACAAGCTTCTCAACTTCGATTTCCACGTATCACCGTGGAGAACTCAAACCGATGCAACCGATGCAATGGGCAAGAACACAAGAAGTGCTCAAAATCCTTCACTCTCAAATCCCACCAAAGCAACTAATGCTATTGGGGGGAGAAGAGAGGAAGAACAAAGAGGAACACCAAATCCCTCCAAGATCTAGATCCAAAAGCTTCCCCTCACTTAGAGGAGAGATTGATTGGTGGAATGGTAGATCTAGATCTCCTCTCTCTTTTCCCACTAATTGGAGGCAAGAATCATGGAGGAATAGAGAGATAGCTAAGCTCAAGAAGGTCAACAATGGAGGTCAATTTCGTGCTCAGCAAAGCTGAACTCATTTGGGAAGAAGGGGCCTTTTATAGGTCCCCTCGAAATAGAGCCGTTGCTGGAAACTTAACCCCGGAGATTCCGGCCTGGAAGGCCGGAGTCTCCGGCCTGGGCGGAGTCTCCGCCCCACAAGGGGGCCGAAGTTTCTGCACAGACCGGAGACTTCCAAAGTCTCCGGCCAATCTCCGGCCTGGGCACCAGAGACAAACGCCAAGTTGTCCCAACTTGAAATATGAAGTTTTTCGGGTCCGGGCCGGAGATTCCGGTGTAAACACCGGAGATTCCGGCCTACAAAAACTGCAGAAACACACAACACGAAAACTAACATATCTTGATCATCCGGACTCCGTTTTCGATGTTATTGGGCTCGTTGGAATCACCACAACGAGCATTACAAGATCATGCAGAGAAACATCATAGTCCAACATGGGAGGATAAAACCAAATGTAGAAAGATAAAACCTCTCTAAAAAGGATGAACCGGTAAACCTCCAATATCAAAAACCCAACAAGTTTTTCATACTAAAACCGTTTTTGATGAACTTGAGCTTGTTATGAAGATCACAACAAGCTCCAAAACCCCACATAGAGAAAATCCAAATATGAACCAAGAAAGATGATGAAGGCAAGTATGCAAAGGTTTGAGCTCTCTCCAACTGATACGCTAAAGCTCAATCGAGAGCCCCTCTTGATAGAACGGTATCTAACCTATAACCCGGTCTCCCAACTAGCACCAGGAGACCGGTAAGATAGAAACTCTATCAACATCATACCTTTGCCTTGCGCATTCCACTTGAGCTAGATGACGTCGATCTTCAAGTGGACCACCTTTCTTGATTGCGCTTCGCTTGGTGAAGACTCAAACATTGCTCCCCCATACTCCACTATGGGAGAGCCTCTCTTAGGCACATCTTCACATAAACATTATCTCTAAATGGGTGGCAAGCTTCAAGCTTAGGATTTCTTCGAGATGCTCCTCTTGAACTTGCGCTTCTCAACTTTGATGACGATCACCACTTGACGTCATCGCTCATGGGCTATATGAAATCTTCATTTGATGCAATCCCATAGAAAGATACCTAACCACACATAGAAATGCTACACACATATCATGGGTTAGTTCACAAAGCTATATGGACAATTGCTTACCATACCAAGAGATACATGATCCCACTTGGTACATCTTGTAGCTTTGTGTGTTGATCAATATCTTGATCAAACTTGTATCTTTTCTTCTCTTTTCAATAGATGATGTCTTGAAGATAATCATGAATGATCACATAATCCTTTTCTTCAAGACATACTTGCGATATGCTCAACTCACATATGACCAATCATCGGATAACTCTTCGACTACCAACTTGGTCATCTCATACTCTTCTTCTTGATCATATCAAGTATATATCCATACATCTCGATGATCTTGATGCCAAATACTTCATTATATCAATATATTCATGGCATCAATCTTGAATCCAACAAATGGAGTTCAAGCATGGTCTATGGACAAACACTACAAGTATAACTCAATGCAACCATTAGTCCATAGGGATTGTCATTAATTATCAAAACCACACATGGGGGCGCTATGCCCTTTCAGTATTCGATTGCAACCATGCTCCACCTCGCGTCGTATCAGCCTAACACCGTTGTGCATTGCTTGATGCCTTTTGGTGCACGATCGTTTCTTCGTCCTCACCGCAATATGCTCCAAGCCGTCAGCAAACATGACCCAAGAAAAATCATCTGTACAAACATGTCCTTTATGGTTTCTTACCTGCACAATTATCTTTTTCTCGTCTTGTTTGCCCGTAGCTTCTCCGTATATGTATGAGAACTTTTTTTTCCAAACAAATCTCATTGCATGGCTTTCTCCTGCGCCTTGGCCAGCCTAGTCGGATCCCAGCACGCACGGTATTTGTTTTTGCCAAAAATGGGCCTCGGCCGAACTAATGTCAAGTCTGGCACTCCGGCGAAACTATTTTCAGATCTGACCCTGTGATCGGTGTCAAGGACGTCGGCGTTGACGTTGTGCAGCTCGGCGCTAAGCAAAATTGGCACTAGATCGCCCGAAGAGTTCGGCGCCAGAGACAATGGCGCCGAACTCGCCTGGCGCCGTGCTTGCCACACGGGCTGCTGTGCCACGACTCGCCGGGACACGTGCCGCACGCTGCTGCCAGGCTCCGTGTACTGCTTCCGCTAGCCACGACATCCCCCGATCGTCTGATCTATCGTGGCCTAAACACGCTGAGACGCCAAATCATGATCCCTGTACGACGCCGATGTCTTCCTCAACGCATCGCCGATAGCATCTTCCGCGTCCCACTAGTATCAACTGAAAAATACCCGTAAAAATACTTAAAGTGTCTCTAATTATTTTTAGAATCATTTTTCAAGGTGTCCAATTTAATCGTATTGCTAAAAATAATAGCCGCACTGATATTTCACAACTGCCCCTAAAAATATTCAGAGGCATTTCTAGAAAGTGCCTCTAAAATATTCAGAATCATTGTACATAATCACCCCTAAAAATTTTCAGAGCCACTTTGCAGATTTGCCTCTGAAAATTTTTACGGGCATTTGACAGAACTGCCTCTTAATATTTTTACTAGCAGTTAAAGAACTGCCTCAGAACTCACTAGACATTTTACATATTACACAGAATTCACTATTCAACAAATGATTCAGAACTTAGTTTACAGAATTCACTTCAAAATTCAGTTTACAGAATTCACAATTGAATTGAATTCAATTGTACACTGAACTCACATAAACACAAACATAATTTAGTTCATACAAACTATGCATCAACAAAAAATTAGAGTTGCTGAACTATCCATTCTCCTCTTCAGCGTGTGCTCTACTTGGTTGTACATCTCCAGCTTTTGTCAGCTGCAACATGAGTGCTAATAAATGGACATTCAGTGGGCATTAAACTTTACAAGAAGAATCATGATTGACATGATTGAGCTTCCAGAATAAGAACATACACTCTCCGTTCTCAAAGCAATCAAGGGACATCAGCTAATCTAGTTAGTTAATTACCAAATTATGAACACTAGTTCACACACCATTTAAACAGGACATGGGCTCGTAACTTCTGAATGTAACAGTCATCAATATTAGAGCACATGCTAGTACCTGGATTGCCTTCTGCAATCATTGAGCATTCAGCTTTTCAAAAATACTAGTACCGGGATTGCCTTCCGCATCACTTGGTGTCTCTTCGCATCCATGGAAGAGACTCGCGACACATCCAAATAATGTCACCATCAGGACTAGAAATTACCTAAGCACTGACTTCAGGTAAAAATTACAAGCATTAGCATACCTACTTGAGGTGGCAGAGGGTTTCCGGTAATAAAATAGTACTACCAATTTGAGTGTTTCAGGTAATATCCAAGGGATGGATTTATAGTAGTTTTAGCAGTGAGCTAACAAGTTACCCACAGAACTATTGATTTTCAGAGGTAAAGACAATGAGGTAAGTATGTATATTGAGACACAATAGTACACAGTACACTACCTAGGTTGTATTTATTATGAACTAGAGGCTGGACCGCGCCTTGGCGCACTGCCTGACCGGTCCTGTGTGGCCAAATCACAACGTGTATTTAGCGAAAACCAGGGCCCGACACTTGTTCTGACAGTGTTGCATTTAAGTAAGTCTTAAACTACTAATTAACAATCCATTGACTTAAACAATTGATCATGGTCCAACTTTTGTGCAAACATGCATCCAGCATCCTCCAATCCAATGGAACAACTCTATAAACTATAATAAGCTAATTAAGGCGTGGTCTTGGATCATGGCGTACATTGCATGGGTTCAGTTTTAGAAGGCACTTCAGTTTCGGCACTATAATAAGCTAATTAACTCTATAAACTATAATAAGCTAATTAACTCTATAAATGACAAAGCAAGAAATATGGAAAGTATAGACCAATACATAGTGAAATTCGGCTGAACTATTTTCGTGATTGATAGCCAACAGAGTTCAACAAGACAGAAAAATAGAATGTTCTGAGGCTTTTACTGCCAAAAGAAAAATAATAATGCAGAAAAAGTGTAAGAGCATTACTATTTTTTCGAAATAGCTTGGAGATCAACTCTTGGCATAAGCTTTATCAACACTCTTTTCCGCCCATCATGTGCACCAATAACCTAAAATTCACAGGCATTGTGATTTATGAATAGATAATTTGAGAAAATATGAAGATGGTAGATCAGCAGAACCAATAGTTTGCATGCTGGGGTTGGTTATTGACCGCATGTACTCGGACTGCATGATTATATTTGCAAATAATGAGCTCTGTTGCATATTCATGTTCTGATGGATGCCTGATGATTAAATTATGGTAGATTTTCTAAAGCCCAAATGATGAGCTACTCATCTATCTAAAGATTGAAGAGACGGAGTAATGATACTTTTTTGCCAAAAATCATATGCATATAAGTACTATCTTCAGATTAGGGAATCTACATGAAGATATTAGAGACATACATGTATATACTATGTAATAGGCATGCGTATTACTGTTTAAGGATTGACATCCCGGATCAACAACTGTATTAAAGGCCAATTTAGAACATAAAATATAAGTGGTGTTCAAGTAATCCTACCTAATGGTTTCAAACATCATGCAAGAGCGCATTCCTAAAGATAATTGATTACCATATACAGCCTTGTGATACTTAGTGAATGGGATAACAAAATTCGGTAGAGCTGGAGAACTGTGTGTACCAAATGAGCTGTTTCCCGTGATTAATTTGCTGGCTATCCTGGCATTTTAAAGCTTTGCAGTTTGCGAACTATTTTTGAAAGTATCACCCATCAGCACAATTTCACTGCAAGTCTGAACCACGATCAAACGAAAACCATGTGTAAAAGAATAACGAATTGTGATTCGTGAATACAACACCGGAGATTCAGTACATCACACGAGGAGGTTTTTCCTCTGTGGGTGATCCAACTCGCTCACCTCTCTCTCTCTCTCTCTCTCTCTCTCTCTCTCTCTCTCTCTCTCTCTCTCTCTCTCTCTCTCTCTCTCTCTCTCTCTTCTACAAGTCCTACCACAAACGCCCACCGATTCCGACCATAAACGCAAATCACACTTCACCCAAGCAACTAAGCAATGCATCTGAAATCGGCACATTACAGGCTACGGGCGCGCGTGCCAAGCAAAGCAACCACAAGCCGGCGCCCGCAATCCAACGAAACGTGGCACAAGACGTTTTGAACCAACCACCTCGAACGTGCGATTGCGAAATCGAGGAAGCAAATCAAGCGCGGGCGAATGCGTGAAGCCGAGGGAGGAGGGGAAAGGATCTCGCCTGAATGATGCCGAGGACGCGCGACGGCGAGGAGCGCGCGCCGACCATCTCGTTGACGAGGAGGAACTCACGGCAACTAGCAGCCGCCGCACATACTCCAATCCCGTCTCCTCGCCGCCGGACATAATCCAATCCTCCGCCGGTCGTCCTCTTGTGCCGCGAGCCCGTGAAGTGGAACACGGCGGGCGAATCCAATCCCCACCTCCGCTCATCATCGGTAATCGTAGGGTGCAGAGGGGGAGAGGAGGAAGGCTTCTTTTCGATGGCCTCCTCGCTTGTGAGACAGAAGGAAGCACTGATTGCATAAGTAAAATAATATTAAAGGGGGTTTTTTGAAAAGGAAAAATCCTAGGATTGCTCCTCTCTCTCTCCGTCAGGATAAGGTAGAGGAGAAGAAAACAGGAATTATTTATGTCCGCTCGTTCCCCTCTCCTTCACTTTCTGCCCTCTGTCGGTATTACACTTTTGGTACGAGAGCTTTTACAATGGAAATACGCCGAGCAGTTAGTTCTTGCCCTTAATAGACACGAGGAAGTCTTACTTTCACTACTTTGCTGCTACATACCATTTGTGAGCTGATTTGTCCATGAGTACGATGCCAGATATGTGACCGCTACCGATTCCAGTGATGATGCCATCTCCGGGAGCATTCTTTGTGACCAATCCACTAGCTTACACGTCATTCCGGCACTCCGGTTAGTACTTTTCAAACTTCTCAATCATCAACCATCGCTTTTTCCACCCATAGGGATATGAGACAGAATCAAGTATCCACTGTTTCAGTCGACTGCAATAGAGCAAAAACCATTATTTATGTCCGCTCGTTCCCCTCTCACGTCTCCTTCACTTTCTGCCCTCTGTCGGTATTACACTTTTGGAGGCACTTCAAGCCTTACTTTCACTACTTCAAGCCTTACTTTTGTCAGGATAGTACGATGCCAGATATGGATTCCAGTGATGATGCCATCTCCAGGAGCATTCTTCCGTCGACTCGGGCGGCCATTTTTTCTCACTTCAAACGGTAAGAGCCTTCCACCCGAAGCAACAAACTCGCGTTAACGCGTCGGATATTTCATCGGGCGTCCCATCCTGCCCGGCCCCGTTGCGCAGGATATTTCATCAGTTCAGAGTACGTCATGTCCCCTGCCCGGCCCCGTTGCGCAGGATATTTCATCCGGCGGATATGTCATCCGGCGTCCCATCCGGCGGTCGAGTCAGCATTAAACAAAGCCGCTGCTGGCAGCGACAGCAGTGGGAGCGGGAGACCGCGTGGGACCCGCTTACACGTCACTCCGGTTAGTACTTTTCAAACTTCTCAATCATCAACCATCGCTTTTTCTACCCATAGGGATATGAGACAGAATCAAGTATCCACTCATCATTACTAGAAACAAAAGCAACTAGACGTCATCGTCAGAGGTCTCACCATCGGATTTTCTTTTTACTTCTGAAGAAGGGGCTCATAAACTTCCGTAAGGGTTGCTTAATAATATGGTATCTCAGAAATTTACGCAGGAACTAGGCAGCGAGCATAAAAGTATAAGACCTAAATCTTCATCATCATACTTTACCTCCATTGCAACTAGGTCGCCAACAATCTCCCTTTGAAAATCGACAAGTGATTCATCAATGAACCACCTTCCTGCAGCTTCACGTGCATCTTATTGGTTAGATTTTTGGACCAAAAAGTCCCCTGAGATGATGATAAGGCTTGATACGTATCTAAGGGTTGCTTTGCATGATGGGGCCCACTGAACTCAGAGGAGATATCGAACTGCGCGTGGAAAGGGTCGCGGACATTTTTGTTTCCTTTCGCGTCGATCTACTGCAGGTGTGCCTTACGGACAGATGGAAAGGGACTTGTTTCGTTTCTAAAGTTCCTTACGTACAGATATCGAAATGGCAGTTTACAAAGTGCCCACTGAACTCAGAGGAGATATCGATCGAACTGTGCAGATGGAAAGGGACATTTTTGATTCCTTTCGCGCATTACGTACAGGACGCGCATTACGGCTGGAGTCGTTTCGAAAGTGCGTGTTGGTGGTTTGGTTACTGAAGAAATTAGGAATGATTAGAGCAAGCGGTTTAACTCTGCCAAGACTAACTTGCTGACGGTTACATGCATGCATGGTTGATTACTGGTACTTCCGGCCGGCCGGATGTACTTCAAAGAGAAGTGGATTACTAGCTAGCAAAGTTGCGATGGTTCCATCCCTCGAACAAGAGTATAGTGCATCATTGGACACGACAATTTTAACGTATAACTAATCTTCTTAATTGCAGAACACCACGGTGCGTTACATACTACTTTTTTTTTTTTTTGAACAGCGTTACATACTACTTAGTTAATTACATCCACTACTCTTCCTTTCCACCATATATATATATATATATATATATATATATATATATATATATATATATATATACAAGTAGAACCACAAGTAAACAAAGCAACGATGATGATAAACCTCCAGAACAAGTAGACGGGGAAAGAAACCCACCGTCTTACTCCGTAAACCCCCAAAGCACCAACCACATACGCGGATACGCCTTGGACTTCTTCACATGAAATACTACGTACCCTTTATTGCGCATATGCATGTCGGCGCTGTGGACACTAGCTAGCTACTTGGCTAGACCTTGAACTCGAACGGGATCGCGAAACCACCCACGACGACGACGGCGAGGAACAACATGAAGGCGAATGGCAGGAGATGCTTGGCGAGAGCAGGAGAGCGCTGTGTGTTGGAGCAGGACAGCAAGAAGGCGATCGCCAACCCCATGGCCGCGAGAGCAAGAATGACGGCGAGGATGATGTAGTACGCGGCCGGGTAGCGGCCAAACAAAGGCCCTGCTGCCGGCCGGTAAGACAAGGCGGTCAGGTCTAAGGTCAGGATGAGACAGCTGATCAAGAACAGAAGTCTCGGGACCTGTGCTATTGGCAGCGAAGCGCCTGGAACAAATGACTGCAAGATTCTGCCCACGGTGGAGACATCGACTTGGATGGTGCCGGCCTCCAAGTCCACGACGGACGGCTTCTTGTTCATCGCCGCCACCCCGGCCACGGACGGCGAGCGTCTGTTCTTGCGAGAGCCGCCGACGGGGAAGTTGCGCGGGGAGCCGACCTCCTTCCAGTACCGGCGGCACGTCTTGCAGAAGCAGCGCGGCTGCTGGAGGCTGCTGTTGCTGTAGTAGCGGAACTTGGTGTTGGTGCAGTTGCACCGCGGGCAGTTGATCGCCTTCTCTTTCTGCGGCCGCGCCAGCCGCTCCGGCTCCGTGCAGCCGACGAGCTTGCCGTTGAGGCTCCTTTCCATCGCTAGGGCTAGAAGACCAAGGCACACAAGCTAGCTAGGAGTCCAAGGAGAGGAGTTGGGTGTTGTGTTCTGGAGTCTGGAGTCGCCTTAATTTATACATCCGGAAATGCGGAGGCATCACGTCCTCACTCCCCAGATCGATCCATAGTTTTGTCAATTTTTATATAGCCTAGTGGAGCATAGAGCTGATTTTCCTCGTGGGTGCTGTACTTGCCGGGTTCGCGTGAGATTACGAGGTAATTCCTCTCTCGCAGATTTTCTTCTGTCGCGCACGGCCAAACTCGTAACCGTGCCGTGCCGACGTTGGTCCATACGGATTTTTAGTACTACAACTATGTATGCATGTTCAACTAAATCGGGGACGTCTCCTTGGGCAGGAAGTTTGCGCGTGGAGGTCCGCAGCTGCACAGGACAATGGACAGCTCCTCCTATATACCCCTATATAGAAAGATGCTGAATGATAAGAGTTATCTATCCGAGTTCCAGATGCTGAATGATGATTTAGTTGGTGTCCTTTTCCTCGCGATCGACGTGAAACGCCGGTTGCGTCCTTTTCCTCGATCGCGACGTGAGACTTGAGTCCTTGATCACTCCTTCTTCTTATCAGTACGTACGTAGTAACAAAACTGAAGCAAAATAGAATAAATTGTGCTTAGTTGGTGTGTTTGATTCCTTCAACTTTTTATACAACAATAAAACTGAAGCAAAATAGAGTAAATGATGATATTATTTGGTGTGTTTGATTGCTGGAAATTTGTATACATCAACAAAACTGAAGCAAAATAGAGTATGTGGTGCTTATTTGGTGTATTTGATTGCCGAAACTTTTTATACATCAACGAAACTGAAACAAAATAGAGCAAGTGTTGCTTATTTGGTGTCTGGGATTTTCTGTACAACTACAAAACTAATACAAAAATAGAGTGAATGATGATTTAATTTCTAGTCTCTTTGATCGTTGTAGTTTGTTATATATACAACAAATATGTTAAGACTTATAGATTGTTATTGTTGGGAATCTTTTGTTTGTGTGGTACAGATTCGAAATGGCAGTTTACAAAGTGACAAGCAACGGTGGCGAGGGTCAACGGAGATGAAATGATGGAGCGATGGTCCCTTTATGGTTGAATTTCATGTTAAGACTTGTCTTTTGATTGAGCTACGGCTCATGTTCTATTCGTTGAACTAAGTGCATATGTTTGTGATGTATGACACTCTCTATTGGACTAAGTGCATGTGTTTGTGTTGTGAACTTTTTTTTTTAATGGTCACCGGGGGGATAAATTACCACCTGAATTTTCTCATTTCAAAAAGGGCCTAAAAGCCAGATGTTTATAACAGAGGTAAAAGAGTTTATAGAGGAGGAAAAGGGGGGCAAAGGGAGACTACGACGGCCTTTCATCGAAACGGGAGACCCAAACATCTGCAGAGGCTTGGACAACCTGTGGGATGCGAGCTCGCCATAGCTGAGCATCAGCGCGACACATCTGGAGCAGAGAAGGCAGGCTGGGGCGCTGGTCGTGGAAGACGACGACGTTCCGATGCTTCCATAAGATCCAGCAGCAGAGCAAGATGAAGGTTGGGGCAGTGTCAGCAGCAATCCCAGCAGGAGCGTCGTACGAGTGCAGAAATTTAACGTCTGTGTCGGGCGGATGCCGCCCTCCCACACAAGCCCAGAAGCGGGGAGCCAGAGCACACTCGTAGACAATGTGCGACGGTGTTTCGTCAGTAGCGCCGCAGACAGGGCAGAACGGCTCCTCGGGGGTGAGGATCCCCTTCCGCGGAAGGGAGGAGTGCGAGAGGATGCGGGCTTGTACCAGGAGCCATCCGAAGAAGCGAACTTTGGAGGGCGCATTGTTCTCCCATACGAAGGAGGCGAAAGGCGCGTCCACGCCGCCGAAGAAGCAGAGGCGGTAGACGGCGGAGGTGTCAAGCCGGCCAGTAGGCTTGGCGCATCTGGACAGCGAGCGCGGGTCCCTCTCGTCCATCAGGGACACACCCTCAAGCTCCTGCGCAAGGTGATGCCGCTTGTGCGTGACAACCGTGGTGAGGCGGGGAACCAGGGCACGATCCAGGCCTCCGAGCATGACCTCGCGGACACTTACGCTAGAGTCCAGAGCATGGCAGAACAGCGCCACGAAGCGGAGCGAGAGCGCGGCCTCGCCCAACCACGCGTCCAACCAGAAGGAGGTGCGGCATCCATCCCCGAGCTCCACCGTCGAGATGGCCCTGTAGAGTGGCATGAGCCCGACCAGGCAACGCCAGTGCGGCCCGGCGATCGCCAGCCGCTTTTCATGGACCACCGGGCCCACCGCGAGACCCCAGACCCACTTGGCCGAGGGCGCCTCGCCGTCGGAGTGGAGACGGTGGAGCAGCTTGAGTTGGAGACACCAGTTCTGGGTGAATAGGCAGTGGATCCCCAAACCGCCCTCCCGACGGGGGTGGAAAACTTTCCACCATGCCACCAGACATTTGGCGCCGAAGGGCGGTCGGTCACGTTCTAGAGGAAGTCCCGGTGGAGCTCGTCGATGATGTGGAGCAGGGCAGGGGGGAGCATGGCTCCCATGTCATAGATGGCTAAGGCGTCAAGCACCGCGTTGAGCAACATGACATGCCCTCCCGTGGATAGGAGAATCGCGCGCCACCCGGACAGGTATTTGTCCACCTTGGCGATGAGCGGGAAGAAGGTTGCGATCGACATTTTTTCAGTAGAGAGCGGGAGGCCCAGGTACGTCTGAGGGAAACCCTCGACGAGGCAGCCAAGGATCTCCTGGCTTGTGGCAAGCTCGTCGGCGGGCACATGCATGGGGACAATTATGCTTTTGTGGAAGTTGATTTCCAGCCCAGTTTTTAATGAAATTCCCGCTGCAACGCGCGGGTATTTTTTAGTAAACTTAAAGACGCATTTGTGAGAATGACCACTCCTAGTGACATCACTGATAACATGTATTACGTTGGATATTTGCAGGAAATGATGACGACCTATGAGCCCAAGAACATCCTCATAACTGGTGCTGCGGGTTTCATTGCATCCCATGTGGCAAACCGTCTGGTTAGGACTTATCCACACTACAAGATTGTTGTCCTCGACAAAATTGACTACTGCTCCAACCTGAAAAATCTAAGCCCTTCTCGGTCGTCACCAAATTTTAAGTTTGTCAAGGGCGACATTGCAAGCTCTGATTTGGTGAACTTCCTTCTTATCACCGAGTCAATTGACACCATCATGCACTTCGCCGCTCAGACTCATGTGGATAATTCATTTGGCAATTCCTTTGAGTTCACAAAGAACAACATATATGGCACCCACGTTCTCCTTGAGGCATGCAAGGTTACTGGCCAAATCAAGAGATTTATTCATGTAAGTACTGATGAGGTGTATGGAGAAACTGACGAGGATGCTGTGGTTGGTAACCATGAGGCCTCACAGTTGCTTCCGACAAATCCATATGCAGCTACAAAAGCTGGTGCTGAAATGCTTGTGATGGCTTATGGAAAGTCTTATGGTCTTCCTTTGATTACAACTCGTGGCAACAATGTGTATGGGCTAAATCAGTTCCCTGAGAAGCTCATCCCCAAATTTATTCTTTTGGCCATGAGAGGCTTGCCCCTTCCGATTCATGGTGATGGCTCTAATGTCAGGAGTTATCTTTATTGTGAGGATGTTGCTAAAGCTTTTGAGGTAGTTCTTCATAAAGGAGAGGTTGGACAAGTTTATAATATCGGTACAGTGAAGGAGAGGAGGGTGATTGATGTTGCAAGTGACATATGCAAGCTATTTGGCTTGGACACTGAAAAGGTCATCAAGTTTGTTGAGAATCGTCCCTTCAATGACCAGAGGTATTTCCTAAATGATCAGAAGCTGAAGAAGTTGGGGTGGTCAGAGAGCACATCATGGGAAGAAGGTTTAAAGAAAACAATTGAATGGTACACCAGCAATCCTGATTACTGGGGAGATGTTTCCAGTGCATTGCTCCCTCATCCGAGGATGTTGATGACGCCTGGAGTTGAAGAGCAGAACTGGACTGAGGAAATGAAATGCCTTGCTTCCTCACTAGGTGAAGCTAAGGGATCTATCACAACAACTTCTGCAACCACATCCAAGACCACCATTAGTGCCACTCAGAAAACCACCTACAGGTTCTTAATATATGGTAAGACTGGATGGATTGGTGGTCTTCTAGGGAAGATATGTGATAAGCAAGGCATACCTTATGAATATGGAAAAGGACGCTTGCAGGAGCGTTCTCAAGTTCTTCAGGACATTAGAAATGTGAAGCCCACTCATGTATTCAATGCTGCCGGTGTCACTGGAAGGCCAAATGTGGACTGGTGTGAAACCCACAAACAAGATACTATCCGCACCAATGTTGTGGGCACCTTGAATCTTGCTGATGTTTGTCGTGATCAGGGATTGCTCATGATTAATTATGCCACAGGTTGCATATTTGAGTATAATGTTGAACACCCTGAAGGATCTGGAATCGGTTTTAAAGAGGAAGACACGCCCAATTTTATAGGATCCTTCTATTCCAAAACTAAAGCCATCGTAAGTTCCAGTATTTATTTTACTAGATGACCCGTTTGCGCCGATGGCGCAAATGTCGAAAGCAAGACTGTATTGTAGCCATATTTTTTTACATGCTTTGCATGTATGTCATTGTCCGTGATTTACCAATCTTAGGGTTACTAACTGTAAGTAACCAAAAGTTAATTGAAAGGGATGCTAAGGCGTAGAACCAATTTATTGCACGAGTAACATAAATATATGTATTTTAAGGAGCTTAAATGATTTAGCATGGTTAATCGATCTTATGTAACTCGCCATCGATGAGAAAATGGTATATTTCATTTAGGCACAAAACAACTTGTTTCTGTAGTTTTAAATTGACCGGTCCTTTGTTCAGCTGTCGTCAGCCAGCAGAATAGGGTCATGTTCAGATTTTCGTGGGAGATGGTCTATCAGAGCACTTACGTAGCTGGCAGAGCCAAGGCATCTGTCGACGACGGTGTCGATTTGCCGAGGCACTTGTAATCTATTTATTTATTGCTATATTGACTGACTGTTTTATTTTTCAGTTAAGTAGGCCGTGTTACCAAAAATAGAATGTTTCTCTTGTTGAACCTACGGACTCCTAATGATATTAGAGTACCATCATGTTATTAAAAACCATGGCTACATGCCGCATAGCTTATCAAACTAAGTAATAAAATATAATCGGTGGAGACACAAGTTCTATACCAGAAATTGCTGAAGACACAATGATTTCCCCCGGTGCTCAGAAACATTTAAAGATTGTTCTTGCTCCGAGTTGATCTACAGTTCGTAATCCTACAGAGTTGCATGTCCCTTACAACAGAGCAAGGAGGCACACATCTTAATTAATTGCAGCAAACTCAACACCATGGATCACAAGCTGTAGCAGTATGCCAAACCCTTTATCTTAAATACATATATCAGACGTGCAGTCTCAGCCCAGATATCTCATCTTATGGGCCAAGGAGGGACCACCAGGCTCAGTGTCGAAATCCACAAAGATGTTTGGGTTGATAGCCAGCCCTCTGTTCTCAGTGTCGGCATCGATCTGCAACATGTGAGAGTCAATCACATGCTTAGGCTGACCAATTTTTTCACAGGCACATACACAAACAAAAACAGGAACAAATGATGAATAAGAGTTTATTTTCTTGTACAACAAAGTAACCAAGAAATGAGCAGAGAGCGTATAAAAGAGCAGAAAAAACTAAATTATTCTCAGATACGGAGAATCACATCTCAATTAGCATAAATATGACAAACTTCCCCTAGCTCTCTTATTAAGACATGGAAGTATACAAGGCTATAAGAAAGCAGGCAAAGTACATGCTTTCCACGGTCATGAAAATCACATTTCAAGAAGCACACTAACTATAATAAAACTATAAGAATATTGCAATCTTAATGAAAGTTGAGGGTGTGTTTTATAGGCTCCATTGACGCCAACCAGGCCCAATGTGTATGACTAAGCTTTTATAACCTGAGTAGGTCAGAACTTGTTAAAAGAAGTAATAATAGTTACATATAATTAGGCTTGCACAGATGATACGATTTCTTTGAAGAGAATCAATATGAGAGCTTAAGAATATACTCCATCTTTTTCAAGATCCAACCTGCAGTCCAGATTAACTGTTGAAACTATGTTCCTGAAATGTCAAGCCAAAAATTGATCAGAACTCATATTTTGAACTGGGGTAGGGAAACAACAATCTGGGAATCTCACTATTATGTTGGTATGAAGATATCGCAAGCATGTATATAATAATGGACAGTAATGCAAAGACCAAGAAGCTCCTTTTTTATAGCTACTTCTACTATTATGCGATTTAGACGACATGACATCTAAATGTGTATAAAAACATGGTAAGAAAAGCAGCACAACCCTCCATCGAGAAGGTCAAACTGCAACTAAAGAGAACCATCAATTCTTGAACTAAAATCCATCTCAAGGAAATTCAATTGCCAAATTTTTCTCTTAACAAGGCACAGTTTCTCTCTAAGATCCAATTATATTTCCAAAATATGTAGCATTGTTCTACAAAATGCATTTCAAAAATTGAAAACAAAGGCACAAATTAATATGTTTCTCGTACAAGATCAGAGAAGAGCATGAATCCACAACCTGCAAGGAAACCTATCTCTACTCTTATGTCTCAGTGTCTCACCATAATAAGATCTTTACAAATCCATGTTAGAAACCATGGGTTGGAGAAACAATCATACAACAAAGGTCAAGGTTAAAACTTTAGGCAAGGAAACAATCACCCAATTTAATGTTTTCTGTTGCTATCTGCAACAGAGTTCAACATAAATAAATCTACCATACTTGCTGCAAGCAATTCAAACAAGAACTACACGAGCATAAAAGGTTGAAGATATACCTTAGTCAGTTCATAAAAATAGCAAACACCAAACTCCTAATCATAAAAAAAAAACTCGGCCTCGCCACCACCATCGACATGATCGGTCAGCCAATGTACACCGCCTTGCTTGTCGTCGATCTCCACCGTTAAGTGAGTCGCCGCTGGCACCGACACATGCTGCAGCAACGCCAAGGGACACCAACCAATGCTGATCATATTCATATCAGAAAAGCAACAATAGTTAGTAAATAGTGTGACTCAAGCAAATGATGGAAGAGTTTAAATTTAATTGAAAAACATAAGAAGAGTTTAAGATTTAACTTCAAAAGAATGACAAGCCTGCTACTATAGCAAGTGTGCTTCTGCTCTTTTAGAAAGAACACACCAAATTGTAGGAAGAACTGATACAATTAAATTGGACCAAACATGTATTCTGTACACATGTAGATTAAAATATGACTCATAAAAATGACCTTGGTCTTCTTCTTCTTTAGAAAAATCCCCCAGATTCTTCTTTCTTATCGTCACAATTAGGACAGAGTTAGAGCATATGATCTGGCAGATGATTGGCCGAGCCCACAAGATGAACAGAGACAAATAAAGTTTCAGATTTGCTGACAATAGTTTCTGGCTTTCAGTGGTGTTTGGCGATGGTATCACCCAACTACTTTCAGTTCTACAACCTGAGGGAGTAATCAGAAGACACGATATCTGAGCAAGATTATCCACATATGTAATTATGACGCAATGATCTAAATTTTAAGATACAAACGAACTTAAGCAAAATGTAATGCATAGAAAGCCCAGTGCTCGTATATATTTTGATATAAATAATTAATCATATATATTTTTACCAAAATTAATATCCACTAAGAGAGCAAATTAATTAAATGCACTTGAAAAAATCCAGTGCAACGGCTCCTGGCCTCGACCAGCAAGTTCCATGGCGACAGGCGATGAGCAGGAGTGTAGATGTGAACCTGCACGACTAACAGGGGAGGGAATCGTCAAGAAATATACCAGAAAGACAAGCTCAGCCACATCAGGAAGAGGATCGTTCACCTTGAGCGGGCAGAACGTGAAGCAGCATTTCTGGCGGCGGCTCGATGGTAGCTCAACGTCAGTGTGCTCTTCCCTAGCAGCTCTGGACCAAGAAGTGACGGACGAAGTAGAGATGAAGGTTAGGCAGGGGACTCACACGGGTGTAGCAGAGAGGAGGATTGGGGCATGCGAGCGCACCTTGGTTGCACAGAGACGGAGCGGCGCCGACATTGGGTGGAGCGAACGGTGGTCGACCGTGTGGTGTTCGGGGAGAGAGACGACGGAGTGGCCGCTGCGCGGGGATGCGATGGAGAAGATACGAGGCGGCCCCGACGCGGTGGTAGACGTGCGCGCCCGCCGAGGAACCCACCAAGCAGGTCGCCGAGGAGGTGGAGCTCTCCGCTGCTGGGAAGGAGGACGCGCAGCATGGGCCATGGCAGGACTCGGGAGGAGGCCGTCGGTGGCAGGGAGGAAGACGGAGAGAGGGAGGAAGGGGATTGGCGCACCTCATCTCCTTCTCGATCCACAAATCTCGGGAGAGGAAGAGGGACAGAGGGGAAGGGGATTGGCTCCCGGTTTTCACCGAGCAGTGCTTGTCCATCCAGCGTGAGCCACGCACGCGAGGTGGTCTCGCGGAGCTTGCCCTTTCGCGCCACGAAGAGACGGAGCACACGCGAAAAGTCGAAAATGCCCAGACCATACAGGAAGGTTCAACCCGTGTTGAAATCGGACGGTAACGAAGGCAACAAAGGCAATCCGACGGTGCGGAAGTGCGTGGTCACGGCAGACGGGCTGCTTGCCCTTGGTTTGTACTCACATTTAAAGGAGTATAATGGTGTGTAACATTTCTCCTTTTACTTCTCCTACAAACTAACGCATATGTTGTTAAACAAAATGCAGGTGGAAGAGTTACTAAAGGACTATGAAAATGTTTGTACTCTTAGAGTCAGGATGCCCATATCATCTGATCTGAGCAATCCTCGCAACTTCATCACAAAGATAGCTCGCTACGACAAGGTGGTGAACATTCCCAATAGTATGACAATTTTGGATGAACTCTTGCCTATGTCCGTGGAGATGGCTAAGAGAGATTGTAGGGGCATATGGAACTTCACCAACCCTGGGGTTGTCAGTCACAATGAGATTCTGGAGATGTACAAGAAATACATCAATCCAAACTTCAAGTGGTCCAACTTCACACTCGAAGAGCAGGCCAAGGTCATAGTTGCACAAAGAAGCAATAACGAAATGGACGGATCGAAGCTGAAGTCTGAGTTCCCTGAGCTGCTATCCATTAAGGATTCTCTGATTAAATATGTCTTTGAGCCAAACAAGAAGGTTGCTACTGATTGATGATACATACCACAGTCCACATGTGGAGTTGGAAGCGATGGTCAGTCCACAGGCCAAGGTCATACGTATTACAATTTTCTATTACTCGTCATATTTTCATTTTGGACCATCGTCATATGTACTCCCTCCGTTCCAAATTAGATGACTTCTATTTGTCCACATGTGCATGTATCTATAACATGTCTAGATACATGCACATGTGGACAAATAGAAGTCATCTAATTTGGAACGGAGGGAGTACTATGTTGTGGTGGATACGATTTTGTTATCAACAGGAATAAATAATTAAAGTTGATTTACGAATATCAGGTGCTATTTGTGCGTGTCTTGTCTGTTTTTTATTGTGTTTTTTTTTCATATACTTTAAATTTGTATCGGCAGACTCAAGTCATGCGAGAGTACTTTTTTTGTTGTGTAGACACCCCACAATTTCCAAAAACTGTGAATTCAAAAGCCAAGACGATCACCCGGTAGTGCACCCTGATCAACCATGAGCTCTTGCCGACTGTCATGGTGACATTTTGCTTAGTACGTATCATGCACTGAAATCTTTGCCCTACACGTATCACGGTTAGGCATATCTTTGTGAGCCAAACTGTGTCTATCATTATAGCCGGCGGTCGATAACTCGATACAGTCCTACACTACCTACAGAGGTTGTTGGGTTACAGTCTGAAGAACCGTGCAGCTGATCGGCAGCATCGAACTATCGAAGGCACGCCAGAAGCACCACCTCGTACTAGCCGCTCTAGTGCGGTACTCACGCCAGCGAGCAGCCAATACACGCTATTTAGCAAAACTCAGAACACTCAAGTGTCATTTCAGCATTGGGTGCAATACTGAGATAAACAGCTCACTGCTCACATGTGGTCTGGACCTTTGGGATGGAATTGAACTGTTTTTTTTTAGGGGTCGGAATTGAGCTGCTATCCATGCGCCTTAGCAAATGGGCCTTACTGTCCCACGTGCTAATTGAAAGTGGGCCTTCAGTTAAGACGCATAGAAGAAAACCCAAACGTGTTTTTTCGGGTAAGCCCGTACGCGTTGAGTGATTAGGGTCTTATTATTCTGCGACAGTGCTCATCCCAACAACAAAAACTCTAAAAAAAAAAAAGGTCAATCTTCACGCGGGCCCTTACGAGGCGTCTTCCTACTCATCTCTTGTCGAAATTAAAAGAGAAGTGGGGATAAGAGAAGAGAGAGTGGTACAGCTTTTGCAAAAAACAAATGTACTCCCTCCGATCCATATTAGTGGGCATAGCTTTGTCTAAATTCATATGTATCTAGTTAAGTATTTAGACTAGATACATGTGTATCTAGACAAAGTTGTGCCCACTAATATGGATCGGAGGTAGTACGAAATTCAAAACGATATTTGGAACTGAGCTTTCAAATTATGAATGGTTTTCATCGCTGCATTCCTCACGAAGATATCTTCAAAAATAAATTTCAATTGATATATTTCGTTGATTTTATCATAGTTCAAAACTACTCCCTCCGTTCCATTTTAATTGACTCACATATATCTAGATATGCATGTACCTAACAGTAAAACGTGTCTAAATGCATTCATATGTAGATATATGTGAGTCAATTAAAATGAAACGGAGGGAGTAGTACTCTCTCTGTTTTTTAATATAAAATGTTTTAGGTGGTACACATTTTATCTATATGCACACTAAAATGAGTGAACATGCACACAAAAATGTGTCTACATACATTTGTGTATATGTACATGTGGACAAAAGCTAAAACATCTTATATTAGAAAATGGAGAAAGTATGTGCGTACTTCAAACACTCGTGCCTTTGACTTGGAAGTGCGTGCAGCGCATTTGCAAGTATACAGGCGATGTACTTGGAAGTACAAATCGTGCAATGCTAAGTATACCTCTCTTGTTGTTGAAAGTACACGTAGTGCACGAGAAGTACTCACGCGTTGCATTTTTTTTGGTCATCACATGTGTGCATTGACTGTTTTGGCCCAATGATATCGTTGCTGGGCATGGTCCAAGACCTCTTCAACAGGCCGGCTGTGCCCCTGCTATCTTGTACTGCTCCTCGGACACCGGCTCTGGCCCGTGTTTAGCTGTTGACGCCGAAAATTCGCCACAGCCCACGGTTGGGAGCCAAATCGAAGATGTTTGCCATTGATAAAGTTGTCAGGGTGCTGAACAAAAGACGGGAATTCAAATTGCAGAGGATGTCCCTTTAGAGCAGGCTCATAAGCAATTTGTGAATAGCTTCAAGACGCCGCCATCTGAATCATCTTTACATGCGCTCGCTCATCTCTTCAAACTCAACATGCCAAGCCTTGTCGCCGTTGACGACACCCTCTTAGCGATGGCTGGTCCAGGGGGTGTGGAATCACGCCTTCAGCAGCGCAGGGTGCCAACTCCTAGTTCATCTGCCTGTCATGAACCAGCCGCTTTTCCACAATGCAACTTGGCGGTGCAAAAAGAGCTCCACATTCAAATGACGGATACCCGTGTTAAAATATAAAGGCTAGTTTTTTTCATCAGTTCGGACTTTTGAGATAGTTGGCTAGTGCATCAATTTAATATAGTATCAGAGCTAGGTGGTTTCAAGTTCAAACCCCAGCTAACGCGCTATTTAATATAAATATAGTTGTGGCCTCCCATCTATCCCACGTCTAAGGTCTTCCTGTTTGTCCAGCCTAGAAATGAGAGGGAGTGTTAAAATATAAAGTCTAGTCTTTCTCATCAATTCGGACTTTTGCGATTATTGGCTAGTGCATCAATTTAATAACCCGTTCAATTGATAAGCCACGTAGACATAGTACCTCTTACTCCCTCCGTTCCAAATTAGATGACTTTCATTAGCCCACATGTGCATGTTTTTTTTTTTAGACTAAACAGGCTCCCCCGCCGATTTCATATAAAGAAACCGCCAGTCAATTACAAGAGATAAAAGAAAAACTGAAGCAAAGAAAACAGCGTACGTTTGCCACCTTATTACAACCCAACCACTGGGCGCAAAGGACTGACGAAACCAGCCGGAACTGGAACAAAGAAGCACAAAGCTAAAACCTAACTGATCAACCATTTGTGATTCTCGCCGTAGAAGGAGCCCACCCATGCTTCCTGGCCAACGCTTCTCGAATCACCATCTTCAGGCTCTCCACGCCATTTTCAAGCTTTCTTTGATCTTGGTTTTTCTGCAACAGAGCCCACATGTTCAGAATATTACAAAGTCTAAACACTATAGTTGCAGGATCATCAGGGAATTTTTTGTTGAAGCACGCATCATTCCTTGTCTTCCAGATAGTCCAGCATACAGCTATAGCTCCACTAAAGACTAGTTTCTTTTGAGAAGATGGGAAGGAATCAATCCAGTTCCCGAACAGATCTTCCGTATTAGCAGGAAGTCGAACTAAACCGAAGGCGCAGAAGACGACTTGCCAAACCAGCTTGGCAAGCCCACAACTGAAGAGCAAGTGATCAGCAGTTTCTTTTTGACAACAAAAATGACACTGCTCATTCCCTGTCCAGCCTCTTTTAACCAGATTTTCCTTTGTCAATACGCTTTTCTTCACCAGCAGCCAAGCGAAAATCTTTACTTTCAGCGGGATTTTAACTTTCCATAAGAACTTTTGCGGGAAAATACCATCTGCTTTCGAACTCAAATAGAGATCCCGCACCTTGAACTTCCCGGAGGCGCCAATTTGCCAACTGACTCTATCCGGCTCATTCCCCAACTGAATTGGTTCCACCAGAGCTATCAGAGCCGCAAATTGAGCAGCAGTTTCACCCCACAGCGTCCTTCTAAATCTTATACATCCCCAGCCTTCCTCTTTTACTTTAGCAACTGTCACATTCTTAGTGAAGGTAATGTTATACAACCTGGGGAATTGAGCAGCAAGGGGCCTATTATTGACCCAGCTATCTTCCCAGAACAATGTTTTCTCTCCATTATTCATGATTCTTTTGGCATATCGCTGGAAAGTATGGTTAACTCCCATAAGACACTGCCAAAAGTGAGAGGTGCCTGGTCCAGGTTGAGCTTGCGACACACTTGATTCTTGAGGTATTTATTCCTCAACAGCTCCTGCCAGGTCCCTTCAGTGTTTTCCAATTTCCAAAGCCATTTACATAAAAGACTCTCATTCATTATTTCCAGATCTAGAACACCAAGGCCGCCACTTTCCTTCGGCAAACACACTGTCTCCCAATTTACCAAGTGATACTTTTTCTTGTCATCATTTTCATTCCAAACCATTCTTTTCCTATGAATATCCCATTTCTTCAAAATCCCCTTAGGGGCTTTGAGGAAGGATAGCATATAGAGCGTCAGACTAGACAAACAGGCATTCACTAGCGTTAACCTGTCACCTGCTGACAAAAGCTTCCCCTTCCATCCAGCAAGCTTGTTGACAAACTTCTCATCAATCGGACCCCACTGAGATCTTGCTAGCCTTTTCTCATCGATAGGCATCCCAAGATATTTCATGGGTAACTCCGCAGACTTGCAAGTAAGAATCTCGCTGAATTGATTAGCTTTTTGAGCAGCCTCCCCCAAACAATAAACTTCACTCTTGTGAAAGTTTATTTTTAATCCTGAGAGCTGTTCAAACAAACACAGGATGAACTTAACATTTCTGGCATTTTCCAAATTATCTTCTAGCAGCAAGATTGTGTCATCTGCGTACTGAAGAATGGAAATTCCACCCTGTACCAGATGAGGAATCAACCCAGAGATGACTCCATTCTCTTGCGCTTTGTGAATCATTAAGGCCAAACCATCCCCAACTATGTCAAACAGCAATGGAGCAAGTGGGTCTCCTTGTCTGACCCCAGCATAAGTGGGGAAATAAGGGCCTATTTGGTCGTTAACTTTAACTGCAACTCTACCTCCACGTACTGTTTTCATAACCCAATCAGAGAAGAGATCACCAAAACCTTTCATCTGCATCATCTGATACAGAAAAGTCCAGTTGACTTTGTCGTATGCTTTTTCAAAATCGATTTTGAAAAGCACTCCCGACATCTTCTTGTTTTTCAACTCATGAATGGTTTCATGCAACACCACTACCCCTTCCATGATAAATCTGTCTTTGATAAAGGCTGTTTGAGTATCTGAGATAACCTTGTGTATCACCAAGCCTAATCTTTTAGACAAAAGTTTCGTCAGTATTTTATAACTGACGTTGAGCAAGCATATCGGCCGGAATTGCTGAATCAAATCAGCATCAGGCACTTTTGGAATTAATGTAATAATTCCGTGATTAAGTCTTTCTATATCAAGCACACCCTTATGAAAAGCATCAAATAGCTTTTTTAGGTCGTGCTTGATAAGATCCCAAAACTTCTGGTAGAACTCTGCAGGGAACCCGTCCGGGCCTGCAGCTTTATTATGTTTCAGCTCAAAAACAACCTCTTTAATTTCTTCCAAATCAAACTCTTTTGTAAGAGAAGCCCTATCCTCCGCATTCAGAGTTGGACCATTCATCTCTTCCAAATTAAAGTTCGAAATGGCAGAGTGTCCGAACAAGGATTTATAATAATCAGTAGCGTGTCTAATCAAATTATCCTCTCCAAGGATCTCTTGACCATTATATTTCAACGACACGATCTTGCTTTTTTTCTTTCTACCACTTGCTTTGAGATGGAAATATTTTGTGTTCCCATCTCCTTCTTTCAGGTCCTTTTCCTTGGCTCTCTGTCTCCATTTTACTTCCTCATCTCTCATCAGTTTCTTTAACTTCTTCTGTATATCCACTTGTTTCTCTCTTTCCTGTGTCGATAGAATACAATCTTCGGCCTTCTTATCGAGCTCATCAAGTAACAGCAGTAATTGTTTCTTTTCTTTTCTGTAGGCCCCTTCAACATTAATATGCCAACCTTTGAGATGTCTCCGCAATCTTCTGTATTTTTCCTGCCACTTATCTAGATCATGTCTACAGAAAGTTGGAGCACCCAAACTCTCAGACACCACCTCAGTGAAACCTTCACGCTCCTCCCAGCAGATTTCGTATCTAAACAAACTGCTGTGAGGGGGAAGGGCCCCTGTAGCCAACAGTAAGGGAACATGATCAGAAATGTCTCTGTTCATTCCACTAACTGTTGCCAACGGGAAGGCCATGTTCCATTCATTGGAAACCAAGCACCGATCCAATTTTTCAAAAGTAGGATCCGGCAAGTTATTAGCCCACGTATATTTTCTGCCAATTAGATTCAACTCCTTTAATCCATTTAAATCAATAATGGAATTAAAAAGATGGCTCCATTTAGGCAAAATACATGGTTTATTTTTCTCACTTGTTTTCCGGATGATATTAAAATCACCACCAACTAAACACGCTCCTTTACACCTATTAAAGAGCTCAGCCAACTCAATGAGAAAATGTTCTTTCCCTTCTACTTGCGCTGGCCCATACACTGTCACTAGATGCCATCTCAATTTAGAATATTTGTCCATAAGGAACATTCTAATGAAATGATCACCAGACTCTTGCTCAATCACCTCAAACAAATCAAGATCAACACCTAGAAGGATGCCTCCCGATCTGCCTGAAGGTGGAACCCATTGCCAGGTAAAATTCCTATTACCAGCAATATTTTTAAACCAAGATTGAGAGAAATCACTTTTTATAGTCTCACTGAGACCAATAAAGCTTATTCCCTCCTCCTTAATAACATCCTGTAGGAACTTTTGCTTATTAGGGAGTTCCACACCCCTAATATTCGCAAAACAACCTATCATTTTAACTCTTTTGGGGGTTTCCCCCTTTTTCTGGAGAGCTCAACCCTAACAACAGGGGAGCACCTCTTTGAATTCTTTCCCGATGTTTTATTTAACTGCCCTTTTCCAGGGCTAGTATGTAAAACACCAGGGAAATCTTCCTCATCGTCAGCAGCCAGTTCAGCAGTTTCCTCTGTCACCTGAGTGAACAGATCACCACCACTAGGCTCCTGCATATTTTTATCTTTCTTGCACTCCAAAAGAAGGTTTTCTCTAACCAATTCAAGCTGTTGAACTATCGAAACTAAATTTTCCACTTTACAATTATCATTATCACCAGCAATGCCAATTTTCCTAGCTAGATCAGCAAGTAAACTAGGATCCGAGTTCAAAACAGTAGGACAAGAGGATTTATTTTCATTACCTGAAATGTCGTTTTTCATAGCAGTCCTCTGCTTTGCCAGTTCAGTCCTGTCCGCATCTTCTTGCTTCTGAAGTCTTGGGCACCTTCTTGGCTCAACTGTTGTCTCACTAGCAGCACCCTTCTTTTTCTTCTGCTCTTTAGCTGTGCCCGTGATTTCTGCAACTTTGTCAGCAAATGAATCTTGGGAATCGGGATCTTCATCTTCCTCTTGCTGAGTACTGACCTTCTCCTGACTGTCACCATAGTCCAGCTGCTCCTCTTCTTCCTCTTCCTTACTCTCAGTCTCTCCGTTGCCCATCAAAGTATCTTCATTCTTATTCTGTGCTTCCTTCTCAAGCAACTTTTTGTTCTCCACATGCTGCATCTGGTGAGCCATAACACAGTCCTTCTCAGTCCGCGGCAGATCACCATAATTTCCATTCCTCATAGTGATATCATTTTCAAAATCTGGCATGACAACAGTCCCAGATTCAGAAAGTATTACAGCCGGGGAATCCTCCGGTACATTTGCCACCAGCTTCTGCATCGTCTCCTGAGCTTTTCCTTGAATATTACCACTGTCCGAGGCTTGTTGAGATGTAGTATCTGTTGCTTTCATCTTCTTTGCAGCTCTTTCTTTTTCTTCCTCATCATTGTTCATACCATAGTTCCCGTCATCTTGGTCTGCTGAGAAGTTCCAGCTGGGGAATTCATCAATATTGCCAGATTCGATCACTTTCTCAATTGAGAAACCTATCTCATACACCCAGGGCTTAATTGAGAATTCTTTCACCATTGGAAAGCTTTTAACACTTCTGACATTAACTTGGAATCGAACCACCCCTAAGTCAGCAAGCATCTCCATATCCACATCATCTACTGCCCCAATCAAAGAACCAACCTCACAAATACCTTTGTAATGCTTCATCTCTTTCGGGACCCCTTCAGCGTGAGCCCAAACTGTATGCAGTCTAGCTTTTGGCTTTACTTCATCATCAACCTTCAGAACTTTTATGTAAGTTTGGGTGCCTTTTAGCTTGAACTCCTCAAACTACACCAGACTTTCCAATCTTTCGACGGAGGGAAATTGCACAATAAAGTCAGAACCCCTTTCTACAACTTTCCAGGTCCAATTCCACTTGAACTGTGCAGAGAGACCTCCAAACAGTGTCTGCGTATTCAGATTCCCCCCAACCACTCGAATCAAACCAAGTGTGGAAACCTTTGTGTTCTTCTGCTCCATCTTTGCTGTCTGTGCCACAAAGAAACCTAAACTAGGATCTGCCAAACCAACTGCCGGCATCACTGGCTTGGGTTGACTTGGCCACACACACCTCTTAGTGATGTGAGTCTAATTTCTCGCAAACTAGACAGTTAACTTTGATCTCACATTCCTTTGAGTTATGACCTTCAACTTCACACTTATAGCAAACCACTGGCTTAGCGGCTACAGATCCACTAATATTATTCTTGGCAGGTGCTGTTACCTGAGGATTGGAGGAGCTACCAACCCCTGATGGCTGCTTGGCTTTGGGAACATATTGCATCCGATTCTTTGGAGGGGAAGCTTGTCCACCTCGTGGATATTGATCCCTCCTTGGGTAGTTCCCCCCAATATCTCCTCCTCTCCTAAAGTCACCATCTCTTGCATCAGCTCTGCTACTCCTCCGATCTGCCATCTCTCTCCGCTTCTTTCTCTTTTCTTCTTCTTTTTCTTCTGCCTCCACTCTCTCTTCTGATTCTCAGGCGGTGGCGCGAGCAACACTTCCTTATAAGAACGATGTAAAGCCGTCAAACTAGGGTTTGGCGTTGCCGCCGCCGCCGCTCTCTCGTGATTTGGAATAGAACCGGATAGGGAAGAAGGACCAGCATCCGGTATTTTAGAGTCTGCTTCCGATAGATGGGCTGCCCAGCCCACTATCTTCTCACAAAGCGGCCCAGTATTCTGCTTCCCCAAATTCTAAAAAACCTGTCCGTCAGGCACCTTTAACTTCAGATTTTCCCTCTCTCTGCAGATTATGCCTGGAGAATTTTTTAGCCACCAATTTCTTCCCTGATTACTCCAGAGACCATGAGATAAATTCATCCCAGACATGTATTGGGGCATCAAAGCCACCTTTCTGTCATGGGGATGAATTCGTGTACCAATTACTGCATCGTGACAAGGAAAATTCACTGTCTGCCCAATAACAACCTTCTCCTTCCATCGCAAGCAGCGAGCATCCACTACTACACCATCTTCATCCTTCAGCACTAGTCTCTGAGCACCCAATCTCAGCAAAAGTTCTCCCAAATAAACCTTGTGGCTCTTCTTAGCGAGATTTGTGGTAAAGCTTACTGACCACCGCCATGGCGGCGGTTCCAACTCCACCAAGTTTATTCTTCCTGCACTTCCTGCAGACTTGCCGCTGCCACCATCTGGAACCGGCTCTCCGCCGCCAGCACCAGAAGCCCTGCCAGCATCACCGCTACCAGCGCATCCCTGATCATCGGTAGAAGCCGCACCAAGCATGGTTTTAGGCTGATCAGCAGTACCGAAGGCGCCCCCAATTTGTGAGAAATTGGAGGGCACCTCGACCTCCGCTGGGATTCCGGCGGAGCCGCCATCGACATCGCCTTCATCCGCCACTGTTCCCCGACCGCCGTCTGCCACTCCACGAACCCAGCGGCCTTCCTGAGGTAATTCCCCGCTTCTGCCCGCAATCTCACCACCAAAACCCTCCCTCTCCCCAGCTGAATCCAGCGGGATCGTGAGCGCGCCGATGGGAATACGGTTGCAGACCTGAATGGAATTACCCTGAAGCACGGCCAAAACAGAGCCCACCGCCTGATCGCTGCCCTGCATCTGGCCATGCCCGCCATGAACGGAATCTCGCTGCCCCGAATTCCTCCCGAGATCCGCATCAAATCTCGAGGGGAACGCGGGCCTCCTCCCCGCAAAAAGCCATCGGAGGGCCATCAAGCCCACGCGGACTTCCCTTCCAATCCCGTTCCTGTACGTGCTCCTTCCTCGCGCGTTCGATCGATTGATCGATCGGGCGAGATCTATCGATCGGTCCACTCACGGGATCCTCCGTGGCCGGAAGCCCTGCGGCTGCGGCTGTGAGCACCGTTGGTCCGGGGTATGTCTAGTCGTGGATCTGCTGGTAGTCGCGGGTTCGCGGCCGGCTGGCGAGACGACGACGACGGAGGGAGCGTGCGCACGCGCCCCGGTGAATCTGCAGTTAGGTTTTATTATAGTAGCTGTATACACTATCAACTTATATGTTCCCTTCCGTTTCATGTGTCTCACTTTTAGACAAATGGAAGTCATCTAATTTGAAACGGAAGAAGTAGTTTCTAGAGGTGTACGTAAACTGACAAGCCGTCCCCGTCTAAAACACTCTCGTCCACATCCAGCGAAGCTCGGACCCATGAAGCAATTTTGTCACATACATGTAGGAAAAAGAGATATGGCGTATATTTGTAGGGCAAACGGCCAAATGATTGGTAGCAAGGGAGGCCATGCCGCAAAAACGTCAAAGCGCAGAGCTGGCTGGCGAAGCGTGTATGCAAGAGACGAGGCCGTTGGATCGGAGGCGACAAGGACACGGCCAGCCAACAGCTATCCGCATGTATGGACCATGCATGGAGATGAAGAACTTGGACCCCTCCAATCTGGCAATCTCCAATCAAACCTTTTGTTTTTTCCCAGCAAAACTAACAATTGCTTCTCTGGTCATTTCGTAAAACTATTTCCAAATATGGTCCATGGGCTCGGGGTTAATAGAACAGCGTCAAAATTGTGCAGGTCAACGCCAACCAAATCTAACGCCGAACTCATATTGGCGCCACTCTCCTTGGCGCCAAACACATGTTGGCGCCAAACCCATATTGGCGCCACTCCCTTCGTGTCCAGCCTTCGGAGTCATGGTGCCAAACTGTACAATCTCGACGCCATCCGAGCTGGCGGCACCGAACCGAGAGAGATATTTCAAAATAATTTGTTAAAGGGACCACAAGAGGGATTGGTTTCGTACAACGACCAAATTTAACAAAAATGACACTCTAAGAGCACCTCCCACCGGGCCCTTCAAACCCCCTTAAACGACCGACCGGACAACCTGAACAGTGACCAGACAAAATGTGTGCATCCAATCGTGCCCCTCAAACCTAGACCAAATGTGTGGGCTGTCCGGCACCCCAAACCCAGCCCATATGTGTGGCGGATATGGGGCGGTCCGAACACGCCATCACGTAGGATGGCCCCACGATGGCCCGCCTCCATCCCCACATATTCCTCGTCCAAGCTTGAACCCTTGTGTCCGAGCATGCCCCTCATCATCCTCGTCGGGCGTCTTGTACGCTCCTCTGACGCCGACCCCTATGTCGTCTTCCCGTGGTACAAGCCCGACAATGACGATGGCAAGAGTAAGGGCAAGGGCAAGGCTCCACAATGTGCTCGAGTTTGTGTGTCTTTTGTTATTCGTGTATGTCTATATTAGTATGAAGTTATGAACTGTATGTGTCCGTGAACCTGAACTTGTGTAACCTATCCGTATTTATCTAGTGTATGAGGATGATCTATGTTGTTAATGTTGTTGATGGTCTATGTTGTTCGTGGATGATCTGCGTTGCATGCTTTTAACTTTTAAGGGGTCGGATTTGCGGGAAACGGCTGTTGTGGTGGACAAATGAAGGTTGTCCGGGCACTGTCCACGGACATGTCTGGATGTGTCTACATATAAAAAATAGGGATCAAATTTGACAATTGCGGTTAGAGATGCTCTGAATATAACCTAAGTTCAATGTCATGGACGCAGGCCAAACCGTGCGCTGCACCTACACTCCTCCGCGGAACATGCACGGATCGAGTGGTACCAAACCAGCAGGCAGAGCCGCAACTACTCAATTCCTGCAGGCACGCAGCTGGCTAGGGCTAGCACGCTGGTTAGCAGTAGAGAGAGAACCCCGGCACCTCACGTGGTTTCTCTACTTTACGCTCTTAATCAAGCCCTAACTACTGCTCCTACTCGTCGTTGATTGCTAGTACTCCGATCGGCCATGATCTGAGAGACGCTCCTAGCCGTCTTGATGGCAGCACATGGCCACTGCTAGAGCTGGTGGGACGCGAGAGGAAGGAAGAAGATGCCACACCACGGAGTTGGGGACAGCAGAGATCGTGATGGCCCGATATTATTCATCATCCCGCTCTTCACTCCTTGTCCAGCGTCGGGGTCTGCGCCACCGATGGTCAAACCTCTTATAAACAACGCTACTGTTTTATATGCAGTAGGTTACTGTTTTATATGCAGTAGGTTTGGCTTTCGTCAGTGCTAGCCGTGGGGCACTTTCATGAGTCACTTGGCCCCTGGAAATTTTATAAATTCACAGCGGGGTTTTCTAGAGAATAGTTTGAAAGATCTACTCCCAGCTGCGATTTCACATCATTCTATAGACGTCTGAAACGAGACGAAACATACAAATATAATGCGAACCTTCAGAATCGCAACGACGGTTTATCTTGGAATAGGCAAAAAATGACGGAATTTGAATGTTTCAAAATTCGTGTTGTTCACTATCTCAGATTCACAATTTTGTCAATTTTACAAATCGCAGAGTACATAGTATTTCCCTTTTTATTGCCCACTAGTAGAATTCATCAGTATCTGTACGTTCAAGTTTCTTGTATGAATTTTTTGAAACTTTGAAATGTCGTTTTAAAAAAAAAGGCTCCATGGAGCCCGAGCTTCAAAACGCGCGCTCATAACACGGCCATTTAAATTCTTCGTGATTAATTTTCGTTGTAAATATATTTAATTACACCACATGGAAACTTAAGGTTGTAATGTTATGCTCACACTAACCCTACAAGATTGGTGGACGTTAGCTGACGGCCACCCATGTCCATGGGTGATTTTCCGACAACGCCCCATTATCTTCTTGTTCTCCGCGCGATGGAGATAAGGGGGAGAAGGATGAGAGAAATAACTCTGCCGTCTGATATTGCTTCGCTAGAGAAGAGGAGGAGAGGAACACCGTTGCCGCTACCCGCAAACCGCCCACCAACCACCGGCAAAACCGCCTCTTGGCACTGTACACGGCCGCGCGCCGTAGCCGCCCGACCTAGACGCCTTCTCTGCCGATTCACCACCACCCGACCGGCCATCCCTCTAAGATGTATTCTTCTTAAAGGACGTCAACCACCGACACCCCCACCATAATCCTAAGTTGTTTCCTAGTCAAAGTCCAGCCATCCGTGTCAGCCCTGCCTTCGATTTGGTCCAGGCTCGGCATAGCTACCGCTGCGGCTAGCGCGGAACTTGACTTTGGCGAAATTTGTCTCTCGTACTCTCTTGGTGGTGATGTAGACGACGAAAGAAGAAGAAGAAGAAGATATGTGCAATGCGGGTGAGCCGATGAGTAGATAATGGAGAGATATAAAATGGGTGGGGCCACACGGGAGGAGTGTGTCACGCGCGTATGAGCACCTTCGACATGACTGAATATGTACCCGAAATTGTTTGGTTGTACCAATGAGAAATCTTCCAAAATAGTTAAGTGGATGGATTTCTTCTAATTATAGTGCAATGGCTCCTTAGAAAAAAAAATGCATAATACACTTTGTCTTACAACTCAATCAACCCACAAAGAAAAAACAGAGCGACTTCTAAAAAAACAGGGATATTTTGACATCGTAGGAAATATCGAGTCATTAATGGGTGCAAATAAAGAAACAAACACCGATATGAACTCTTGCTGAATTGGCTATAGGAGAGTGCACGTAAAGAAAAAGTGGTTGAATTCCAGATGAACTCCGTTTTGTTCCATATCTTTCAAAGTTTCAAACGAGTATAATCGTGCCATTGCTCAACATCACCTAAAACAAGTAAACACACACTCGATTTCCTGACAATTCAGAGTCGAAACGATATGTACTCAGGTACAGTCGTACAGAACTACTGCACAAGAACTGTACTCAGGAGAGTGCACGCACAGACGAAGTGGTTGAATTGTGGTTGAACTCCATTTGCATCCATCTCTTTCAAAATTACTATTGGACGCAAGCCATGCACAACAAGTGTGATCAATCCATGCCCTGGCACCGTGTCCTGGATCCGAGACGAAGCCCTTGATCGGGCTTCTGCCAGTGCCAAGGCCCTACGCAAGCTCATGTTCGAACCTCCTGTTGATTTCCAACCTGAACTTGAGTTTATTTCTCTTCTTTTTTCTCTCGGTTTTCCTGATCATCCTGATGCGATCTTACGCATTCAGGTGTTCATTGTAAAATTTCCTCTAGTATCAATGAAATGCCAACTTTTGTTTGATCTTTCAAGAAAAAAGTGTGATTAATCATGCAATTGTTCAACATCACATAGAAACAAGTTAGCTAACACTCGATTTCTTGTCACTTTAGATTCATCTTTTTATCTGGAAACTTCTCTTCGTATAACATCTGGGTTAAGTATGGGAGTAATTTTTGAATGGCTAATCTCTCGGAAACTTTTCCCTCATTGTGAAGACAAAATGCGTTATAAAAGACTAGTGTTAGTTTGTGTCTGACCTGACAGTGGTTGAGGTGTTACATGCTCCCTGTATGATATGGCATGCCAATTTAGGGCATCTCCAACGGGGCGATCCATTTCAGACATAAATTACGTCAGTTTTTTGTCCGTTTGGGTCACCTCGCGGATAGACGGACAACCATGTTCGCTCAGTGCAAATTTGTCGATTTTTATCTTTTTATCTCTGCGGAAATTTGAGGGGCCATCTCAAGAGATCCACTCATAAACTTTTCAATGGCTATTGTCCTCATGTGCCAAGGTTTATTTATGGACACATAATCGAATCAACCACTCTCAAGAGATCCACTCATAGAATTTTTGTGGCTATTGTTCCCATGTGTCTGTGGGTTATGGCCACTAGAAATTTAGTGAGTGGATCGAGTGCCCGATGGGCTACATTGTGGACACTAGATTTCTTGATGCCAAGTGTGCTAAATTTGTGGTGGAGGCAGACACGAGCGGATAGTAGCGGACACCGGAAATTCTCCGTGTCGATCCAAATTCAGTCCAATTTTGGGTGGAAATGGGTCAAAACAGACAAAAACCGGACATGATGTCTATTTAGGTCTCCCCATTGGGTTGTGAGTTCTTTTTGGCCGAACAGAAACAGACGCATAAGAACGAAATGGGTCGCCCCGTTGAAATTGCCCTATACTCATACTAGTATTGGCCAGATCCATGCATTCTGACAGGTATAGAGACCATACATTGAGTATATACATCCTGGTTTATTATCGGTGCAAATGCAACATATTCAAATTTATATTTTGGAACAAAAGGAATATACGCATTCTATTTTATGGTTTATCATAGGAATATAGATATCATGTTTTAGCTTTATATTTTGAAAATAGAGAGTATGCTGTATGGTTTTATGATGCAGAAAGTCCATTTTTCATTCTTAACATTATGTTCTAAAAACTTATATTCAGTCTGAAATGCACCTTAAACTTTTGAAAAACTCCATATCCAATCTAACCTGAGAAAAATGCGAACACAAACAATATGTTGCAAAAATGGGGATAAACCAGACTAAACTGGAACCGAATGTGGACAGCCCAGTTCCACTGAGTCAAAATCACAAACTCGACCCCAAAGGCCCAAATCTCCCATGAGCGCTTGTGCCACCCCAGTTTTTGTCGATACGATAGTTCATCGTGTTGACCAAACTCTTCCTCATCACCCCTCAAGCTCGTGTGACCGCGGTCCTGCTCGCCCACACCTGCAGCTCATCCACATCTCTCTTGCTCACGCGAATCGACGTAAAGCTAAGTGTTGTTATCTATCGGTGGCACTCGTCATCGTTGCACTCCTGGGAGGAATCCCTCCATAAAAACATGCATGTCGCCATACTCGTTATTGTTGGATGTATGCCCAAAAGGCAATGTATTCATACATCTTATTCATTAATTATGTTTTATGTTTCTATGTTATAACTGTTGTGGCTCCTGAATATGAGATTCAGAGGAAATCTCATATGCACGTGTAGTAAACATGAACAATAAAATATACCCTAGTCTTTTCTACTGACTAATTTGTTGAATGCAAGATGACTGTACTTTCCTGGTCATGGACATTGTTTACCCAAACCGGAGGAGAACCCCGCGCGAGAGGACGATGAACCAACAACGCCATCGCTGGCTCGTCCGGCTTGATATCGTGGGAATCTTGTTTGACTGGGGCAGCACCAGCGGCAGCAACCTCGCTGGCAAGGCGACATCACCGACGCCTGCGTTGCTGTCGGGAATTCCACGACCCACGTTGGAGGAAGATGAGTTGGGAACTAGAATACTCCACCTCCCGCAGCCGGCTCGGACGACGAGTAGTAGCAAATCCTAGTTCTAGGGTTTGAATCTTTATTTGGATGTCTAGTGATACTTTATGTTCTATATGTAAATTATTTTGACTTGAAATAATTTATATAAATGTTCAAATGGTGAAAAAAAGAGAAAAAAAAACATGGCGAACCAAATGAGACGTCTCATTGGGTGCCATGGCCAAAAAAATGACGACAGAGTGCTGGACGCTCGGCCCGTTCGTGTTGCCTTTACTCTTGTCATTTGAGATTCAAAACAATATGTACAAACACACAATATGTACAAGCAAATAGTTACAAGTATAGGTACATGGACTATTTCCAACATGTTCAAACTATTTCAACATAATTATCAGACTAGCTGAATTCCAGAACCAGCACACAAGGAAAGAAGGGATGGTGGAGTGGAGGACAGCACAAATCAATCAATCAAGTAGTAACACAAATCAGAACTCAAAAAAAAAAGTAACAAAAATCAGCTACGACATGCCTCTACAAAAGTCAAAAACGGAAAAGAAAAGGCTACCTCCACGACCAATCCATCCAGGAAGAAAAAGGTCCCATCTAGCTTAATTATAGCCGTAGTTTTGCCGTGCAGGCCGAAATTATTTCCTGCTGTGTGTTTGCCACCAGCTTTTGCTCAACCTGTTGTTTCCCATCTGCAAATATTTATTTCCATTTATTTTAAGATTCTTTTTTGGGAAAAGAAAACAATATCGGCCACTTCCTGCGGGTAAGCTGTCCCCGTGTGGTTCCCCATGTCCTGCCTATTTAAGGGCTCTCGTCCCCTCCATTCCTTTCCTTCCTCTCCGTGGCAAACACCCATCCGGCTCCTCTCATAATCTTGAGATTTTCCTTTTGTTTTATTTTTCTTTCTTGGTAGGAGTAACAATAGTTTTGGTTCTCTCTCCCTGTATCCAAGGAGAGAAATCAATCCAGAGGCAAAGCTTCAGGTAAAACATCCTTTCCCTCTTGTCTCTATTTATCTCTCTTCAATTTCTCATGTTCTTTGAGTTGTGTTGTCTCGGATCTTGAGAAACAGCGTCGTGTTTTTGCAAAAAAAGAAAAAAGTTAATGTTTTAGTGGCAAATCTTCTCAAAGCTTCAGCTCGTCTTGATTTATTTGTGTGTGTGTGTAAAACACATCCATGCGACAAATATGTAGAAAGATACGATTTTTCTGAGATTAGTTTACAAAGATCTTTCCGAGACATGCTTCTGCACAAATCTGAGTGAAGATTGTTTTTCTCGAAGTGTGTCTGATCAATTTCTTGGCTGTTTTTGTTCTTGCAGGATCTGTAAATTTCCCGGATCTAATCAACTAACCAAAACACCAAAAAAAAACATGAGCCACTTCGCCGCCGCCATGAAGAGCCCTGTCCCGGTCGCCGCCGCCACCACCGACGCGAAGAGCCCGCTCTTCTGCCCAAAGCCGCGGCGCCCGGTTGCGCCTCTCCGGTGCCACCAGAGCGGCCACTCCGACGCCGGCATGGATCTGCTCGACCTCCTCCTGTCAAAGGTGAGATTTTTAAGCCGCCTCCCCTCGAGATCCATGAGTTTCTCCAACGGGTCGCTGATGTTTCTTCTCCGGTTCGTGCAGGGCGAGGAGAGCAGTCTTTCGGCGTCGTCCCCGCAGCCGCCTCTGTTCTGCGGCTCGCCACCACGGCGGGCCTCGAACCCAGTTGTCCATGACAGCCGGTTCGGCATGGACCGCCCGGCCAGTCCCATGCCGTGGTGGCCGGTGATGTCACCAGACACACCTGCACCGGTGCTGGTCCGTCCTACCCCACGCCCGGTGCCGGTGGTCGTCCGTCCTACCCCACGTCCGGCGCCTACACCGATGTCGCCACGCTCTGGGGCAGGGTGTGCTTGCGTGTTCCAGCCAGCCATCCGCGTCGAGGGTTTTGACTGCCTCGACGGCGGCCGTAGCGGCCGCAGCCATGGCATCACCGCCATGGTCTAGATGCACATACAACATCGAATAACCAGGAAATCTTTCTCCCCTCTAAATAGTGCAAAAGCTTGGAGGGGAGAGAGATGAGAGTGAGGAGATGAGAGGAGTCCAAGTCCTAAATTTTAACCCCTAAAAAACTATATAATCCATCCAAATCCGATCCAATCCCAAAGTATAATGAGTTTAGATTATTTTACCACAAATCTTTTTGTATGTAAATAAATTTCAGGTTTCAGGTGCAGGTGCCCTTCATGTAAATTTGGGAGCTCTAGTTCGGGGAAAACAGGGTAGAAAATTAGAGGAAGGATCAGAGGGACAAAGGGCACAAGAAAAACACAAGTTTAGCCCTCCTTTGCCTTCCTTTGGGATTAGCCATTCAATTAGGTTTGAGGGAGGGTTGGGGATTAGTTAGGTACCTGTCCTAGTTCATCTTTTATGTTTGGTTTATGATGGAAATGTTTTTTGTCCATGCAACCAAGGCCAAGGCCATAGAGATGTGTACAAAAGAGTGGCTACAAGAAGAGAGATCAGCAGCAGGCCAGCAGCTAGGTTTAAGTCGAGTCAATGAGTGAGTTGTGTGAGAGAAAGAAACATCATCTCATGGTGTATCTGTGACATCTTTCTCTTTGTAAATGTAATATATCGTTCGACTCATAATGAAGCAAAATATGTATGATATCTCTTTCTGATTATCACCAGCCAGCTGTTTTTTCTTTGGACTTCATTTCTCATCTCAATATCTGGGTGGTTGAATTGTTGTCTATCAATCACAGCACATGGTTTCCATGTGACAAGATGATAAGGATGGTGACCTGTACTAGCACTGAATCGCCTGCATGAGTGGCTAATAATAAATCTGAAGCCGACTCATGGAGATTTCAAGAGCCAAATCAATTACTCCCATGGTTTTTCTTTTCTGTCCTTTTTTTGTTTGAAACGTACTACTACCAGTGAATCTCTTGGGTTGAAACCTTTGGATTTTGCTACGTCAGCCAATCAATCAGAATAGTTGACATAAGATGCTCTGCAAACTGACTGCAACGGTGAAAAAGTAAAAACGAAAAACAGCACATGTTTTCATCCGTGCTTTGTGGCGTCTTGCGCCGGCCGGCCAGAAGGTGAGGTGAGATGCATCCAGTGATCTCACCTCAAAAGGTGAGAGGGATATGGAAAAGGAGAGGGAAGAAAGATGCAAGCAACGGCATGTTGGCATGGCGTGGCAACTTGAGTGTGCATACACCCACTCGAGGACAGATTCAAACGCAGGATTTTTGTTTAAGTAAAGTAACCTTTGTTTGGATCTTGGGCTAGGCTAGGGCCGTGTCTTTTAAAAATGGGAGCAGGAGAAGATGCTGCAGCACTATGTTGTGTTCGTGTCACAGCTATATAGTGAAATTAAAGTAAATTAAACACCATTTCACGCATATTAATTATTAGTGTTTGACCGGACAGGGTGCTCCCTCCTAACCTAAAATTGGATTTGTGTCAATAAAATAAAATATCAATTTGTGTATTCCTTCTTCTTGTGTCGACGACATAGGAGGTCCTAGACCCTAAACGCTGTCGGCCGCCTCCACCCCCGCTCGTCTGAGGACACGGTCGAGCTTCGTCATCAACTTGGGCAGCAGTGGTGGTTCTCGACGGGGCGCGGTGGCGGTGCGGGGTGGAGGTTGTGTGCGCGCTAAGGGTCTTGGTGCCCCTCGTCGTGCATGGCGGCCTGGCATGTGCGGGCCACAGTGGCGTCACGAGGAGCTCCATCTCCCATGTGCTACGTGGGTGCGACAACCGTACTGGTGGCTGGCATGGGGGGCTCATTCTTGTCTCTCCGGTGGTTTATATCCAGCGATTTCACCCCGTCCCTCGTCCCCAATCACCGGCTCCGACATCATCAGGGTCACAGCGTAAAAGCCATGCTCGACATCATTTGATGCGGAAAACGGCGCCACCTGCGCGCGCCGCTTTGTTCCTAGAGGTGTGGTTTTGGTTCCAACCCGCCTTCCTTTCCTCCAGTTTCGGGGGAAACCCTAGGTTGGGATCGCCGAACTGCGGCACCGCCACGATAACGTACTGTTCTTGAAGAGGGTTGTCTTGGCTATGTGGGATGAGGTTCAATGCTGGTGTTGGCTGCTGCTGAGGGCGTGGGCTTCCTGGGCGGAATGTACGACATGACATATGCAACTTAGTCGACGCCATCCCTCAGTCCGACCGGATCCCGCGTTCCACTCGCAGACTCTTAGGTTCACGTGAGAGGTGCTTTGGTCGGGGTTGTCTCGGTGCCGCTGTCGGTGGTGTCTTGATTGGTCCGTGATGCAGCCTTGTAGCTTCATGCACCATCTTCTCACCATTCTTGATCAGAGGTTGGGCAAGGCAAGTCGTTTTCGTCGGGTCACTTGTTCGAGGGTGCGCTGTAAGCCGCTTGAGAGCATCTCCAACCACGATGGGCAAATTTGGCCCCCAAACTATCCGTGGACACGTCCGGACGTGTCCACAGATAGTGACCGGACCGCCCCTAAAAGTGGTCTCCTCCAACCGTGTCCCCCAAAGCCTCCCCAAATTGTGGAGTCATTTGCATGTGATTGGTGGAGAAGGAGAGAGAAGAGTCAATGAAGGATAAAAGAAATAAAAACAAAGGAAAGCGGACGCGACCGGACGCGTCCGGTCGCCCCCAAACCCTCCCCACATATGGGGTGAGTTTGGGGTGTGTCGGACAGCCCGAACGTATGGGGAGAGTTTGGGGGAGACGGTTGGGTGCACAATTTTACTCTCTCTCCTGTCCGGACGTTTGGGGAGGATTTGGCAACCGTGACTGGAGATGCTCTGACTGGTGGCGTGCGTGGAGTTGTAAACTTCAATAAGGGGCGGAACTAGAATTCGACATTAAGGGGGCCAAACATGGCAAATTGTAATAAGGGGGAGAACACAACTAATTGTGTCTAAAAGTAGTATCTAAATTAGGCTTAAGTGTATAATTTGTCATGTTGTACACTGCCATGGGGTGAGGGGGAGGGGGCAGGGTACCATCTGGTCCCCCTAGCTCACTGCCTTCAAAGGCCTTATATCAGTTGTGTCGGTTTTTCTTCTATGAAATATGATACATGTTACATAGTGTATTCTAGAGGAAAAAAAAATCACCGTTGTGAGAACTTGCCTGTGGCAAGATGGTTAGGTGGGTGGTTGTACCCCCAGCCCACCAGAGTTCAAACCCCAGGTTTGACGCTGGTGTTTCTCATTTAAGGCGGAATATTCTTCAGTGGGAGGCGACGTTCCCGTCGACAGCGAGGCGCCCGTGGTGACTTCGTCAATCTCAAGACTCGACCCGCCGGCTCAGTCTCTCGGAGGTGCTCATAGGGGTAGGGTGTGCGTGCGTGCGTTCATAGGGGTGAGTGTGTGCGCGTGTATATGAGCGCTTGCGTTGTACTGTGTTTCGCAAAAAAAAAAAATCACCGTTGTAAAACAATAGGGTGGAAATTATAACCTCATACAAAAAACATGTGTCCATTCACCGCTCCGAGTGTGTACCAAGTTAAAATCTGTTTTTATTTGTGTGTTTCAGCATAAATACCTGCTCCATATGTGTGCGTTTTTTTCTCTCTAGAACGCAGACAACTTGAATATGGCGATTTTTGTTGTTTAGAATGCCAGGAACACCTGACACGTCACGACAATTTTACATGAAACCTGGATGGGCAAGGAGTAGCACCGCCGATAATTCATCCTGGTCCCTTCTGTTCATGTTAGGTTTTCCTCAAGTTGGTTGACACCGTCATCTGAGACCTCTCCTGTAACAGTGCATTATTTGCAGCTCTGCCGTGCTGGTTAGCAAGTGGTTTTGGTCAGTAGACCATCACAGTCACCGATTTCAGCTGACATGTCAGCGCAATCATCGTCTCTACAGAAATAATTCTAATACATATGGTAGAACTCGCCTATCAATCATCGTGATTACATCTCGTTTTCAGCACCAACTCCAAGCAAATTTCAGTCTACAGTACTATAGATCTAGTATCAGCAAATCATTAAGTATTATAAAAAGTTTTTAATTCTTGCATTTCGTTTTTTTTTATCTCTGGGAGATTTTGGTTTGACGGTACATATCGCATGATGGCACAGTACTTGGTGGTGGTTGACACGTAGTAGGGGTACCGGGTACCACAGCTCGAAAGCGACTGTGACAGGTGGGTCCCACGAGTGACTAGATCACATCTTACCGCGTGCGGCTACCAGGCTTTGTGTACGTGGGCGCAGGATAAACAAAAGCTTTGTTTGGACGGCAGTCGAGCAGGCCAAAAGGGATTCTCCAAGTATTTTTAGGACTCGATATCTGATTTCTTCTTTTCTGGAGATATTTACACGTGTACCCTGGTAAAATCCTCCTTTATTTAGTGCATGTTTGATTCACCTATTTCCTTCAACTAGAATTCAAGAATGTGAAAATATAGGATTCTAATGTCATATGCATTTTTATGGTCTTTGACGGCCGACAAATTAAAACAGATAGATATTTCCAATATGCTATAATCAATTGTTTTTTCTTTTGGATATGAAAATGTGACGCTGAAGAATTGTTTGGAGAAATTGCGCAGATTGCTATGTTAGAAATCGAACACACGTAGGAAAAATGAAGGCTCGCAATCCTCGGAGATCCTTGGAAATATCGTTGAATCAGCAAGGCCCTAAATACTTCCTTTGTTTATAGTTTACTATCGACAATGCTTCTTTGATCTAAAGGATCTCTGCGTAAACTTTGGATGATTGGACTCAGATTTTTTTTTGTGTGCGTGAAATGTACCGCCGAAAAATTGTTGGGAGAACTTCGTGGGGATTGCAATCTTATAACTGAACACATGCCAGAAATTTTGTAAGGATCGCAATTCTTTGAGATCCTTTGAAATCTCGTCGAATCAACAAGGACATTAATCGTTATTCCTATTTATAGTTTACCATCGATCATGCCTCTTTGATACTATAAATGACCTCCATGTAAACTCTGGATGATTGGAACCCTCACAATTTTTTTTCTCTGTGGTTTGCTTGATTTGTCGATCAAACGTCATAATTTTTTCTATGGATTTCCTTCAACTACATTTCAAAGAAGATCTTTGTCCACTGAAACTATTTTGAAATAATACATTGTATTCGATGTGACGCAATCATACAAACATTGATACAAATGGAATCCTATAGACATGGTACTACAACCTCGTGTTTTCCTTACTCCTGTGTTGTCTGAAATCCTATAAATCAGAATTTCTTAAACTAATTATGCGGTTTGTTAGGAACCAAGAATTTCCATCATTTATTTCACATTTTTTTAAATTACGAAGTGGGGCATCCGCCAATAAGATTTATGGGCAACTAGTAGCAAATTGTAGTTTCCCTGTGTTAGGGTATTGTTGTTCTTTCCTAAATCATATGTCGCCACCGCCATAGGCGACTAGGAATTGGCCCTTGTTCCACCAAACTCCACCGGCGGAAGAGCTGGGTCCCTCTCCTTCCGCTTGCTGCTCCGGCGGCAGGAGGGAGGGGGACCCCGTTTTTGCATGGTAGTTAGGGTTAGGAAAGTTCTGACATGGTGCGTCGTTGGGGTGGTGGGAGCGACGCCCGGGCAAATAAATCTGCCTCAACTCTACTCCCACACCGGCGTTGTCTTCATGGCGGCGTCTCGGAGTTGGTGGCATTGTGTGCTTTCCGATCTTTCAGGTCGGTGGCTGTAGGGTTCATGGATGGTGTCGGCGAGGCGGCGGCGGCGACTCCATCAGATGGGGTTTTCCTCCTGTTTTGTCCCCGTTGCCGCGGCGTTGTCTCCGGCGCCATGGTGGAGCAGAGAGGATTCCTCCAGGAGTACGTGCAGACGGTGGTCTGCATTGGTGATAGTTAGAAGATGGTACACCTTGTGATGGGTTCGTGGTTGGAGGCTGACGGTTCTGGTTTCCTACTCCGACGTCGTCGTGCGGGGGTGCCAGTGATGAAGTTCGATGGCGTGTCCGGGGTCGTGCTGCCCCGGTCCGATTCTTTCAACGGCAATGGTTTGTCCTATGGCAAACTACTTTGGAGGTCCGAAAAGCTGATGATCAGCGATGGAGCCGCGTCGAGCTCGGGTGAAGAGGTGATCTGTCTATTTTTTATTTGGTGGCTGCTACCGCGGTGCCGAAAAAGATGGATAGGCGTTGGTTTGTCACATATGTTTATCCTATCTTTCCAAATCTGTAAGATCGGTGTATACGTACTTTGTATCTCGTTTTTTATTTATCAATGAGAATCGTATTACCATGCAAAAAAAAAAATCATATGTCTGAAACAGAACATCAACGCTACAGATATCTATGTTCAGTTTATGGTTGCTGAACCGTGCTATTTTATAATCTGCTATTCAAAATTAACCACAAAAGTAGGCAAAAAGGGGTAAAATACACTAAACTAGGCAAAAACGGGTGGAACAAATAGAATCATAGGATCATGATAATCCACCACAACGCCCATGCATATATAACAGCTGCTTTACTATGTTCCAATGGCTAGGATCATCGATCTTTACCCAAAAAAGGGAGCACTGAAACTTCAGACTAATACTGCAATCTTGACTGAAATCTGAATCACTCGGGGAAACAGTAAGGTACAGAACACACAGAAATATGTTACAGAACACATTCTCAAAAAAAAAATGACTGCTGTTTATTCATCATAACACTAACAGGACTGCTGTAATACTATGGTTTGTACAGTAGCATCTCGATAAATTATATATTAAAAAGCATCACATTGTATTCTTGTTTTTCTAACTTGGATCCTTTACTGGTTTGAAACTATTGTGAGCTAGAAAATGGCTTTTCCCAAAGCTGAAGCCAGAAACCATGTCGAATCTTGAGCCTGTGACGGTCAGACACTGCTGAAGATCCTGGCATGCTTCAAGGAGACCGACATTTGTTAAAGCACCATACCTCAAATTATGAAATTTCTACTAATTTCTTTGAACTACATTTGGATCCTTTACTGGTTTTTCCTATGGATTTCTTTGAACTACATTTCAAAGAAGTTTTTCATCTACTCAAACTACTTGGAATAATACTGTTTTTTCTGTGATGCAATCACACAAATGTTAAAACAGATGAAATCCGATAGACATGAGGTTGACATGACACTGCAATCTTGTGTTTCTGTTACTCCTATCTTCTCTACTAATCAGATTTTTTTTAAAGCAATTGCACGGTTTGCTAGGGTTTCTGTTAATTTTCAATAACAGATTACTAAATGAGCACAGTTTAGCAACCACAAACTGAGCATAGATAACTCTAGCATCCGTGCTCTGATTGTGACATGATTATTTGGAAAAGAAAAATAATACCCTAACGCACGCTATTAGGAAAAGTCATATTCTATAGACCATTGCCCTTACCCAAAAAAGGGACCCCTGAAACTTCAGACTAATACTACAATCTTTACTGAAATCTGAATAACTCGTTCAGTAAGCAATAAGGTACATAACTGAAAAATTACAGAACACATAAACAAGACTGCTGTTTATTCATTGTAACACTAACAGGATGGCTGTAATACTATGGTTTGTACAATGGCATTTCGACAAACCATATATAAACAAGGCATCACATTGTATTGTTGTTTTCCTAATTTGAATCTTCTACTGGTTCAAAAATACAGTGAGCTAGAAATGGCTTTTCCCGAAACTGAAGCCAGAAACCATGTGGAATCTTTTTCCCCCTGCGACAGTCGTCAGGGCAAGCACTGCTGAAGATCATGGCATGCTTCGAGGAGACCGACATTCGTTAAGTGCCAATCCTCCTTGTTCTATAATAATTTTGCTAGTCTCAACTTTCCTGTGGTGCTTGTCACGGTTACTACGTGATTAGCTATACTTCACGGCGTTGCATGTAACCCTTGGGTTTCGGATTTCCTCCTGGCTCTGAATCAACCGTATCTCTAAGCTGCTGGTTGATGGGTCAAATCCTGCCCTTTTATAGTCTTCCACAGTTCTTTTTAGGAGTGCCTGCAGAAGTTTCCGTAAATGTTAAAATTCTGAAGTAACGTATGCTACATACACATTGCATAGTTATATACTTCTATATCGACAGTATCACAAAGTACTGCAGCCCCAGCAAACAAAATGGGTCCTAACTCCTAAGCTAACTTTTCATTTAAGTTTAACTTCTGCAAGAGCATGTACTGAGCTTAGAGCAGCTCTGACAACATATCTAATGATACAATCCTTAGGGCTCCTTTGATTCAAAGGAAATCCATAGGATTCTTGGAGGATTTTATCCTATAGGAAATTTCCCTACGTTAGTCGTTTGATTCATAGGATTAGTTCCTATAGGAATTTTTCCCATAGGAATCTTTGTACTACATCCCATAGGAATTCTAACATTCACTCTAACCTCTTTTTAGAATTCCTTTGCCATCAAACACAAACAACTCTTTCCTATAGGATTCAACTAGACATGACATTCCAATCCTATGGGTTTCCTATTCCTACACTTTTCCTATCCTATGAATCAAAGGAGCCCTTAAAGAGACATCACGATACAAACATCCATTTCTTAAGGGTCACAACATTATCTTTTTGATAATGTGGAGCGAATTCAAGGAGTGAAGAAAGCTATGTCCTAAACAAGAAATGTACTTGTTGCTAAATATGTAGGAGGATAGGAGCTAGAAACAAGCAAGTTTGTCAAAGGCGATAGTTGTTTCTTAAAGGTGGGGTCAACCAAAATATATCAGTGGCTTGTGGGATTTTAGAAACAAGGTGTAGAAAACATTAGCATGACGTCCAGTCTGATTAGTTGCCAGAGACAGTCAGTTACTAGAAAGCAAGAACTCTGCCCGACCTATCAGTTTAAATTCATGTCATAGCTCTAATCACATGGTACCAAAATTCATGACATTCACAACTCAGAATTAATACAATATTGCTGCTAAGCTCACTTAAGACCTAGAAATCAGATGGTGTTGAATAACAGCATGATGGCATGAGTGCATGACAGAGATACCTGTAGACTGGACACTGCCAGTTCTGCTGCCTTCTCGAGGTTATCAGGATATTTCTATAAACATCACATGCAAAGCATCATGTGTTAGAAACGTATAACCAAGACAAGATAGTTCCACAAGAACATTAGTAATAAATTTCCTGGGGGACATACATTGCTCCATCCTAGTAGAAGAGCAGTTGTTAAATCTCCCGTGCCCTGCAAAACATTTTAGGGCAGCAGAATAATTATACAGTAACTACTAACTGAAGTATTTGAATGGAGTAATTATACAGTAACATTGACCAATAGTGCAATGCTACGAACACCCAGCTTTGTGGAGCAGCTTATGTTAAAGGAAACAAAGATATTTTTCTCACTCCGTTTCTCACCTCACTCAACATCTGTTGATCCAATTTTCCTCTCACTATTAAAAGATATAAACTTACACAAGCACAAAAAAACACCTCGCTGAGATTCTAGTTCTACGATCCACTTTCAAATTAGCCATTTTTTTTAACAGCTAAGCCCATTTAAGTTCCATATGTTATATGTATAATGTATAAATACAGCCTGCCCCAAAATGAAGTTGGTTATATTACCACACAACGGTTTTAACAAGGTGAACACTGTGCCGGAAGCCCAGAACATGAGACATTTGATTCTCCTATGATTTGATACAGTTTGATTGTGCAACACTTGCTGGATATGATGTAGGATCACTATTCGATATGATTAAACAAACTATCATAGGAAGATCCTACATGAGTAAAGATATAAGTGTTAGAACAGGGTTGTTAGCTATGTGTGTAGTTAGCATATTGTATAGGGGCTTCTTTGCTTATTTCCCTTATGTACATGTTCTGGCCTGTTGGCCCCGACTCAATACAGAAGCTCTTTTCATAACATGGTATCAGGGCCGGGGCTAGGTTTCCCTGCCGCCGCCGCCGGTCGTCGCCGGTAGCCGCCGCCGTCGCTGCACCCTCTCTCCATCGAGCTTCTCCCCTATTCTTTAAGCTGCTAAGCCGCCGCCGCCGTTCCAGGCCGCCGCTGCCTTCTGCCGTCCTTCCTGGCCGCCGCCGTCGATCCCGGCCGCCGCCGCCTCCAGTCTGGCAGCTGCTGCTCGTTGTTGAAATGGCGCCCTCCACCACACCGGTGCTGTACCAGTTCCCCGATGTCCTGTTATCTTCAACGGACAGAACTACAGAGACTGGGTGCAGCACATGAAGCTGCACATGAGGGGTCAGCGGTCTGGGAGTACCTCACAGGTGCTCTGCCATATCCTTCGCTGCCCACTCCTCCTACTGAGGTGGTTTTTCCTGCTGATGCCGATGATACCAAGCAACGTGAGGTGCTGGATGCCTTAGGCCCAATCCTCCTGCTGAGTGGTTTTTCCTGCTGATGCCGATGATACCAAGCAACGTGAGGTGCTGGATGCCTTTGAGGAGGCCACTGAAGGGTACCAAAATCAGCTGCACCTGTACAAGCAATGGACAGATGATGATGCTCGGGCCTCTGCTATCTTGGTGTCCAGCATGGAGGTTGATCTCACCATGGATGTGGTGGCCCTGACAACCGGTCATCAGATGTGGGAACACCTTCGTCGTCGCTACGAGCCTACGGGGGATGCCATGTATCTCTCTGTTATTCGTCAAGAGCAACAGCTACAACAGGGAGATGCCACAGTTGATGACTTCTACAAGGAGCTGTCGGCGGTGTGGCGTCAATTGGATTCTCTGGGAGCTGATGTGTGTCGCACATGTCAATGTTGTGTGCGGCAACAAGCTAAGCTGGAGGTTCGTCGCCTCTACGACTTCCTCACTCGCCTCCGAGATGAGTTCGAGCAGAGTCGTGCCCAGCTGTTGGCACGCCATCCTCGGCTCTCTACTCTGGAGGCTCTTGCTGAGGTGCGCTCCAAGGAGCTTCGTCTACGCACCACGTGCACGCATTTCACCACCACCGCAAGCTGTGTCTTCTCCTGCACCGGTGGCTAGGGCCTCCATTAGAGCCTTTTGCACCTACTGCAAGCAGGATGGTCACATGATCATGGAGTGCATAAAGAGGAAGAAACAGAATCGCCCGTGGTGGCCGTCCTCCTAAGGACTCGGAAGGTCCTCTGATTCTCGTGAGGGCTCCCTTGAGAAGGTTCACCAGGAGATGCTCACCTTGCTGCGCCGCCTTGCTGCGTCGGCACCCTCCTCAGGTTCTGCTAGTTCTGCTGCTCAGGCGTCTGGTCCGCCACCACACTCTTCTTCAGGTACAACTTTGCCTTGGATTCTTGATTCTGGGGCCTCCTTCCACATGATACCACACACTCATCACCTTAGTGCTGTCAACTCTGTACCCTCTCCACTTACAGTTCAGACTGCAGATGGCACTTGTCTTCCTGTTGCAGCACAAGGCACTCTTTCAACATCTTCTTTTCATGTCCCTGCTGTTTCTCATGTTCCAAAACTGACTATGCAACTTATGTCTGCTGGTCAACTCACCGATGTAGGGTGTCGTGTTAATTTGGATTCTGACTCCTGTTGTATTCAGGATCGTCGTACGGGGACTCTGGTTGGGATCGGTCCTCGGCGCCATGACTCTCAGCGCCTTTGGGAGCTTGACTGGCTGCGCCTTCCTTCCGCTGCGTCCTCCAGCCTGTCGGACGTCACCAACCCTTTTGCTTCAGCTGTCACCTCCACCACTTCCTTCGCTCAGTGGCATCATCGATTGGGTCACATTTGTGGCTCCCGACTGTCTTCTTTGGTTAGGAGTGGTGTTCTAGGGTCTGTATCAGGTGATAGTTCACTAAATTGTACAGGTTGTAAGCTTGGCAAGGAAATACAACTCCCCTACCCCTCTAGTATTTCTGTATCTCAACGACCTTTTGAACTTGTTCACTCTGATGTATGGGGTCCTGCCCCCTTCGTTTCAAAAGGGGATCACAAATATTATATAATCTTCATTGATGACTTTTCTCGCCACACTTGGATCTACTCTATGTCATCTCGCGGTCAAGTGCTTCAAATTTACAAGTTTTTCGTGCTGATTCGGCTGGCGAGTACCTATCTCGTGCGCTTCGTGGTTTTCTGGCTGAACAGGGCACTCTTCCTCAGTATTCATGTCCTGGTGCCCATGCTTAAAATGGGGTGGCTGAACGCAAACATCGACACATCCTTGAGACCGCTCGAGCTCTTCTTTTATCTTCTGTTGTTCCCCACACTTCTGGGCTGAGGCTGTCGCTACTGCCATGTATCTCATTAATATTCAGCCTTCTGTTGCTCTCGAGGGAGGGATACCAGTTGATCATCTAGGTGATGGTCCAGCTGATTATAGTGGTCTGCGCCTTTTTGGTTGTGCATGTTTTGTTCTTCTCCACCCCCATGAACGCACCAAGTTGACTGCTCAATCTGTTGAATGTGTTTTCCTCGGCTACAGTTTAGAACACAAGGGTTACCGCTGCTGGGACCCTATTGCTCGGAGAGTGAGGACCTCCAAAGATGTGACTTTTGATGAGTCTCGCTCCTTCTACCCTCTTCATTCCTCTACGGCCACCACAGAGTCATTAGTTGAGCCTCTCTCTTTCTTGACTCTACCTGATTCTCCACTTTCACCTGTACCTGTTAGGTCAACTCCTCGCCCTTCACCTATGTCTACTCAAAATCTTTAGCTTACACAGGACGAGGTATCTGTTCCAGACTCCCCTACCTCGGTCGAGCCATTCACTATATCTCCTTTTCCTTTTACCTACTCTCGTCGTGCTCAGCACCCTTCTTCCTCTGATGCGCCACCTTCCACTTCCACTCCTTCCTTGTTGGGTCCGGTTCCTTCAGGGCCACCTACTCCCCTTGCTCCTAGATATAATCTACGTGATCGCAACACTCTCAAGCCTCCTGCCTTCTATGTTGCTGCTGCTACCACCATTATTGAGCCATCTACGTATCATGAGGCGGCTACTCATCCTGAATGGCAGCATGCCATGGTAGAAGAGATTGCTGCTCTTGAGCGGACACACACTTGGGACCTTGTACCCCTTCCTGTAGGTGTTAAACCCATCACTTGTAAGTGGGTCTACAAGGTTAAGACACGTTCAGATGGTTCTCTCGAGCGCTTCAAAGCTCGACTTGTTGCGCGTGGCTTCCAGCAGGAGTATGGTTTTGACTATGATGAGACTTTTGCTCCTGTTGCTCACATGACCACTGTTCGAGCTCTTTTGGCTGTTGCTGTTGTTCGGCAGTGGTCCATTTCTCAAATGGATGTCAAGAATGCTTTCTTGAATGGCGAGCTACGGGAAGTTGTCTATATGGCCTTCGGCGTTCTCTTTATGGGCTGAAACAAGCTCCTCGTGCCTGGTTTGAGCGGTTCTCCGTCATCACAGGTTCTGGGTTCTCTCCTAATGCTCATGATCCTGCACTATTTATTCACACTTCTCGTGGTCGCACCCTTCTGCTCCTCTATGTTGATGACATGATTATCACGGGGGATGACCACCAATTCATTGATTTTGTGAAGAAACGTCTCCATGAGCAATTCTTGATGACTGTTTTGGGTTCTCTTCGCTACTTTCTTGGACTTGAGATCATTTCTTCCACCGAGGGCATTTGTCTCTCTCAAGAAAAGTACATCCAGGATCTTCTCACTCGTGCCTGCCTCACTGATCAGCGCACGGCTGACACTCCTATGGAGCTTGGTCTTCATCTTCGTCCTGGTGAGGGTGAACTCCTCGCAGATCCCACTCGCTACCGTCATCTTGTTGGGAGCCTTGTCTAGGCATCACTCGCCCTGACATTTCTTATGCTGTGCACATTCTAAGTCAGTTTGTCTCTGCTCCCACTCAACTTCACTACAGTCACCTTCTTCGTGTTCTTCGTTACCTTCGTGGGACTGTGACTCGGCGCCTCTTCTTCTCTCGCTCCAGCTCTCTTGAGCTTCAGGCCTACTGTGATGCGACCTGGGCCAACGACTACACCGATCGCCGCTCTCTCTCTGCCTATTGTGTTTTTCTTGGCTCCTCGCTGATTGCCCGGAAGACCAAGAAGCAGACTGCTGTATCTCGCTCCAGCGCTGAAGCTGAGCTGCGAGCTATGGCGTCGGTGACAGCTGAGATCACTTGGCTACGGTGGCTTCTTCAGGATTTTGGTGTTTCCACTGCTGCGCCCACCCCTTTGCTCTCGGACAGCACTGGGGTGCTCAGCATTGCCCGTGATCCGGTGAAGCATGAGCTCACCAAGCACATCGGTGTTGATGCCTCCTACATGCGTTCTCAGGTGCAAGAGAGGACTGTGGTCCTTCAGTATGTGCCCTCGGAGCTTCAGCTTGCTGATTTTCTGACGAAAGCTCAGACACGGTCATAACACAGCTTTTTCCTGTCCAAACTCAGTGTCCAAGATCCCCCTTGAGTTTGAGGGGGGGGGGGGGTGTGGGGGTGTTAGAACAGGGTTGTTAGCTGTGTGTGTAGTTAGCATATTGTATAGGGGCTTCTTTGCTTATTTCCCTTATGTACATGGTCTGGCCTGTTGGCCCCGACTCAATACAGAAGCTCTTTTCATAACAATAAGAAATGAAGCAACAATATATATCAGTCCATACTCCATACTAAAATCTAGAGATAAGCTATGCTAATATGTTCCCTATACAAGAACCAACACATGACGACAAATTCACAAAAGAAAATTTGGAATTATATCAGTATAAAAAGGGTTCCACCATTATTAGTGGGACATACCGTGAAATATGCAGGTATCATGGGTATCTCAATCTTAAATTGTTCCGGCGGCTGTTCCTGAAAATAAAGACACAATAAAATCTTAGAGAACAGTCTGCCGACCAATAAGACACTAAACAATAATAACAGACTGGAGCAGATTCCTTCGAGGGGTCAAGGTTTAAGAAGTTAAAAGCCGTCTGTACTTTCGGTTGGGAAGGGACAAGAGTAGGTTGGCAATTTTCTAACTTTAGTGGCTAGTTCCCAAAGCATTTTATTTACTTAATGTTGCATAGATAATAAATTCATTCGAACTCAAGCTAATACAAGAATGTAGATTCGGTTGGTAAACGAGCCAGATAACCTATACCGGGACCCAGAAAAAATCACAACATGTCACCTGTAAATCCTAACTGTTACTTCTATCTAACTTGTGCAATGTTAGTGTGACACTAATATAACACTGAAGTACATCTAGAGCAGACGTGATTATGAGCAAGTGCACATGTCCTAGATAACAACTATTCCACATTATTGAATATGAGACATCTTACTTGGATTGGTCAGTAGCCCATAGCCAGCGAAAACCTCCCAGTAGAGCACCAAAGTAGCATAAGAGACGTACAAAACTACAACTAGAAGTTCAACTATATGTATACAATTTTTTTTCACGTAGCCATGAAGGTGCCATTTGCTCCATAATTTGCTTGCGTAATACTCTAATCTTGTCAGTCTCATGAGTGTGTCTAGGTAAGATCAAATGCCCAAATGGTCTTTACGTCTTTAAAGTTTTTCCGTAATAACTTTGTAAAACTGCTAAAATTTTCTATTTGCAACTAGATTTTTGTTACTTTGTTAGCATGTAGATAGATACTAGTAGACATATAGAGTTACCTCTGTTTTTTTGTAACTTCCGATGAGGAGCAGCTTGTCTTCAATAAGTGCACTAGTTATTATCACCTGACGGATGATAGCAATGAAACACGTCAGTTCTTACATTAGTAATTGTACTAGCATTTCAAACATAGAAGCATGGACTAAGATAGTTGACCATATGATCCAACAGTTATGCTATGTAGCACATTCATACGTCTATTGTTTTATCTATTGATGATCATATAAAGGACAAACCTTCCGTGGTCCAGCACTGTGGAGGATATTGCAAGCTTTCAAGCCATCTTGTTCAGAGGTAATTCTGTAAGTACACATTCAAATAAGAAAGAAAACAAGCCATATGTCATTTGTCCTATGTAAACGGTCGTTAGCTTACACAATGCCATCGAAACAATTTCACATGTAGCTTTTACTTCTTAGGTATCACTAGTTTCTAGGTCTGGCAGTTGCCATTGACTTTTTCAAACCATTACACTAAACCACACACTAGCTCATTTGCATTAATACCAATTGGCAATTGCAGTAGCTACAAAATGGTAACTGAATTAAAAAATGCACTTCTCAGGTTAAAATTAGCAGTGACGTGCTTTCAATTTTTTTATCTTGAGGCAATATGTGCTAACAATCGAATTTGGATGGAATCTAATAGTTGGATACGTCTGATGCAACACATGACCACAAAAAAATAGCTCTTATTTTCCTTCTTAAAAAACATGAATACCTCAAACCCGTGAGTAGTTCAACTTCAAATTGGTTTGGTGTAAGCATTGAAGCAACTGGGACAACCTAAAGATCATTTGATTAGAAAGGAATATATTCGAATGATTAAACAGATGAAACCTGTGCAAAGCATTGTGAGCATGAAAATCCTATGGTATAACACTAGTAGGAAACTGCCTTTCTGTGGATCACCTTTTTGTGGCGCACGAAATAGCCATGCGCCACAGAAATAATTTCTGTGGCGCATTGTTTTGCATGCGCCACAGAAATTAGACATTCTGTGGCGCATGTAAAACACATGCGCCACAAAAATTTGACTTTCTGTGACGCATGTGGTCAGATGCGCCACAGAAAGTCACATTTCTGTGGCGCATGTGCCAGATGCGCTACAGAAAGTCATATTTCTGTGGCACATGTGCCAGATGCGTCACAGAAATGTGACTTTCTGTGGCGCATCTGACCACATGCGCCACAGAAAGTCAAATTTCTGTGGCGCATAGAGCTACATGCACCACAGAATACATATTTTCAAATCCACATCCCCGGCCAGATCCAGTTTCTCTCTCCACCGGTCAAACCCACACGCACCTACCACGTCCTTCTCTTTCTCACCACACACCTGTACCACGCACCAGAAATCGGAGAAGATAACCTCGTGGCCTAATATTGCTCGGCTAGTCGACGAGCTTCTTCTCGCATTGGATTGTGATTCCCCAATCCGCCGCCGCTGCCGCGATGATGCAGTCGCACATGCCGTCGCCTGCGAGGCTGGGGATGAACGTGTCCTCGCCGTCGCTCCCGCCCAACCAGTCTCCCGCGAACCCGACCTCCTCGCCGCCGCAAGCCAACCCGCCCTCGAGCGCTGCCGCAACCCGCCCACGACCTCCCACGCACACTCGACAGCGCGCCGCCTCGGCGGTCGGGGCGCGGAGGCCGGGCTTGAGATCCAGGCTCGCGCGCTTCCTCTTCGTCGACAAGGTGAACTACCTCCACGGTCGCCATCAAAGCTTGCCGTTGCCCCACCCTCTGAGCTGGTTGTGCCCGCCGTGGATCTCCACCGCCTCCCACAGGCCATGGCCGCGCCGGCTACCGTGCTCGTCGTGGATTTTCACCGCCACCCAAAGGCCATGGCTGCCGCCGGCCGCCCTGCTCATCGTGGATTTTCACCGCCACCCAAAGGCCATGGCTGCCGCCGGCCGCCCTGCTCGATTGGCCTGTGCTCGATTTCGGCAGATTCTACACCTCGCGTGGGTCGTCGCGTGATGCTGCGGAGAGGACGTCGACGGATTTGGGCGGAACGGAGTGGGGACGAGACGAGAAGCTGCACAGGGATGTCGAGCGTCCCCCCATCTCCGGGCGCTGGAGCACGAGCCTGACGCCGACGACCGCGGTGGCTGCCGTGGGCAGCCGTATTTTTTTTTAAACCTGAAAAGAACATTTTGTGGCGCATGGTTGCCTGGTGCGCCACAAAATCCTGGCTTTTCTGTGGCGCACGGGCCGGTGCGCCACAGAATTTTAATTTAGTGGCGTGACGTATGTGGCGCACCCACCATGCGCCACAGAATTTTTTTTGGGTGCGCCACAGAAAGGGGTTTTCCTACTAGTGTAATTTTCACGCCATAACCCAATCAGGAAAAGGGAACATAAGTTAATGGGACCAACCTCTCAAAACAAGGTAGGACTGTCCCTACTCATTTCTGTAGGGGAAAAGGAGATGTAGGCTAAATGTAACTCTTAAGTTTAGGGAGGGATTTTCTTATAAAAGTTGCGAGTAATACATGCTGGAGTACAGTTAAATCTTGCATCTTTATGTAACATGCTAAAAAGCCTAAGTTTACAGCATTTCATGTACAGGAACAGGATAAACTTAGCAAGTTGAAAAAGGCTATGTTACCTTCTGTTGATAGACAGATATTAACTCCTGAGGAACATATAGTTTGCCTTCATCACCCATAACCGGGTCACAAACTGCAGAGTGAACAAGTATTATTTATTAGCCAATTCGACATAATTCCCCACAAATTTTGCTGCAGAAGAAACAACCATACAAATAATATAAGGTGAGAAATGGTTACCATATATAAGATCAGGATTGACAGATCGTAATTTCTCGACGACTTGTAGCACAGTATTTAAAAAGGAAACAGAACCGATATAACCTGAATACCACAAAGAGCATTTTACTTCACATAATTCTGAATAATTATACCACAGAGGGGAAAATTAATGGTGAGCATTCACGATGAATATCTGTGAAGATCAAGCAACTTGCTCTTTCTTTGGCATGAAGGATGGGAAGTCCCAAACTGAAGAAGTCGTAATGGTTATTCACCTGTTAACAAATGTGTATAGTGCAATAAATCATTTTCCTCCATTCCTTCGATAAGATCCCACAACTGATCGCCATTGAGAACCTGTCCTCTAAATTTTGGGTATCCTGAGATGATAGATAGAAGAAACTATTCAGGCATGCCAGACAATTACACGTAATATGATGTACAAAACAGCCCGATCTTACCTGTATGATTTGAGAACTGTACAGAATTTATCGGGTCCACATCATAACCGAGGAGTTGCAAGGGAAAGACGGCCGATTTGTTCCCAACATACCCCTAAATTAAGAAAGAAAAACAGCATGAGCAGTCGACAGATATCAAATCAAAACATAATAACATTCACTACGCTTGATTCCTAGAACAATGCTTCTTACTGCACACCATACAGTCCCCAATCGAACACGAACCTACGGTCGCCATATAACAACAGTATCAATCACATGACCCGGGACACAATCTAACATGCGACAATTACGCTGACGGTGTGAAAGCAGCACATCATGCATGCATGCATGCCTCATATGAAATTATAAAAACCGTAGCCAGGGACACTTGTAAGAGCATCTCCAACAGGCGCCCAACGCGCCGGCGCCCTAATTTTTTTTTGCAGCGCCAAAATACCGTTTTAGCGCGTTGGCCGACACTTTTGCTTTAGCAGCCGCGCGAAAACGGAATGGTTTAGCAGACGCGCTAAAATGCCGCGCCGCAAACCTAGATCTGTACTCTTTTGCAAAGAAACCAAATCAAAAAAATACAGTAAAATAGACTGCAAATATAGATATATTGATGAACTTGGACGAACAGACGAACACGATTCGATTACACGAACAGGCGAATACGAACACGATTCGATTCGATTTACTACATCCTAAATAACTACATCCTAAACCCTAAACACTCGATTCGATAACTACATCCTAAATAACTACGATTCGATGAACTAGAACTCGGAGGAGAAATCGGAGTCGGAGTTGGTGTTCTCCGAAATCTCCTCCTCCAGCGCGAGCCACCTGGGGTCGCCGGCGGGCCAGTTGGCGAGGCCTGCCGCCAGTTCTGCCTCCGCCTGCTCCTTCGCTCGGCGGCGCTCCTGCCGCCAATCGTGGCGCTCAGCGCGCCGCTCCGCCCGCTCGGCCGCGCGGGTGTTCCAGAACTCCAGTTCGGCGCGCTCTTCGCGCGGGTGGTTCCGGTACCATTCCTCGACGGCGCGCTGGTCGCGCTCCTCGACCAGGCGGAGCGTCGCGCGGAGGCGGTGCTCGCGGCGGTCTTCGGCGGTGACGAGGCGCGGCTCAGGCGCCAGGTTAGCCGCCTCCTGCGCGTCGCGGCAGTCCTGGAAGTTCATCGAGCGGCGCGAGCGGTTGAGCCTCCACGCCGCCGCGTCGTACGCGCGGGCGGCCTCCGTCGCGGTCCTGAGGGGGACGCGGCTGTCGCCGGACCGGATCTCGGCGGTGAACGTCCCGTTCGGGCGCTCGCGGACGCCGAGGTAGCCGGATTGGGAGCGGCGGCGTGGAGGCATCGTGGCGGGCGGTGGGGATTCCGAGCGGGCGCGGGAGAGAGAGAGCGGTTGGGAGAGGAGGGAGAGACGCGTGGGTGAAGCGCGCGCTGGACACGGGGCGGGATAAATAGCGCAAAATATAGCGCTTTGGCCAGCGCGCGCTTCGGTTTTCCGAGCACGCCCTTTTATCCCGCGCTTGCTGGAGCGTGCAAAATGGCCCCGCGCACGGGAAAAAGCCGTTATCTACCGCGTGCGGTCCAATTCGCGCGCCTGTTGGAGATGCTCTAATGGCCTAATTAAACCCACAACATGTCAAACAAATACTGGAAAACTCGCACGGGCCTAATCAAACCCACAACATGTAGAAAACATTTGCTTGGCTCCAAGATCTTAGAACCCACAAAGCACTTGCTTGGCTCCCAAACCCAAACTGCATAGTTCTCATAGTTCCACAAGCTTGCATACTGTACATGGTAGATAGAGGAGAGGTGGAGTGTCGGACCTGGACGGTGTGGGACTGGATGCTGAGCACGCGCCCCGTGTCGGACGGCAGCACGACGGAGAGGATCGGCGGCCTTGCCATCGCCGGATGCACCGCCCCTCCACTCCTTCCCCGCCGCCACCAGACCCCTCCCTGCCTACGGAATCGCAGCAGCAAGAAAGCAAGAAGAGCTGGTCAAACACACGAAGGAGAAGGCGAGGCCAAATTGTTTTCTTCACTACTCGGATCCTCCTCCATTATAAGCAGATTGACTAATCGGCACCGGAATATCTTCCTAGATTTGGCGGCGGACTGCCGGTCTCGTGGGCTAACCACTTTTACGCCATTAATTAATTAGTAGTTAGTCAACAAAATAAAGATCGTGTTTTTGCGCACCTGGAGGAGCAAGCGGAGGTGGTGGGCGGGGACCGCCGCCCCCACGGGGCCCGCGAGCGGGGGAGTGGCCGCGCGAGCGCGGTGGTCGGCGGAGGAGGCTGCCGGACGGCGGCGGCGAGCATGCGACGACGGCTGACGCGGAAAGAAAGCGTGCGCGATGCGTGGGAGATAGACAAGCGAACCGTGATGGGATCGTACGGCTGGCAGTCGGAGATATCTTGGTCGTCTGTATGAGAACGGAGGGCTAGGATTTGGTTACTGTACAACAGCAAAATATTTCCCGTTTTCTTTCGTTTCCTTTGATTTCTGCTAAACAACAGCCAGATGCTTTTATGTTTCTTTCTATAGTCAAGTGAGTGGAAGTTGGATTTGAGTCATGCTTGATTTTTTTCTGCATGCAACAGTGTCATGTGTGCTTTGAAGGAATCCGAGCATTTGAATCCTTTCTTGGGTACAAATCCAGTTGATTAGTGGTTAAAAGTATGGATGGAAAACATTCTAGTCAAGTAGGTGTTACGAGTATCTCTTTTAGTTGTGTGTATTTTGCAGTTCAGTGGAACATTTAGGTTTTGGACGATGTCTATGTAAATAATCTCACTTTAGTGAATGTGTTCTTTCAGACATTTATTTTGTAAATTTATTTTGGTATTAATACAGTCAAGTAAGTGTACAAGGTAACCATGCTGAATACATTTTAAAAAACTTTGGTATTAGTTAAACTCATTGTTTTAATTCAGTTTCAGTAATATTTGGTCTTTTCTCTTTCTTCATTTTTAGTTTTCATCTTTCTTCAATTTTATTCACTTTTATGTCATCCTTAATTACCTTTTCGTTTAGTCATTCTTTGAGTCTTGTTTCTTTTGACATTGTTAGTTTTCACTTTCTTTGTCATTTTATTTCTTCAGATTCTTTTTTTAGTTCTTTGTATTCTATGTCATATGTTTGCTTTCCTTTCACTTTTGTCTTTCTTCATTATTTTTCTGAGTCTACAGCCTATTTCTCTGTTTAGTTTTCAGTCTCTTTTACAATTTTCTTTCTTCAAACCCTTTTTCTTGAGTCATTTTCTCTTCATATCTCAGTCTTGTCAGTTTTTCTTCACCCACTCCATTTCTCAGTCTTAGTTTTCTTTGTTGTTTCTTTTCTCTTCTTTAGTCTTTCGTAGTGATTATGTCTTTTGCCAGTGTCTACTCCTTTATCTTTAGTTTTTTCTAGACTAGTCTTCACTCTCTCTTGGTTTCTATTTTGTCAGTCTTTCTTAGGTATTTTGTCTGTATCTCAGTCCCTTAGTTTTCAATATCCCTTTTCTCAGTCCCTCACTTTCTCTTTCTTCAGTGGAAATTTTGAGGTGCAGGGTATCTGTCCATTAAATTCTTCTTCAAGAAATGGATTTTGTTTGGTGCTCGCACATGGTTTTTCTCAAAGAGAGCAGGTGGTTAAGCCATGTGGAGCTTGGTTTTTATTTTGAATGTATTTTAGTCTTTTGCATTCTCTGTATTTTCTGCTTTCTCCCTCTTTCAGTCCCTTGCATTCTTCATTATCATTGATTTTGGTGACTGAACAGGGGGGCATCTTGGGGAACCCCACCTACGTCATTCTTAAGGTATAGTAAAGTTGTGCATCTAGTTCCAACCCCAAAAAGGAGGGGCCACATTTTTCTATCTATTCATTTGTGTTCAAAAGAAATTGTTTTTTGTGTGAATTGCTGGTTTTTCTGTTAATTTCTCTTTTTGCGCCAACTATCGTTGTATCGGCATCGTGGATAGGAGACAGGGGTCCTCTAGCCGATGGTAGAGCCGAGGGGATGAAGGGAGCGTCGTCGAGGTCAGGATTGAACAAGGCAGTTTACCCAGCTTCATATCTCACGTCGGTGGCGAGATCTACGTGCTGCTATAACTCACTATAATGGCAATAGCCTTGGTCGGGTTAATGAGTATGGATTGCGTAGGATTGTCTGTCCTAAAGGCCTCCCTACTCCGGCTTATAAAAGCGGCCGGACCTAGGGTTACAAGGAAGCTACGTGTCCGGCAAGAATACAGAGTCCTAAACCTAGCTAGCAAGTTACCGCCTTCTGTCTTGGACTTGGTGGCGTTGTGGGCTTCAGTCTTGGGCCTCCTTCTTGCCGTCCTTCGTCTGCCTTGTTTGTCGGCTATCTGGGCCACCCGGCAGGCAAAGCCTTCACCACCACTTTGGGCCACCCTGGACTAGCCGGATTGATCCATGTTAGAGATACCCCCACTTGGTATATCCCCAACATTAGGTGATGCTTATACTAAAGTTGTGCATCCAGTTGATGGTGGCGCTTTGTTTCTTTCTGGGAAAATCCTCCGGGGTGTCGTTGTTTTCGGTCAAGATGGATTTTATAGGAAAAGTGGGGTCAAGAGGCGGCGCACGAGGCGCCCATGCATGTGGGGCCCCATGTGGCTAGTGGGCCGCGGCCACCACCTGTGTGGGCCCCTTGTGGCTCGCCTCGCTTCACCCTTTTGGCTTTGGTCTTACTTTGTTCGATATAAAATCTCCGTAAATTTTCGTCCAGTTCCGAGAATATTTCTGAAATAAAAAAACAGCAGAAAACAAGAACTGGCACTTGGCATCTTGCTAATAGGTTAGTTCAAGAAAATGCACAAAATGATAAAAAATCATGATAGGAATATGTAACAATGATATAAATGTAGCATGAAACAATCAAAAATTATAAATACATTTTGGACGCATCAACATCCCCAAGTTTAATTCCTGCTCGTTCCCGAGTAGGTAAATGACAAACAAAATAAATTTTGAGATTAAATGCTACCCAACATGATCTTGATCAACTAATATAAAGCATATGAGCTGAGACAAAATGATTCAAAGCAATTTTCTGTAGTTGACATTAAACAAACAACAACTAAACCATGTGACAAATAAAACATTATGGGGGGTTTGGAAGACCAAAGGAAGAAAGGCTCAAAGTTATTAGGGATCATTAGACAAGAGGAAGACATATAATCGAAACTGTAAAATGAGTAGTAATTGCCACACCACGGATGCACTAGAGCTACGAGTGTACTAAAGCTCTCCAATGGAACTAGTGAGGGTGCATCCAACTTGCTTGCTCATGAAGATATAGAGCATTTGAGGAAGCTTATCATTGGAACATACAAGCCAAATTCTATAATGTAAAAGATCCCCATCTAGAATAACAATAAGCATATGACAACTCTATGTATGAAAAATAGGTGCTCACATGGCACAAGTGTGAATAACATATAGTAATGTTGCCCCTCTCTCTTTATTTTCTCTCCTTTTTATTTGGCCTCCATGGCTCTTTTTTATATCCTCACAGTAGGATGTATAACTCAACAACATAATTATCTCATAACATGATGTATAACTGCATTTGAAGAAGCTTATCATTGGAACATATATACAAGCCAATTTCTATAATGTAGAAGATCCCCATCTAGCATAACAATAAGCGTACGACAACTCTATGTATGAAAACAGGTGCTCACATGGCACAAGTGTGAATAGCATATAGTAATGTTGCCCCCTCTCTCTTTATTTTTTCTCCTTTTTATTTGGCCTCCATAGTTTTTTTATTTGGTCTCCATGGCTCTTTTTTTCATATCCTCACAGGTAGGATGTATACCTCAACAACATAATAATTATCTCATAACATGATGTATAACTGCATGCCTCTGCCACTGTAGTAGGATGTGCGATGATCTAGCGTAACATGGAATAAATGAACACTGAGCAAAGCCTCATAAACGATCATGTCAGTGTATATGATCACGAAGCATATGACAAAGTAAAAACAACATCGACTCAAGTAATGTAATGGAAAGTTGCATGGCAATATATCTTGGAATGGCTATGGAAATGTCATAATAGGTTGGTATGGTGGTTGTTTTGAGAAATATGTTGGGCTTATGTGTAGGAGACTAAGATAAAGTTATCCCACAGAGTGTGGATGTACGGGCAAAAAAGGCACCGACTCTCGATGTGAGAAAGAGACATGCACAACACCGAGGAGGCTAGCAAATATTTGGATGGTGGAAGTGTTGAAATATGCGCTACAGGCAATAATAAAAATGTTATTATCATATTTCGTGTTCATGATATATGTTTATTCTCCATGCTAAAATTGTATTAACTGGAAACATAATACATGTGTGGTTGCATAAACAACACCGTGTCCCTAGTAAGCCTCTACTAGACTAGCTCGTTAATTAATGATGGTTATGGTTTCCTAACCATGAACATGAGTTGTTAATTATTTAACGGGATCATGTCATTAGAAGAATGAGTGATGGACAGACCCAACTAAGCATATCAATATTGATCGTTTCATTAAGTTTATATTGCCATGCCTTTTATTGTCAAGTACCTTGTTTCTTAGACCATGAGATCATGTTATTCCCGGGTACCAGAAGAAAACTCTGGGGACATCAACCGTCGCTTCATGATATGGTGATCATAAAGGTGTATTACGGCTATCTCGGAAAGTACTTGTTGAATTACATGAATCAAGACTGGGATTTATCCCTCCGTGTTTCGGAGAGATATACTCTGGGCCCACTCGATAGTGCATATTCGGTAACGCTTGCAAGCACGTGCATAATGAGTTAGCCATAGAGAATGTTGTATTACGAACGAGTAAAGAGTACTTACCGTAACGAGATTGAACTAGGTGTAGTGATACCGACAATCAAATCTCGATAATTAGAATACAGCGTGACAAAGGAAATTGTATACGGATTATAGTAGCCACGACATAGTGGTTCGACCAATAAAGATCTTCGTTGAATGTGTGGGAGTCATTATGGATATCCTGGTCCCTCTAATGGTTATTGATCGGAGAGGTGTCTCGGTCATGTCTGCACATTCTCGAACCCATAGGGTCACACACTTAACGTTCGGTAACGCTAGAGTAGCTCTGGGATAATTTTATTAATGGTGTCCGAATATTGTTCGGAGTCTCAGATGAGATCCTAGACATCACTAGGAGCTCCAGAAGAGTCCGGAGATAAATATTTATATATGGCAAGTTGATTTCAGGGTTCCGGAAAAGTTCGGGATTTTTTCGGCAGAGTATCAGAATGTTCTAGAAGGTTCCGGAGGGTCCCACTGTGGGGCCTGATGATGTGGAACGCACGTTCGCTGGGAAACCCCAAGAGGAAGGTATGATGTAGTCAGCAGCAAAGTTTTCCCTTGATTACAAAACCAAGGTTGTCAGATCCAGTAGGAATTGGAAGAGCTTCAGAAAGGTGTCAGCAGCGCCGTTACCCGATCACTGACGTGGACCTGCACACACACAATCAAAGTAATTTGCCCCAACGAAACAGGAAGGTTGTCAATCTCCCCGGCTTGCTGAATACAAAGGATTAAACGTATGGTGTAGAATATGATGATGAACATAAAAGTAGCAGCAGGAAGTAACTTAGAGCGTGGTGAAAACGGTGTTTGTATCAGTGTGGAATAAAGGACCGGGTCCACAGTTCACTAGTGGTGTCTCTCCATAAGACAAATAAACATACATGTTGGGTGAACGAATTACAGCTGAGTAATTGACAAATTGCAAACGCATGACAATGCAATATATGACAAGCACATGTTCATTGTTATATCTATTGGATATTACAACAATATACATAGACCGCTTACTAGCTGCATCTATGACTCATAATCCACTCACAAGATAATTCCGGGTCTCCCATGAGTATTAAGTTACAAGCAACAGATTATAGCATTAAGCAAAGTGTGTAATGTAAACAAACGCATTAGACTTAACAGCAGTACCCTTAAGCTAAGCATCGGTTATTTTATCCCTAGTGGCAACAAACATCTACAATCTTAGTTGTTTCTGTCTATCAAGCCCAGGCTTCTAGAGGCATGAACCCACTATCTAGTATAAATACCCTCTCTTGAAGTCATTAGCATCTACTAACAACGGAGAGCATGCATGAACATAGATAAAACATAATATAGATAATGAACAAACTTGATCATAACTTCACAGTTCATCGGATCCCAGCAAACACAACATGTAGCATTACATAAAGATGATCTTGATCATGTTAGGCAGCTCACAAGATCTAAACATGATAGCACAAGGTGGAGAGACTACCAACTAGCTACTGCTATGGACCCGTAGTCCCGTGGAGAACTACACACGCATCACTCCGGAGGCAGGCATGGTGATGTAGAGTCCTCCGGTGATGATTTCCCCTCCGGCAAGGTGTCGGGAAGAACTGCAGAAACCCTCCCGAAACAGGGTTGAAGACGACGGCGGCCTCGGAACTTTTCGTGGATTTTTGCTCGGGTATCTAGGGTTTCCCGATTAGATGCAATTTATAAGCGAAAGGGCGGCATCGGTGGCCAGCCGAGGTGTGGCCCCCGGCTCCGTCCTCCTGGCTGCTGCTCGTCTCGGTCCAGAAATAAATCAGTTAAATTGGCGTCCGATTCAGAGAATATTTCCAGAATAGATTTTCTGAAACAAAAAGTCAGCAGAAAACAGGAACTGGCACTGTGGCATCTTGTTAATAGGTTAGTCCCAGAAAATGCATAAAAATGATATAAAGTGTAAGATAAACATGTGGTAATCAATATATAATAGGCATGGAACATCAAAAATTATAGATACGTTTTGGACGTATCAAGCATCCCCAAGCTTAGTTCCTACTCGTCCTCGAGTAGGTAAACGATAACACAAAGATAATTTTTGAGGTGGCATGCTAGCAACATAATCTTGATCATATAGTAATGTAAAGCATGTGAGCTGAGATCAAATCATTCAAAGCAAAAGTCTATGTTTGATATTAAACACATCTCCACTAATATAAAAAGAGCGAGTGAGGCAGATCCAAACAATCTTAGCCATACACAGTCAAGATCCAACGCTCCAACGCCACCCGAGGTATGTCAAACGCGTTTAACGCAAACAGCATTTGACACAACCGTTAATCCAAAAAACAACCGGTCCACTCCATCACGCACCCCTCCACCACGCATCCCTCCACGGCTCCACGCCAGGGAGAAACGAGTCCATCCCCATCGCCGCCGAACCCCTACCACCGAGAAGGACCTTCCGCCGCAGCCTACACGCCGGCAATCGAGGCCGCCAGGAAATCAAGACGCCGACACCCTGTACGCTGGAACGCCAACGCCCTATACCAGCCGCCTCCTTCCCGCCGCCATATCCTGCATGGAACAGTGGCGCCTACACGCTAGCCAGAAACGAGGGGGCGCCCTACTCAACGGCGGCCCTATCTACCTGCACCCTCAATCCCACATCGACGCACCTCTAGCCCACCAAATCGCACCCGACCCTGCCGACGCCCTTCCAGACCCAAACTGCAGCCGGAGCCCAGGCTCTCAAGGTCGGGGTTTGCGGGCGAATTGCCAGTGCCTCCTCTTGCGTAGCCAATGATAAGAGGGCGATGGTTAGTTCCTCTGATCTCTATTCGGTTTTACATTGTGGGTTTGAATTTTAGGGAAGTTGCTCAATCCCTCGCCGACCCATTGACATTGATCTATGCATTGGAGCAGTGGAGGAGCAGAACGACTGAATCTTATGGACAAGAAATGGACAAGGCGCTGGCAGTTTGGGGCACTAGACTCGCCTCCAACATCTGGGATGTTGAGACTTGTAAGTACTGTGTGCAGATACATGCATCAGAGTATGATTGCGTTGGTTGAAATATACAATCCTGAATGTTTTGCTTTTCTTGTAGAATTAATGGATGCCGGGGACATCCAGTACGTCGACCATAATCCGATCATGTGCATGCACGTGCAAGGATCGCCGTGACATTTCTTTTTCATGTCCAATCTCACCTGACAGTGCACACTTAACAAGTTAGTATCCAGATCAGCTAAACCGCATTTTAGGTTTAGAGAACTAATTCTAAGCTCATTGGATTTTTTTGTCACTATATGGGTATTGTTGCCTTTAATTTGATTGATGAAGTATTTCAGATTGGTATGAGAGGGGAAGGAAATGGAATCAGGTTGGTGCATAGCTGTATTTTTTCTTCATTAACGGATTTTATTTTGTTCATGTTAGTTGTCTCCGATACTAAAGCTGGATCATAATGCCTATGCATATGTAAATTTTGGTCATACGATTTTTCCTGATGCTCTAGCTGAATAACAGATATTGTTCATGGTTCTTGGTACTATACTAAGCATACAATTTTCTTAAGTTCTGGGAGACGGTTATTCCGGTGATCAGTGCATATTGGTCCCTAGAAACAATCTATTGAGGTAATTGTTAAGAAGGGAAAGAAAGTTTACAATGAACTGCCCATTTTTCTACTTTTAATAGATGAGTGACATACCACATCCTTCTTGCTTTTGCATATACTTATTTGCACTACCAGGGAATAGGCCTTCTGTGGCGCACCCACTTTGCCATTCTGTGGCGCATGGTGGGTGCGCCACAGAATTGTCGCCACAAAAATGTGAATTCTGTGGCGCACCCCCTGGTGCGCCACAGAAATCCCAACATTCTGTGGCGCACCCAGGTCCATGCGCCACAGAAACTGTTTTAGTGGCGCATCCGCCGGGGTGCGCCACAGATTTTTTTTTTTTTTTTTAAAAAAGGGCGGCCAGATCTAGATCTGGATTCTCAAAAAATTCAAAAAAAAATCAGATTTTTTTTTTGGGAAAACCCTAAATATTTGAATTTTTTGAACCTTTTTAACTCCAAGCATATCTCAAATGATACTTCCCAGTAGGTCACCCATCCTCAGATTGCTCCAACCCAAGCACGCTTAACTTCTAAGTTCTATTCAATTCAGCTACCCTTATACTACTCAAGTTCTTATTGATAATAATATCATATCAACCCTCTTAACCCTTGTGTATGTGTAATATATGTGTGTAGTTTATGTGTGGTATGTGTATATATGTGTTCACAAAAATTCAAAAAACAAAAACTTCAAAAGTTCAAAAGGAAGTTCAAAAATCCAAAAAAAAACAAAAAATCCCCAAAAAAATTCAAAAAATTTAAAAAATCCCAAAAAATTCAAAAAACCTAGAAAACTTCAAAAAATCCAAAAATTCAACAAGTCCAAAAAATTTGAATTTTTTTATTTTTTGATTTTTTTAAAAAAAAATTGTAGAAAAAAAACTTCTTTTTGAAATAACTTTTTTCCTTCTGGAATTTCGAGGATCTGAGAAAAGTTCACCGGTAAACCCGGTGAAATCGAGCTCGAATTTTTCTCTAGTTTTTTTTTGATATATTAATCGCATTTATTCGACGTCGTATGCAAACGTTATGGCCGTTTTACATTTTTTTCTGGTTTTTGCAAAAAAGGTCAAATTTCATATTTCAAAATTTCTATACAAACTAGACACTAAAACCTAACTAAATCTCAAAGGATTTTATTTTTTGAAGGTTTTAACATTTTTTTTGAGTTTTTGCAAAACTAAAAAGGCGATCCACGGGGATCTGATTTTTAAAAAAATCTGTGGCGCATGGGGCCGGTGCGCAACAGAATTGCTGATTTCTGTGGCGCATGGCCTCATGCGCCACAGAATGTGTCCTTTCTGTGGAGCATCCCACCCCTGCGCCACAGAAAGGACAAATTCTGTGGCGCATATACAACATGCGCCACAAAAGCATTTCTGTGGCGCATGTGTACGTGCGCCACAGAAATGTGGCTTTTCTGTGGGGCGCATGTGGTTTCCGTGCGCCACAGAATTCCAAATTTCTGTGGCGCATGCAAAAACAATGCCCACAGAAATTTTTCTATGGCGCATGGCAATTTGGTGCGCCACAAAATGCCATTCTATAGAAAGCAGTTTCCTGGTAGTGTTGGCATAAATAAGAAAACTGACACCATATAAGGGTTACACAAAACTTATCCTAAGTTTAGGTATTTCCCAAGTCCCAACCATCATAAGTAAATTGTCTTGTTTCTTATTGCTTGCTTTTGCTTGGGTTGGGTTGGTTAGCCTGTACTTTGGTGATTGTAGGCTATGAGAGATGTCACAGAAGTACTAAGAGGCAATGTTCTCATATAACCACAATATACAGCAATATTTTTATCGATACTGACATGGGCTTGATCAATGGGTGATGTTCAGTTGTTCAGCTGCGTAATTCACAGGATTCAGGCAATTAATAGCAACTTGAGTTAGTTCCAGGAAGGTGAGGAACAGATAACTTGAACTAAAAACTTTAACCATGGATGACCTGGATAAGAGTAGGCGTTACCTTTTATTTAAAAAAAATAGACAATTTTACAAGTTTACATAATAATGAAAAGCTACAATTATCTCCTTGCAGGTTATGTAAACATCTTTGAGTATAATAAGTTGGGACGCCATGTATTGGCATATCTGTCCAAGTGAGACCTGAAGGAGATGATTACAATTGTTTATTAATTGAACGTGAAAGAGGGTTCTCCTATAGCAAGATCGATACATGAATTTCTCTACAATTTTGAAGTGTTTCCCCACCTTTTGTCTATATAGTATGTGTTCACCGTCCAGCTATTGTGATTGTTGACAATGGCGTACATGAGGAAAGCAGCAGCGGGTTCGGGTGATTGAGGTGCACATAGAAGTGGGAGTTCACAGGTCATTGTCTAGCTGTTGGAGTTCACAGGCTTTTATTATTTCATATTCTTGACTGATGTAGCTTTTTTGTAACCCAATCACATTTACTCATGTGTGGTAGTTATTGCCTGTAAATACAATTATATCTTGTCACTTTTTAATGTCTAGCTAATCTATTTTGCCTACCTAAATCTGGTTCATACAAATTGGTAGCTGGCAACCAACGCGTTTCTATGACAATACATACCTACCATTTTAGCCCTCTGATGCATGTAAAATGCATACATGAACTTTGCACTATATTACTTATATTCCAATCATATTTGCATCATATAAGGGTTATATCAATGTTTTATCATGATTTTGGAATATTTTATTTTTTCCTATTTTTATGGAATTAACCCTGCGCAGGCAGAAAACCCTATTTTCATATTTTAATGTTTCAGGGACCCAAACGACGTCCAAATGACCTGGAAATTTACGAGCATCAGTTTTTGGAAGGAAGAAGACTTGGAGCGAAGGAAGCGAACAAGCGGAGGCCCGAGGCCCAAAAGAGGGTGGCCCACGCGGCCAAGGAATCTGGCCGCGTGGGACCCACCATCTGGAGCCTCGAGGCTCCGTTGCCGTCGATCTTTTCGCCCACGACTCCGTCTTGACCTAAAACCGACTATAAAAATAGTCCCCGACGCCCTTCGGAAAGGGCGCCGCCGAAACACAGAAACCACGAAACAGAGACCTGGAGTTGCAGATTGGAGGGGGAAAACTCCGCGGGGCGCTGCCGGGGTGGTCTCCATCTTCTCCAACGACTTCTCCACCGTCTCCATGATGAAGGGGGAGTAGTCCACCCCCTGGACTTTGGGTTTGTGGTGGTAACTTGATCCAATCTCTCTATGTATGATCATTGTTGAAGTCCATATGATGTGCCTTGCATGATATGGAACTATCTTTGTAATTCCTATGGTGGATATTGTGGTATGAGATGATATTATGTTATGCATTTACCGTCATGTTGGGATTTCTATGGTTTGTCATACTTTGGAGATATTCTATGATACATGTGATGGTTTGATTTATGCATAATGCCTTGTTTATCCTTGTCATGAGGTGATTGACACCACCAAGTGTGGATAGATGAGAGAGATGTGGTCATGCACACGAATATGAATCATTGCACTAGTGTTTAGAATATTGTCCATTATGAAGTATGATGTATGTGGTAGAGAGTGGCCTAGTGACAGAAGGCATATGCATTAAGTGACAGTAATACGCCCAACATTCTTTATCTGGGGGTAAAAGGAAGAAATGATGTGGGAGTGACAACAAACCACGCTAGCCTTACGAGGGTGACCTAGCAACACAAATGATTATTTTCTTTCAACTATGTGTTTTAGGACATGTAGCCGTCATAGAAGTTTACCATTAAAGCATGACAATTGTGTGTACTTTTATCTATAACATGATAATCACCATAGATGGGAGAGAGGATTGAGTGAACCCATGAACCCATGTCCATTGTTCCTATAAGAGAAAACCTTTGTCTTGTCCTCTTGCATTGAAGAGGATTGGGACACTTTTACATCTTGTTTTGTTACATTAAACTTCATCATTAAATCAACCATCTTGTTCTTTAAACTTGTTTAGTGCATAATCAACTAAAACTTGTGACACTTTAGTTGTAGGGAATAGATAACTTTTCCTTCTTGCTCCTGCGGATCGATACCCTACTTCCACATTGAGAGGTGCTACAGTGATCCCCTGCTCTTGGGGGTTATCAAGTACTTTTCTGGCGCCGTTGCCGGGGAGCGTAGCGCTTAAGTTTCTATTCTTGTGTGCACTAAACTTTAAATTTATTTTTGTTATATCTTGCAATCATTTAAGCTTGGGGAGGATACTATGTCTCCATTTATGATTATTACAATGATGATTATGAATGTTTTACTCCCACTATTACTAAGAAGGATTTTACTTATGTGGAGAGTACTAATACTTTTATGCTTGAAGATCATGAAGACATGCTTTATGTGATATTATATTGTTGAATTTATTCATGATGCTACTGAAAGTTATTATGAGAGGGAAAACATGGTTCTAAACATTTCAATATTATTACGTTTCCTCTCTTTAAGTTCAAAGTCTTGAAATTGCTCTTGTTTTATCTTCCTATGCTACTTGCTTTGTGTTTCAATGATTTATTTTCTTACAAGATCCCAATGCATAGGAAGTGGGTTAGACTTAAAAGTGTTTCATATTTTTCTCTTGATGCTCTCTTTTGCATTTCAATTCTTGTTCCTATGTGAGCATCATTAAAACTATCATGGCTGTCCAGAAAACAGATTCCTAAGCTTCACTGCGAAAAATGTTAAAAATCACAGAAAAGGAATTTTGACCTGAAATTTTACGACAGCAATCTTCAGTTATTATACACATTTCATTAGTTCAAAATTTTCTGATTTGAGCAACGTAAGTGCCTCTGAAAATTCACTCTTTACGGGCTGTCCAGTTTTTGACAGATTCTGTCTTTATTTTGCATTACTCTCATTACTTGTGTTTTGTGTAGTTCTATTGATCAAAGAGCAATGCACAACCATAGTAACAGTAGCTAATGTTTAGAATCAACTCATGATATGTCTTTGCTGTACCTATGAGGATTTAATTTATGGAGACACTAACCCTCTAATCAAGTTTTATGTTGAGTTTTGTGTAAAGAGAATTTTCAAGTGGAAGAGTTGAGGGTGATGAACAAGATCAAGAGGGACAAAACTCAAGCTTGGGGATGTTACCCCTAGACTCACCCAACATATATCAAATAAGTACAAGAATTCAAGCTTGGGGATGCCAAGCCACCTCACTCCAACCATCTTGATACAAGTAAGTAAGCCTAGCTATATGGCTATAAAGAAAGCGCTTTACGGGAGGCAACCCGGTTGTTTTTATTTTTGATTTTCTTTGTGTCCTCTTGCTGTAACAAGAGACTTAGTTTTTAGTTTAGTTTCTGGAATTTTTAATAAAGTGCCAAGTTTTACTCATTTTGTTTGAAAAAGTTGCTTATAGCGTTCGGAGATTTTATTCCTGCACGAATCTGTGCACGGTATGATTTTTAATTCTTATTCTGTAACTCCGAATGAGCTCATATTTGAACTGTAGTTGCAACTTTTCATCCTCTGTATGCATGAATTTTTCGGAATTTTTCGACAAAGTTTAGTAGGGTAGAAAAATACGTTTTGCTGCTGCTGTTTTTCTGGACAGATTCTGTCCCATTTTGTTTGATGCATCTTTGAACTTTTAACTTGAATCTTTTTGATCCAATTGAGTTTATGAGTAGGCATACAACATTATACACTTTCTGGACATCCATATGAATTTTTGTTTAAGGATTATATGCAGCAAGAAATCTATTTGTTTATCACTACTAATGCACCCCACAGAAAAGAAATGGGAGAAACGGTGTTTTGAATTTTTCACAGGGATTAGAGGAGATGCACCAAGAGCTATCCAAGGATGGTGAAGACCATAAGCTTGGGGATGTGAAGACAACCCCACTGGACCTACACACTCTCGGTTTGCACACGTCTAACTTCTGTTTTTCGATCGAAACACTTTATCGCATAAACTTGGAGCGTCTTTTTGTTTGTTTGGTTTGATTTTTATTTTGTGAGACCACCACACTATCATTTATATATGAGAGAGCTACTGGAAATTTGGGTTGATTTATGTTGGATGCTATTATTAGATTGGGAAAAGGGATTTTGAGTTGATTTTAAAAGAACATATAGTTGCATGATTCATGCTTGTTAATGAGTAATAATTTGCAAGTGTTTTATCAAGAGCTATCTTTTATTCATGTTTTGATGCTGAATGTTACTTTACTTTGTTTAACATGGATTAGTTAGTTCTATGGACACTTCATGCATTTAGATGGTCAACTTTCTCCCTCTTGCTAGCCCAAAAATTCCAACAAGTAAAAACTTGTTTCCAACACCTTCAACCAAAGTTATTCCAGTGAGTCCACCATATCTACCTATTAGCTTTATGCTATTCCGAGTATGTTTATCATGATATTTGTGTTATCTATACCTCTGAATGAAAATGCTTATGTTGTTGATTGTTATGGGAAAAGTTGGTTATAGAGCTCTCACGAACTTGATGCACACTTTACTTTTATTGCATAATAAAACATGACCCATTGTGATTAAAATTATGATGTTGTGGGCTTGACAAATGTCTTGGGTTAGGAGTTAGCTCATATGTGCTGTCACATGGCAAGCTTTCAACATGCTCTTCATTTCATTTAGTTGATATCATGTACTTTTGTTTATGGATCCTTATCATGGGTGAAATAAATGTGGAGATAAAGCAAGTTTAAATGAGTTTGTATAAATGGTTAGAGAGACGCCTGGCCGCTAATCTAAGCCATGCATTATTCATGGTGGAAATTTACTTACATACTATGGTGAACCATCAGTGATACACCTTACAATAAAAAGCTATCCAATGGTAAATAAAAAGGGTGTTGAGATTGTTCATTTGTTTGTTTGTCTTGTCATTTTGATATGGGCTTGATCCATATCCTGGGACAAGAGGTACCCCAGTTGACGCTCTTAATGATACTATTATTACTTACAATGATATTTAACTTGAACTTGCTTTGTTCCCAAGTTGAGTAACACATGGAGTAGGTACTTGTATTCAAGGGGCATGAGACATTCAACCTATACTTTGTCAAGCACACTACTCATATTTGCTTTCACTTTAAACTTAATCATTCAAGATGCTATGATAGGGGTAATGAGAGCTTGACACCAAGGATTACCACATTCAATCATTAACTTAAGTAGAAGAGTTTGGAAGTTAGATGAAACTTATGCATGCTTTACCTCTACTCATATATATCTTTCCAAAGTGTCCACCTTTTATATTCAGATTTTCATCAATACTCTATGACCATTGTAGGATGTTCTTACTTATCATTATGCATACATGTGGTCCATAGTACTTTTTCATTCATGTTACACTTTGTGAATTATCATTGAACATCCTTGCATTGAATACTTGATATCACTTCATAAATTATCTTGCATATTGCTACTCCTTTTAAGAATGAATCATTTGACTCTATGTAGCAATAGTAATCATCTTTGATATCCATTGTTAGTTTAAATTGCAAAGTCCATGTTAGTTTTATCACCTTCATACTCGAGGACGAGTATTGGTTAAGCTTGGGGATGTTGATGCATGTAAAATGCATACATGAACTTTGCACTATATTACTTATATTCCAATCATATTTGCATCATATAAGGGTTATATCAATGTTTTATCATGATTTTTGGAATATTTATTTTTTCCTATTTTTATGGAATTAACCCTGCGCAGGCAGAAAACCCTATTTTCCATATTTTAATGTTTCAGGGACCCAAACGACGTCCAAACGACCTGGAAATTTACGAGCATCAGTTTTTGGAAGGAAGAAGACTTGGGAGCGAAGGAAGCGAACAAGCGGAGGCCCGAGGCCCAAAAGAGGGTGGCCCACGCGGCCAAGGAATCTGGCCGCATGGGACCCACCATCTGGAGCCTCGAGGCTCCGTTGCCGTCGATCTTTTCGCCCACGACTCCGTCTTGACCTAAAACCGACTATAAAAATAGTCCCCGACGCCCTTCGGAAAGGGGCGCCGCCGAAACACAGAAACCACGAAACAGAGACCTGGAGTTGCAGATTGGAGGGGGAAAACTCCGGCGGGCGCTGCCGGGGTGGTCTCCATCTTCTCCAACGACTTCTCCACCGTCTCCATGATGAAGGGGGAGTAGTCCACCCCCTGGACTTTGTGTTTGTGGTGGTAACTTGATCCAATCTCTCTATGTATGATCATTGTTGAAGTCCATATGATGTGCCTTGCATGATCATGGAACTATCTTTGTAATTCCTATGGTGGATATTGTGGTATGAGATGATATTATGTTATGCATTTACCGTCATGTTGGGATTTCTATGGTTTGTCATACTTTGGAGATATTCTATGATACATGTGATGGTTTGATTTATGCATAATGCCTTGTTTATCCTTGTCATGAGGTGATTGACACCACCAAGTGTGGATAGATGAGAGAGATGTGGTCATGCACACGAATTATGAATCATTGCACTAGTGTTTAGAATATTGTCCATTATGAAGTATGATGTATGTGGGTAGAGAGTGGCCTAGTGACAAAGGCATAGGCATTAAGTGACAGTAATGTTGCCCAACATTCTTTATCCGGGGGTAAAAAGGAAGAAGTATGATGTGGGAGTGACAACAAACCACGCTAGCCTTACGAGGGTGACCTAGCAACACAAATGATTATTTTCTTTCAACTATGTGTTTTAGGACATGTAGCCGTCATAGAAGTTTACCATTAAAGCATGACAATTGTGTGTATTTTTTATCTATAACATGATAATCACCATTGATGGGAGAGAGGATTGAGTGAACCCATGAACCCATGTCCATTGTTCCTATAAGAGAAAACCTTTGTCTTGTCCTCTTTCATTGAAGAGGATTGGGACACTTTTACATTCTTGTTTTGTTACGTTAAACTTCCATCCATTAAATCAACCATCTTGTTCTTTAAACTTGTTTAGTGCATAATCAACTAAAACTTGTGACACTTTAGTTGTAGGGAATAGATAACTTTTCCTTCTTGCTCCTGCGAATCGATACCCTACTTCCACATTGAGAGGTGCTACAGTGATCCCCTGCTCTTGGGGGTTATCACCCTCTATTAGTGGATTTCGAAATATTTGAAAGATTTCCAATATATAATAGAAAGAACCCAAGAGATACACACAAAAAAACAATATAACTCTTCGTATTAAAATACTTAAATACGGATTCTGATGTCCATATATTGCGATACTAATACCTTATGGACGTAAAATTTGCACTCGGCATGCCACACCAGAGAATCACAGCCACTTTGTTCAACCGTATATGCATGCAAAGGTTATTATTGACAAGAGGAAACGATAACTATCAACAATCCATTTACATGGAAGCAATTAAATGTCTTAAATATAAAATATTTGTCATCTCCACCTTTGCATGCGCACGCCGAACGCGAGATGCTCGAAAGATTACCGCGATGCGATCTTTCAGTAATGTCAATATTTTATCATGTATATAGCCTGTGATATACGAATATGTGTACACATATTGTTTTGTTTTGAGCAGAACAGGAATAGGATGTCAAAATAAATCACATAAAGACGAAGATGAGAAAACCAAATAGAACCCAACACAATACCCCTTTGCCTTTTCCATCCGTCCTTCGTTTCTTGGCCTTCTCTTGATAAATACGTAAATATTTATTATTGATCATGCAAGAGGAAGACATATAATTGAAACTGTTAAATGAGTAGTGGTTGCCACACAACGGATGCACTAGAGCTACAAGTGTATAAAAGCTCTCCAATGAAACTAGTGGGGGTGCATCCAACTTGCTTTCTCATGAAGATCTAGAGCATTTGAGGAAGCTTATCATTGGAATATACAAGCCAAGTTCTATAATGTAAAAGATCCACATTTAGCATAACAATAAGCATATGACAACTCTATGTATGAAAAATAGGTGCTCATATGGCACAAGTGTGAATAACATATTCTAATGTTGCCCCTTTCTCTTTATTTTCTCTCCTTTTTTATTTGGCCTCTGTAGTTTTTATTATTTGGCCTCCGTGGCTCTTTTTTAATATCCTCACAGGTAGGATGCATAACTCAACACCATAATAATTATCTCATAACATGATGTATAATTGCATGCATCAGCCAGTCTAGCAGGAGGTGCGATGATCAAGTGTAACATGGAATAAATGAACATCGAGTAAAGTCTCAGAAACCATCTTGTCAGCTGTATTTGATCATGCAAAGCATATGAAAAAGTAAGAACAACATCGACTCAAGTAATGTAATGGAAAGTTGCATGGCAATATATCTCAGAATGGCTATTGAAATGCCATAATGGGTTGGTATGGTGGTTGTGTTTGAGAAAGATGTTGGGCTTATGTGTGGGAGAAAAAGAGAAAGTTCTCCCACTGAATGTGGATGTAGTGGAAAAAAGGCACCGACTCTCTATGTGAGAAAGGGACATGCACAACACCGAGGAGGCTAGCAATATTTGGATGGTGGAAGTGCTTCAGACCAAGAGCTGAACAACATAATCACATTGTTTACATCTAGCAGTTTATTTAGTTCAAGCATGATTCGAAACACCCCAAGAGGGACCGTGGCGGTGACATAAATCCCGTTGGCTTCCCCGACCTTTCCAAACACTTTTTCACTTACAACTACTATCCACTTCACAAACTTCATAGTTCTCTTAGCATATTTAACTTAGGTTGTTTAATGTGGCAGAGTAGGTTCCAAGCTTTAATAATATATATCCACTAATTAGTTCCAACAAAGTTAACCAACATGTTTAAATTATTAGTTAATTTAATGACTTAAAACAATTTCAAGGTATAAGTTATCAATGCTCAGTGATCTTCAAAACCATGCAAGGTTTTATCATACCATTACCACACTTAGCATTTTTAGTTCCAACATAGTTACCAAGCAACCAAATGAATTCATATTCAACTCTCCAAAAAGATATAAGTGAAGAAAAATAGTTCTAATCCTTTCTTAAAAAGAAGCAAACAAAGCTCTCAACAAGATATAAGTGAAGCACAAAGAGCTATAAATAACAGAGCAATTACTCAAATGATATAAGTGAAGCATAAAGAGCATTCTATAAATAAACGGAGTGTGTCTCTCTCCCAAAACAATGTGTCACAACATGACCCGCAAGCAAAACAAAAACAAAACACAAAGACGTTCCAACAACAACACATAATGTTTAAAGAATAAAAATATAGTTTCAGGGAAGATGACCTTATAATTGTTGATGAAAAACGGGATGCCTTGGGCATCCCCAAGCTTAGATGCTTGAGACTTCTTGAAGATTTCTTTGGGGTGCCTTGGGCATGACCAAGCTTGAGTTTTCATCCCTTATTGATCTTCTCCGGTCATTCTCTCTCACAAAACTTGAAAACTTCCTTCACATAAAACTCTCACAAACTTGTTTAGAGGGGTTAGTATTATTTAAATCCCCACTTTGGTACCGCAGGGTCAAGTTACAAATATGATATATAACATTAGCTAATGTATAATAAACTACTAAATTTATCACAAATCATGCTTGTATAATAGCAAACCAATATAAAAATTGCAATCTACCAAAACTGGACAGTCCGTATAAAGATAAAATTAAAATAAGTACTTGCGTAACTCCAAACAGAGAGTTTGAGATAGAAAATGAAAGATAGCGAACAAAGCTTTCCTCACAAAAAGATTTGACTCATTTGGTTTTTCGAGAATAAACAATGAATTGTTTAGTACAGGCCAAAAGTTCTGTTTTGGACATCAAGCAAAGAAGTTACTTTCAAGCACTACGGGCTCTTCTTAGCACAAAAAAAGCAAAAAAGGATACAAATGAAGTTTCTATAGAGGTAATAACAATATAACTATCCCTGTTGAAATACTTAAAATACAGATTCTATTGTTCATATATTGTGATATTAATAACTTATGTACATAAGATTTGTTTTTGGCATGGCACCAAAGGATCATTGTGGGTCCGTTCAACCATATATGTATGTAGGGTTATTATTTGATGAGAGGAAACGATAACTATCAACAATCAATTTACCCTAGAAGACATTAAATGTCTTAAATTATCCGTTACAGGTTCCGGGAAATTGATGCTAAAAATATATAAAAGATTTGTCATTTCCACCTTTGCATCTATGCACCAAACACGTGATGCTCAAAAATATTACCGTGATACGGTCTTTCAGTATTGTCAAGATTTATAATGTATATCCCGTGATGCGAGTATGTGTACACACATACCTCTATAGGATGTTTTAACAAAGATCTCGGGGTCAGATCTTAATATGATTTCCTTCTATAACTCCAATATGATTTCCTACAATTTAAAAAACATATTTGTTTTGAAATTAACTCAAAAATGCCTTCAAGAAATCCCTAAAAACATTTTTCATGTTAATAAATTCCTAAAAATGCAAGTAAGAACTTTAGGTCAAAACAAGTCACTATCAGCACATGTTTCTTATATTTAAAAAATCTTATATTTTTTCTCCTTTTAAAAAAGAAAATACTATCACGAAAATATTCAATAAGGCTCCAAAAAATCCAAATATGTGCAGCTAAATTGCAACATAAATACTTAATGGTTCGTTTAAAAGATTCCAAACCATGACTGCACTTTTGAATAGTCATGTTAACTCCACTCTTAGATAATATGAGGTTTTGAAGACATAAAATTTCCTCAAAAAGTTTTAATTTCTTCTAAAATTTCATAACAGACAAAGGGAAAAATCAATACTATTTATTTAATTTTTCTTTAACATTCCAAATTTTTTGGGTTTTCACAAATAACATGGAGGTAGATGAGATAAGCATACATTGTTGTTGTGTTTCAATATAACCGATCATGGATTATATTTTGTAAACTTCATATTGTTTGTATGCGTATCTAGATCAAGACCATCTCTAGTAACATATATGATATCAAACTCTTTTACATGATAAACCCCCGAATGAAATTCTGTCAACAAATCAACCAGACAACTACTCCTAGGCAAGGATGAGAAGAACATACAAGCAAAAGTATAATCATAAAATCAAAATGCAAGGTAGGTATAAATGAAATATAAATTATTTAATACGACCAAAACTTTTTTAGCTGTAACAGGTCACGTCGTATTGGATTATAGCAATCTAGATGATCACCATGACATGGCTAATTAATTCAGACCCGCGTACGTACGATGCGACCAATAAGACAAATTGGTATCTGGCAACCAACGCGTTTGTACGACAATACATACCTACCATTTTAACCCTATATTACTGGATTTCGAAAGATTGAAATATATAATAAAAATTGCCCAAGAGATACACAAAAAAATTAATATAACTCTTCGTATTAAAATACTTAGATACGGATTCTGATGTCCATATATTGCGATATTAATACCTTATGGACATAAAATTTGCACTCGGCACGCCACACCATAGAATCACCGCCACTTTGTTCAACCATATATGCATGCAAAGGTTATTATTGATGAGAGGAAACGATAGCTATCAACAATCCATTTACATGGAAGCAATTAAACGTCTTACATATAAAAGATTTGTTGTTTCCACCTCTGCATGCACACGCCGAACGCGAGATGTTCGAAAGATTGCCGCGATGCAATCTTTTAGTAATGTCAAGATTTTATTATGTATATAGCCTGTGATATACGAATATGTGTACACCCATTGTTTTGTTTTGAGCAGAAAAGGAATAGGATATCAAAACAAATCATATAAAGAAGATGAAAAAACAAAAATAAAACCCAACACAATAACCCCTTTGCCTTTTCCATCCGTCCTTCGTTTCTTGGCCTTCCCTTGATAAAGACGTAAATAATTATTATTGATCATGCAAGAGGAAGACATATAATCAAAACTGTAAAATTAGTAGTGGTTGACACAACGGATGCACTAGACCTACAAGTGTACAAAAGCTCTCCAATAAAACTAGTGGGGGTGAATCCAACTTGCTTGTTGATACGTCCATTTTGAATCACTATTTTATATCATAATTTACTGCTATTCATCGATATATTTCATATTTAGAAGTGTTACTTATGTTATTTTACCTATTTTGCATGTTTGATGAATAATGGAGAATTGGACACCGGAGTCAGGATTCTGCTGGAAAAAGCACCGTCGAGATGCACTATTTCTGAAGATCAATAAATCGAAGGAGACATATGGAAATCCCTATTTTACCAGAAGATGGAGGAGGGCCATCAAAATATTCCGCCGCCTCCACGAGGCGAAAACACCAGAGAGCGAAAAGCTCCCCTGCAGGAAGAAATCTGCCGGGGGAAATTCCCTCCCGGAGGGGGAAATCGTCGCCATCATCACCGTCATCGAGCTGGACTTCATCGGGATCATCATCATCATCTCCACCGCCAACACCATCATCACCGCCGCTGCACCCCGTCTCCGCTGTAACATCTAGGGCTGAATCTTGTCTATTTCATAGGGGAAACTCTCCCGGTGTTGATTACTCTTGTTATTGATGCTATTGGGTGAAACCATTGGACTAAGGTTTATGTTCAGATTGTTATTCATCATCATATCACCTCTGATCATGTTCCGTATGATGTCTTGTGAGTAGTTCGTTTAGTTCTTGAGGACATGGGAGAAGTCTTGATGTTAGTAGTGAACTATGTTGAGTAATATTTAATGGTTTGATGCTTAAGTTGTGGTGTTATTCTTCTAGTGGTGTCATGTGAACGTCGACTACATGATACTTCACCTTTATGGGCCTAGGGGAATGCATTGTGTATTCGTTTGCCAATTGTGGGGTTGCCGGAGTGACAGAAACCTGAACACCCGTTGGTATATCGATGCATGAGGGATAGCAGGATCTCAAAGTTTAAGGCTGTGGTTAGTTTATCTTAATTACTTTCTTGTATTTGCGGATGCTTGCAAGGGGTATAATCACAAGTATGTATTAGTCCTAGGAAGGGCGGTGCATTAGCATAGGTTCACCCACACAACACTTATCAAAACAATGAAGATTAATCAACTATATGAAGCGAAAGCACTTGACAATATTCCCGTGTGTCCTCAAGAACGTTTGGTCATTATAAGTACAACAACCGGCTTGTCCTTTGCTGTAGAAAGGATTGGGCCACTCGCTGCAACTATTATTACTGCATTTTATTTACTTGTACTTTATTTATCTGTCATATCAAAAACTCCTAAAAACTTGTCTGAGAGCATTTACAGTGAATCCTTCATCAAAACCGCTTGTCAACACCTTCTGCTCCTCGTTGGGTTCGACACTCTTATTTATCGAAAGTACTACGATACACCCCCTATACTTGTGGGTATCAAGACTATTTTCTGGCGCCGTTGCCGGGGAGTGTAGCGCTATTGGTAAGTGGAATTGGTAAGGGAAACATTTATTGTACGTGCTGTTTTTATTTTTGCCTGCTGCTATATCTCATTATGGAGGGGTCTTCTCTTGAATTCCTATTTGGGAAAACAACTACCACTGCTAAGGTAGTAGAGGAGGCGCCAGATGAGCAGGTAATACCGTTCAAAATTCCTATGAAAATTGTTGAACGTGTCACAAATAACCGCTATGCAGGAGATGGAACTGTCCATCCTGGAGATCATTTGTTATTTCTGCATGAATTGTGCGAGTTATTTAAGTGTGCAGGTATCTCGATGGGAGAAGTTAAGAAGAAATTATTCTCTCTATCACTGTCTGGTAAAGCTGCACATTGGTATAAACTGCTGAAGAATGGGTATTCTCTTGGATGGGAGGAAATTGTACCTCTCTTTTACTCCAAATTCTATCCTCCAAGTGAGATTCATAAGGATCGGAACCTCATATATAACTTCTGGCCCTATGATGGAGAGAGTATCGCTCAAGCGTGGGGGAGATTGAAGGCATTAATGCTCAAATGTCCCATTCATGAGCTTCCTGGTAATATTGTTATTGATAACTTTTATGCAAGACTCTCCTTTCAAGATAAAACTCTATTGGATACCACTTGTGCTGGATCGTTCACTCGTAATAAAGAAGAGTTTAAGTGGGACCTTCTTGATCGGATTCAGGAGAACACTGAAGGATGGGAGAATGACAAAGGTAGGGAGTCAGGTATAACTATGACTTTGAGTGTGTTAAAAATTTTATGGATACTGATGATTATCGCAAAATTAGCACTACTTATGGTCTTGACTCTCAAATTGTTGCAAACTTTTATAAAGCCTTTGCTTCCTATTTCGGTTTGCCGAAGGAGGGTTTTAAAAATTATCATGAACCATATAAAGATGAATCTGTTTCTCATATATCTAAAGGTGTTGAGGTTAATGTTGTTGATCGCATTATTCCAGAACCTTATATTGAAAAAGTTCCTTTTCCTAATAAGATTAAGGAACATACTATCATAACTGGTGTTGTTAGTAAAAGTAATAAGAAAACTACCAAACCTGATGAGCAAATAACTGTTGAACCTGTTGTAGCATTGGTTAAAGATCTTGTCACTGAAAATTTAGAAGATAGACACATTATCTTTTGTGAGGATGCTTCTAATATTGTCTCACATCCTAAAAGTTCTAGGAAGTCTAGTGTTCCTGTGCTTTCTGTTAGGATAGGTGATCATTGCTATTATGGTTTATGTGATATTGGTGCAAGTTCTAGTGCTATTCCTTATGAGCTTTACAGGGAAATTATGCACGAAATTGCTCCTTGTAAACTTGAAGAGATTGATGTGGTTATTCAGCTTGCTAATAGGGAAACTATCTCTCCAATTGGTATCATTAGAGATGTCGAAGTCCTTTGTGGTAAGACTAAATACCCTGCTGATTTTCTTGTACTTGGGTCGGCTGCCAATGATAGTTGTCCTATTATTTTTGGTAGACCTTTTCTGAATACTTGTGGTGCTGTTATAGACTGTAAGAAAGAGAAAATCTTTACTAAATTTGCTGGTGAATCTTATGAATTCAATTTCTCTAAATTTGCTAAAGCACCTTATGAAACTGAATTGCCTAGTGAGGATTTTGAAATTGCTCAACTTGCATCTATTGTTCTTGCTCCTAACAATGCTTTGCAGCAACATATGGAGAATCATGAAAGTGAGAACTTCAGGGAAGAAAGGAATGAGCTTGATGAAGTATTCCTTCGTCAACCTATGCTCAAACACAATTTACCTGTGGAAGATTTGGGTACCACAATGCCACCCAAGGAGGATCCTGTTTTTGATTTGAAACCTCTGCCTGATAATCTTAAATATGCTTATATTGATGATAAGAAAATATATCCTGTTATTATCAGCTCTAAACTTTCAGGTACAGAGGAGGAAAGGTTATTGGGAGTGTTGAGGAAACACCGCGGAGCTATGGGATATACTCTTGATGACCTGAAGGGAATTTCTCCTACTATATGTCAGCACGCCATCAACATGGAACCTGATGCAAAGCCTGTTGTTGAGCATCAGCGTCGTTTAATACCCAAGATGAAAGAAGTGGTAAGAAATGAGGTATTAAAACTTCTTGAAGCTGGTATTATTTATCCTATTGCTGATAGTAGATGGGTAAGTCCTGTGCATTGTGTTCCTAAGAAAGGAGGAATTACCGTTGTTCCTAATGAAAATGATGAACTAATTCCTCAAAGAGTAGTAGTTGGTTATAGGATGTGCATTGATTTTAGAAAGGTTAACAAAGTAACTAAGAAAGATCATTATCCTTTGCCTTTTATTGATCAAATGCTTGAGAGGTTGTCCAAGAAAACTCACTTTTGTTTCCTTGATGGGTATTCTGGGTTTTCTCAAATTGCTGTGAGAGCGCAAGATCAAGAGAAAACTACTTTTACTTGTCCTTATGGAACTTATGCTTATAGACGTATGCCTTTTGGTTTATGTAATGCTCCTGCTACTTTTCAAAGATGCATGTCTGCTATTTTTCATGGCTTTTGTGAGGAAATTGTGGAAGTCTTCATGGACGATTTCTCCGTCTATGGAACTTCCTTTGATAATTGTTTGCACAACCTTGACAAAGTTTTGCAGAGATGTGAAGAAACTAGCCTTGTTCTTAATTGGGAGAAATGCCACTTTATGGTTAATGAAGGAATTGTTCTTGGACATAAAATTTCTGAAAGAGGTATTGAAGTTGATCGAGCTAAAGTGGAGGCAATTGAAAAGATGCCTTGTCCCAAAGATGTTAAAGGTATTCGTAGTATTCTTGGTCATGCTGGTTTTTATAGGAGGTTTATTAAAGATTTCTCTAAAATTTCCAAGCCTCTTACTAATCTTCTTCAAAAAGATGTACCTTTGTTTTTGATGATGATTGTAAGGAAGCTTTTGAAACTTTGAAAAAGGCTTTAATCACCGCTCCTGTAGTTGAACCACCTGATTGGAATTTACCTTTTGAAATTATGTGTGATGCTAGTGATTATGCTGTAGGCGCTGTTCTTGGGCAGCGAGTAGATAAAAAGTTAAATGTTATTCATTATGCTAGTAAAACTCTTGATTCTGCTCAAAAGAATTATGCCACTACTGAAAAAGAATTTCTAGCTGTAGTTTTTGCTTGTGACAAATTTCGACCCTACATAGTTGATTCGAAAGTCACTATTCATACTGATCATGCTGCAATTAGATACCTTATGGAAAAGAAAGATGCTAAGCCAAGGCTTATTAGATGGGTACTTCTTTTGCAAGAATTTGATTTGCATATCATAGATAGAAAAGGTGCTGAAAATCCTGTTGCTGATAATTTGTCTAGATTGGAAAGCATTCCTTATGATCCTATTCCTGTTAATGATAGCTTTCCAAATGAACAATTGGCTGCAATAAGTGTAAGTTCGCGAGATAGTCCTTGGTATGCTGATTATGCTAACTTTATTGTTTCCAAGTACTTGCCTCCAACCTTTTCAGCTCAGCAAAGAAGGAAATTCTTTTATGACTTGCGGCATTACTTTTGGGATGACCCACACTTATATAAAGAAGGAGTCGATGGTATTATGCGAAGATGTGTTCCTGAATATGAACAACAGGAAATACTGAGGAAATGCCATGGAAGTGCTTATGGAGGGCATCACGCTGGAGATAGAACTGCGCAGAAAGTTCTACAATCAGGTTTTTATTGGCCTACCCTCTTTAAGGATGCAAGAAAGTTTATTTTATCTTGTGATGAATGTCAAAGGGTTGGTAATATCTCTAGACGCAATGAAATGCCTATGAGTTATTCTCTTGTTATTGAACCATTTGATTGTTGGGGATTCGACTTCATGGGTCCTTTTCCTTCTTCACAAGGTAATACTCATATACTTGTTGCTGTTGATTATGTCACTAAATGGGTAGAAGCTATACCTACTAAAAGTGCTGATGGTGAGACCTCTTTAAAAATGCTTCAAGATGTCATTTTTCCTAGGTTTGGTGTACCTAGATATCTTATGACTGATGGAGGTTCTCATTTTATCCATGGTGGTTTTAGAAAGACTCTTGCTAAATATGGTGTTAATCATAGAATTGCTTCAGCCTATCATCCTCAAACTAGTGGACAAGTAGAATTGTCAAATAGGGAGATTAAATCTATCTTGCAAAAGACTGTTAATAAATCTAGAAAAAATTGGGCTAGTAAGTTAAATGATGCTTTATGGGCTTATAGAACTGCTTATAAGAACCCCATGGGCATGTCTCCTTATAAAATGGTTTATGGTAAAGCTTGTCACTTGCCTTTAGAATTAGAACACAAAGCTTATTGGGCAGTGAGAGAACTTAATAGAGATTTTAAACTTGCCGGTGAGAAAAGGTTGTTGCATTTAAGTTCTTTAGATGAATGGAGAAGTGAGGCTTATGAAAATGCTAGACTCTTTAAAGAAAAAGTTAAGAGATGGCATGATAGGAGAATTCTTAAAAGAGAATTTAATGTTGGTGAGAAAGTTCTATTGTATAGGTCTCGTCTCAGATTTTTTGCAGGAAAGTTACTCTCAAAATGGGAAGGACCATTTGTTATTGTGGAGGTGTATCGTTCAGGTGCAATAAAAATTGCTTCATTGAAAGATAACTCTACACAAGTGGTAAATGGTCAAAGACTCAAGCATTATATTTCTGGAGATTCTATTAATGAAGAGGTTGATACAATTAAAGTGGTGACTCCGGAAACTTTCATTGAAGAACATTTTTCTGGGACTGCAGAATTCGATTCGAATAGGTAACAGTTTCGGTAAGAAAAGTTTCGCGAATAACTTTCTAGAAGATATTTTCGTCGTTTTTATTAAATATGGAAAAATAAGAGACCGAACCGGATGGGAGACGGCACCCGTGGTGCCCAAACCATAGGTCGGCGCGGTGGGCCCCCCAGCCGCGCCGCCTGGTGGTTTGAGCACCCCGGAGCTCGTCTCCGATCAGGTTTCCTCCTGTACCTTCCTTATGTTGTAAAACTTTTTGCTATATACTCACCCGAACCCCCGAGGTTCGTATCTCGCCTTTTCATCGTGTTTCGTTTCGAGCTGTTTCTGTCCAGATATTGTTTTCAGATTTAGAAGCGCCATGGTCTCCAACAACAACAACAAGGGCAAGGAGCCTTTGGAAGACGAGACTCAAGACCCCAAGCTGAAGGAGGAAGTCAAGAGCGAAGATGAAGGAGAAGTGGAGGAAGACCCGCGCGAATACCCGCGCGCTACCGTTGCAAGCATCGGAGTGGTGGCAAATCCATTCAAGCCCAGGCAAGGGCGCGGATGAGCACCGGAGGGAAGGTTCCACGACTTCTTGGCTCCCAGGACATCTTCCCCAGGCAAATAACCCCTTCCATACTCTTATCCATAAGCATCAAATTGAGAGGATCCCGGAGGCTGATTGCCTAGTGGTTGGAATATAGATCGTTCTAACAATACAGGAAAGAGGGATTCTGCTGCTGAGGAGTGGGGAAACAACTCCAAGAGTTGGGACTCGCAGTCTGACAAGTTTATGAATCGCATCGAACACAACTCTGAGCTGATTCGCGCCCTCACCTACAAGATTGATGAACTGAAGGAGCTGGTTGATAAGCTTATCAACAATTCACCACCACCACCGAAGGAGTAATTCATCATAAGTATTGGCATCCCCTTGGTTTGTTCCAAGCTTGGGGGAGTGCCGCGGTATCACATCATTATCTTTACCTTTTACTTTTCCATAAAGTCATATCGTGAGTAGGGAAGTTATCTTATATGATGGTTTGCAATGTGGAAGTATCTCTCTTTTAGTTGGTTATCTATGTATCCCTTGGTGTGAGTTGCCGTTATGAAATATTAATGAGAAGTTTTATCATTTACTTTCTGCATACTTTATTTTAGCTTGCAATTCTCTTTCATATTGATAACCTTGTTGTTAGTATAGGGATCACTTTTTAGAGCACCAAGTTAATCTTTTTGGTTTTGGCAAACTTAGCATTGGTCAGTAGTAGACAATACTTTGAGACTTAAGTAGAGAGAGGGAGTGCATGCAAATATATTATTCCATGATCTTTCTTTCTTTGTAGCTCATAAGCTTAGTATTCTTAAGTTAAACTATTTGTGCTTCTAAGGAAGATTGCATGATTATTCTTATCACTTGTATAATTGTTTGTATCCCTCAACTCTTATGCTTGCTACATAACCTTGCTAGCCAAAGACCTGTATCGAGAGGGAATGCTTCTCATACATCCAAACCTTGAGCCAAACCATTGCCATTCGAGTCCACCATAACTTCCTACTATATGGTATTTTGCGCCATTCCAAGTAAATACTTCATGTGCTACCTTTAAATTATTCAAAACTTATTACTCCTAGTTTTGTGTCACTGTTTATTAGCTCATGAGGGTTCTGTAGAGTTTCTCTAGCACTTTTGTCAAACAGACTTTCACCAATGGACTAGTGGCATATACACCGCTTATCCAACAATTTGCAAAAAGAGCTGGCAAATGGGGTGCCCAGTCCCAATTAACTACAACTTTCATTAATAATTCTCTTCACATGTTTTGCCCTGATTTATCAGTAAGCAACTTAATTTGCAAATAGACACTCCTCCATGGTATGTGAATGTTGGAAGGCACCCGAGGATTCGGTTAGCCATGGCTTGTGTAAGCAAAAGGTTGGGAGGAGTGTCAACTATAAAGAAACTAAAATACATGTGTAAACAAAAGAGAAGAGGGATGATCTACCTTGCTGGTAGAGATAACGTCCTTCATGGGAGCCGCTCTTGAAAGTCTGGTTGACAAGGGGTTAGTGTTCACTTTACTACGATTCGTTGACAACGACATACATAGCTCAAACAACTATTTTCATACTCTCTATATGCTTTGCAAAACTTAAAAGCTCTAGCACATGATTTAATCCCTGCTTCCCTCTGCGAAGGGCCTATCTTTTACATTATTGTTGAGTCAGTAAACCCATTCCTCTCTATCTCAAGCAAGCATTTGAGTTGTTGAGATCCAATTAGTTATATGTGTTGATACTTCTAATCATATCTCTCATTTCCTTGTTTCGCACAATAGCTTTTATCCGAATGAATATAACTTTGAAAGTTATCAATGACTGTAAGGAGACTGTTATGATTAAGGCATGTAAGTTCTGCTATATAAGCTCTGATATAAAGACTCTTCTCGAAAGATAAGTATGATCTGTTAATTGTTCTCTGACCAAGAGTTTAAGTTTGCCTTCACCAATCATGGTTCTCTTTATGCACTTCATCGTGGTTCCCTTTACTTATTTCAAGTTAGATTATATGAAGGGAAGTTGCTGTCTAGAATGACTTGTGTATCAATGAATGTGATGCTTCTTGTCCGTATTTTATTTATCGACACTTTGCTCCATAAACTTGTGGTCATGTTTACTGAGCTCAGTTTTCGCTTGGGGACAAGCGAGGTCTAAGCTTGGGGGGGTTGATACGTCCATTTTGCATCACTATTTTATATCATAATTTACTGCTATTCATCGATATATTTCATATTTAGAAGTGTTACTTATGTTATTTTACCTATTTTGCATGTTTGATGAATAATGGAGAATTGGACACCGGAGTCAGGATTCTGCTGGAAAAAGCACCGTCGAGATGCACTATTTCTGAAGATCAATAAATCGAAGGAGACATATGGAAGTCCTATTTTACCAGAAGATGGAGGAGGGCCATCAAAATATTCGTCACCTCCACGAGGCGGAAAAACACCAGAGAGCGAAAAGCTCCCCTGCAGGAAGAAATCTGCCGGGGGAAAATTCCCTCCCGGAGGGGGAAATCTTCGCCATCATCACCTTCATCGAGCTGGACTTCATCGGGATCATCATCATCATCTCCACCGCCAACACCATCATCACCGCCGCTGCACCCCGTCTCCGCTGTAATATCTAGGGCTGAATCTTGTCTATTTCATAGGGGAAACTCTCCTGGTGTTGATTACTCTTGTTATTGATGCTATTGGGTGAAACCATTGGATTAAGGTTTATGTTCAGATTGTTATTCATCATCATATCACCTCTGATCATGTTTCGTATGATGTCTTGTGAGTAGTTCGTTTAGTTCTTGAGGACATGGGAGAAGTCTTGATGTTAGTAGTGAATTATGTTGAGTAATATTTAATGGTTTGATGCTTAAGTTGTGGTGTTATTCTTCTAGTGGTGTCATGTGAACGTCGACTACATGATACTTCACCTTTATGGGCCTAGGGGAATGCATTGTGTATTCGTTTGCCAATTGTGGGGTTGCGGAGTGACAGAAACCTGAACACCCGTTGGTATATCGATGCATGAGGGATAGCAGGATCTCAAAGTTTAAGGCTGTGGTTAGTTTATCTTAATTACTTTCTTGTATTTGCGGATGCTTGCAAGGGGTATAATCACAAGTATGTATTAGTCCTAGGAAGGGCGGTGCATTAGCATAGGTTCACCACACAACACTTATCAAAACAATGAAGATTAATCAACTATATGAAGCGAAAGCACTTGACAATATTCCCGTGTGTCCTCAAGAACGTTTGGTCATTATAAGTACAACAACCGGCTTGTCCTTTGCTGTAGAAAGGATTGGGCCACTCGCTGCAACTATTATTACTGCATTTTATTTACTTGTACTTTATTTATCTGTCATATCAAAAACTCCTAAAAACTTGTCTGAGAGCATTTACAGTGAATCCTTCATCAAAACCGCTTGTCAACACCTTCTGCTCCTCGTTGGGTTCAACACTCTTATTTATTGAAAGTACTACGATACACCCCTATACTTGTGGGTCATCACTTGCTCATGAAGATCTAGATCATTTGTGGAAGCTTATCATTGGAATATATAAGCCAAGTTCTATAATGTAAAAGAGCACCATTTACCATAACAATAAGCATATGACAACTCTATGTATGAATAACAGGTGCATACATGACACAAATGTGAATAACATATATAGTAATGCTGCCCCCTCTCTCTTTATTTTCTCTCCTTTTTTTATTTGGCCTCCATAGTTTTTTATTTGGCCTCCATGGATCTTTTTTTGCCTCCATGGATCTTTTTTTATATCCTCACACGTAGGATGTATAACTCAACAACATAATAATTATCTCATGACATGATGTATAACTGCATGCCTCTGCCAGTGTAGTAGGATGTGCGATGATCTAGCGTAACATGGAATAAATGAACACTAAGCAAAGCCTCGTAAACCATCATGTCAGCTGTATATGATCACGCAAAGCATATGAAAAAGTAAGAACAACATAGACTCAAGTAGTGTAATGGAAAATTGCAAGGCAATATATCTCAGAATGGCTATGGAAATGCCATAATAGGTTGGTATGGTGGTTGTGTTTGAGAAAGATGTTGGGCTTATGTGCAGTGGAGGAGCTAGAATATCTTGAACCAGGATGCACACATGGTTCCATAACACATATAAAACAATTTTTGGGGGTGCATATGTGGTGAAAAATTGCTAATTTACAAAGGATTTTTTCTCCTCCCGGTGTCCTGTGCACCCGGCTGGGTCAAGGTAGATCTGCCAGTGCTTATGTGTAGCAGAACAAGAGGAAGTTCTCCCACGGAGTGTGGATGTACTGGCAAAAAAGGCACCGACTCTCAATGTGAGAAAAGGACATGCACAACACCGAGGAGGCTAGCAAATATTTGGATGGTGGAAGTGCTTCAGACCGAGCTCAACAACACAATCACATTGTTTACATCTAGCAGTTTATTAAGTTCAAGCATGATTCGAAACACCCAAGAGGGACCGTGGCGGTGACATAATTCACTTTGGCTTCCCGACCTTCCAAACAATACCTTTTCACTTACAACTACTCTCCACTTCACAAACCTCATAATTCTCTTAGCATATCTAACTTAGGTTGGTTAATGTGGCAGAGTAGGTTCCAAACATTAATAACATTTCTCCACTAATTAGTTCTAACAAAGTTAACCAACATGTTTAAATTATTAGTTCAATTAACAACTCAAAACAATTTCAAGGTATCAAGTTATCAATGCTCAGTGATCTACAAAACCATGCAAGTTTTATCATACCATTACCACACTTAGCATTTTTAGTTCCAACATAATTACGAAGCAATCAAATGAATTCCCATTCAACTCTCCAAAAAGATGTAAGTGAAGAAAAAGAGTTCTTATCCTTTCTTATAAAGAAGCAAACAAAGCTCTCAACAAGATATAAGTGAAGCACAAGGTGCTATAAATAACAGAGCAATTACTCAAATGATATAAGTGAAGCATAAAGAGCATTCTATAAATAAACAGAGAGTGTCTCTCTCCCAAAAAATGTGTCACAACATGACCCGCAAGCAAAACAAAAACAAAAGACAAAGATGCTCCAAGAACAACACATAATGTGTAAAGCAATAAACATATAATTTCAGGGAAGATGACCTGATAATTATTGATGAAAAAGGGGATGCCTTGGGCATCCTCAAGCTTAGTTGCTTGATACTTCTTGAATATTTCTTTGGGGTGCCTTGTGCATCCCAAGATTTAGCTTTAATCCCTTCTTGATCTTATCCAATCATTTTCTCTCGCTAAACTTGAAAACTTTCTTCACACAAAACTCTCACAAACTTTATTAGAGGGGTTAGTATTATTTAAATCTAATCCACTTTGGTAAAGCAGAGTCAAGTTGAAAATATGAAATATAACATTAGCTAATGTATACTAACTACCAAATATATCACAAATCATGCTTGTATAATAGCAAACCCATATAAAAACAGCAATCTGCCAAAACTGGACAATCTGTAATGATAAAAATAAAATAAGTACTTGCATCACTCCAAACAGAGAGTTTGAGATAGCAAATGAAAGATAACAAAAAGAGCTTTCCTCACAAAAAACTTTTGACTCATTTGTTTTTTTGAGACTAAACAATTCATTGTTTAGTACAGGCCAAAAGTTCTGCTTTTGGACAGCAAGCAAAGTAGTTACATTCAAGCACTACGGGCTCTTCTTTGCACAAAAAAAAAATAAAAAAGGATAAAAATGAAGTTGCTATATAACTATGCCTATTGAAATACTTAAAATATATATTCTAATGTTCATGTGATATTAATAACTTATGAACATAAGATTTGTTTTTGGCATGCCACCAAAAGGATCATCGTGAGTCCATTCAACCATACATGTATGTAGGGTTATTATTTGATGAGAGGAAACAATAGCCATCAAAATAAATTTACAGTGGAAGATATTAAATGTCTTAATTTTCCGTTACAGGCTCCAGGAACTTCATGCTACAAAATATATATAAATTGTCATTCCACCTTCGCATCTATGCGCCAAACACGTGATGCTCAAAAATATTACTGTGATACGGTCTTTCAGTGCTGTCAAGATTTATCATGTATATCTCGTGATACCAGTATGTGAACACACATTATATTTCTATAGGAGTTCTAACCAAGAGATGGTTGCTCGAGGTCAGATCTTAATCCAACGGTTCAAAAACCAAGGATGTTTGTAGGGCAAATAAACAAAGAGGTTAAGGAAGACCTTTTTATGTTCTTAAATATACCTAAAAAACACACACATTTCCTACAATTTACAAACATATTTGTTTTGAAATTAACTCAGACATGCCTTCAACAAACCCTAAAAACATTTTTCATGTTAATAAATTTCTACAAATGCAAGTAAGAACTTGAGGTCAAAATAAGTCACTATGCACACATGTTTCTTATATTTAAAAAAATCTTATATTTTCTCTCTTTTGTAAAATGAAACTACTATCTGGAAATATTTAAAAAGGCTAAAAAATCCAAATATGTGCAACTAAATTGCAACATAAATACTTAATGGTTCATGTAAAAATTCCCAACCATGACTGTACTTTTGGATAGTTAGGTTAATCCCACTCTTAGAATATGAGGTTTTGAAAATACAAATTTCCTCAAAAAGTTTGAATTTCTTCTAAAATTTCAAAAAATACAAAGGAAAAAAATAAAGACTATTTAATTATTTTTTTACATTCCAAATATTTTTGGGATGTCACAAATAACATGGAGGTACATGAGAGAAGCATACATTGTTGTTGTTTTTCAATATAATTTATCATGGGTTATATTTTGTAAACATTATATTGTTTGTATGCATATCCAGATCAAGACCATCTCTAACAACATATATGATTTCAAACCCTTTTACATAATAAACCACCGAAAGAAATTCTATCAACAAATCAACCAGACAACTACTCCTAGGCAAGGATGAGAAGAACATACACGCAAAAGTATAACAAAAAATAAAATGGAAGCTAGGTATAAATGCAATAAAAACTATTTAATACGACCATAACTTTGCTTACCGTAAGAGGTCACGTCGTATTGGATTATAGCAATCTAGATGATCACCATGACATGGCCAATTAATTCAGAGTCGCGTACAAACGATGTGACCGATAAGACAAATTGGTAGCTGGCAACCAACAGGTTTCTACGACAATACATACCTACCATTTTAACTCTCTATTACCGGATCTCGGGAGATTTGAAATATTGTCATATATAATAAAAATAACCCAAGAGATACACAAAAATGACAATATAACTCTTCGTATTAAAATACATAAATATAGATTCTGATGTCCATATAATGCGATATTAATACCTTATGGACTTAAAATTTGCATTCGGCATGCCACACCAAAGAATCACCACCAGTTTGTTCAACCATATATGCATGCAAAGGTTATTATTGACGAGAGGAAACGATAACTATCAACAATCCATTTACATGGAAACAATTAAACGTCTTACATATAAAAGATTTGTCGTTTCCACCTCTTCATGCACACGCCGAACATGAGATGGTCGAAAGATTAATGCGATGCAATCTTTCAGTAATGTCAAGATTTTATCATGTATATAGCGTGTGATATACAAATATGTGTACACACATTGTTTTGTTTGAGCAGAAAAGGAATAGGATATCAAAACAAATCATATAAAGACAAAGATGAGAAAACCAAAATAAAACCCAACGCAATAACCCCTTTGCTTTTCCATCTGTCCTTCGTTTCCTGGCCTTCCCTTGATAAATACGTAAATATTTATTATTGATCATGCAAGAGGAAGACATATAATCAAAACTATAAAATGAGTAGTGGTTGCCACACAACGGATGCACTAGAGCTACAAGTGTACAAAAGCTCTCCAATGAAACTAGTGGGGGTGCATCCAACTTGCTTGCTCATCAAGATCTAGAGTATTTGAGGATGCTTATCATTCGAATATACAAGCCAAGTTCTTGTAAAAGATCCCCATTTACCATAACAATAAGCATATGACAACTCTATGTATGAAAAAAAGGTGCATACACGACACAAGTGTGAATAACATATAGTAATGTTGCCCCCTCTCTCTTTATTTTCTCTCCTTTTTTGGCCTCTTTAGATTTTAATTTCTCCTAAAATTTCAAAAGAGGCAAAGGAAAAAATAAATATTTAATTAATTCTTTCTTTAGCATTCCAATTATTTTTGGGATGTCACAAATAACATGGAGGTACATGAGAGAAGCATACATTGTTGTTGTTTTTCAATATAATTTATCATGGATTATATTTTGTAAACATCATATTGTTTGTATACATATCTAGATCAATACCATCTCTAACAACATATATGATTTCATACCCTTTTACATAATAAACCCCTGAAAGAAATTCTATCAACAAATCAACCAGACAACTACTCCTAGGCAAGGATGAGAAGAACATACAAGCAAAAGTATAATCATAAAATCAAAATGAAAGCTAGGTATAAATGCAATAAAAACTATTTAATATGACCAAAACTTTGCTTACCGTAACAGGTCACGTCGTATTGGATTATAGCAATCTAGATGATCACCATGACGTGGCCAATTAATTCAGTCCCGCATACAGACGATGTGACCGATAAGACAAATTGGTAGCTGGCAGCCAACGGGTTTCTACGACAATACATACCTACCATTTTAACCCTCTATTACCGGATCGGGATATTTGAAATATTTGTCATATATAATAAAAATAACCCAAGAAATGCACAAAAATGACAATATAATTCTTCATATTAAATACATAAATACGGATTCAGATGTCCATATAATGCGATATTAATACCTTATGGACGTAAAATTTCCATTCGGCATGCCACACCAAAGAATCACCACCAATTTGTTCAACCATATATGCATGCAAAGGTTATTATTGACGAGAGGAAACAATAACTATCAACAATCAATTTACATGGAAGCAGTTAAACGCCTTAAATATAAAATATTTGTCATTTCCACCTCTGCATGCGCACGCCGAACGCGAGATGCTCGAAAGATTACCGCGATGTAATCTTTCAGTAATGTCAATATTTTATCATGTATATAGCCTGTGATATAAGAATATGTGTACACATATTGTTTTTTTAGCTGAAAAGGAATAGGATATCAAAACAAATCATATAAAGACGAAGATGAGAAAACCAAAATAAAACCCAACACAATACCCCTTTGCCTTTTCCATCTGTCCTTCGTTTCTTGGCCTTCCCTTGATAAATACATAACTATTTATTATTGATCATGCAAGAGGAAGACATATAATTGAAAACTGTAAACTGAGTAGTGGTTGCCACACAACGGATGCACTAGAGCTACAAGTGTATAAAAGCTCTCCAATGAAACTAGTGGGGGTGCATCCAACTTGCTTGCTCATGAAGATCTAGAGCATTTGAGGAAGCTTATCATTGGAATATACAAGCCAAGTTCTATAATGTAACAGATCCCCATTTACCATAACAATAAGCATATGACAACTCTATGTATGAAAAACAGGTGCATACATGGCACAGGTGTGAATAACATATAGTAATGTTGCCCCCTCTCTCTTTATTTTCTCTCCATTTTTTTGGCCTCCATAGATTTTTTTATTTGGCCTCCATGGCTCTTTTTTATATCCTCATAGGTAGGATGTATAACTCAACAACATAATAATTATCTCATGACATGATGTATAACTGCATGCCTCTGCCAGTGTAGAAAGATGTGCGATGATCTAGCGTAACATGGAATAAATGAACACTGAGCAAAGCCTCATAAACCATCATGTCAGCTGTATATGATCACGCAAAGCATATTAAAAAGTAAGAACAACATTGACTCAAGTAGTGTAATGGAAAGTTGCATGGCAATATATCTCGGAATGGCTATGGAAATGCCATAATAGGTTGGTATGGTGGTTGTGTTTGAGAAAGATGTTGGGCTTATGTGTAGGAGAACAACAGAAAGTTCTCCACAGAGTGTGGATGTACTGGCGAAAAAGGCACCGACTCTCGATGTGAGAAAGGGACATGCACAACACCGAGGAGGCTAGCAAATATTTGGATCGTGGAAGTGCTTCAGGCCAAGAGCTCAACAACATAAGCACATTTTTTACGTCTAGCAATTTATTTAGTTCAAGCATGATTCAAACATCATATTGTTTTTCAATATAATTTATCATGGATTATATTTTGTAAACATCATATTGTTTGTATGCATATCTAGATCAAGACCATCTCTAACAAAATATATGATTTCATACCCTTTTACATAATAAACCCCGAAAGAAATTCTATCAACAAATCAACTAGACAACTACTCCAAGGCAAGGATGAGAAGAACTACTATATTTAAAAAATCTTATATTTTCTCTCTTTTGTAAAATGAAACTACTATCTGGAAAATATTTAAAAAGGCTAAAAAAATCCAAATATGTGCAATTAAATTGCAACATAAATACTTAATGGTTCATGTAAAAGATTCCCAACCATGACTGTACTTTTGGATAGTTAGGCTAACTCCACTCTTAGATCATATGAGGTTTTGAAAATACAGATTTCCTCAAAAAGTTTTAATTTCTTCTAAAATGTCAAAAAAGACAAAGGAAAAATCAATACTATTTAATTATTTTTCTTTAACATTCCAAATATTTTTTGGATGTAACAAATAACATGGAGGTACATGAGACAAACATACATTGTTGTTGTTTTTCAATATAATTTATCATGGATTTTATTTTGTAAACTTCATATTGTTTGTATGCATATCTAGATCAAGTCCATCTCTAACAACATATATGATTTCAAACCCTTTTACATAACAAACCCCCGAAAGAAATTCTATCAACAAATCAACCAAGACAACTACTCCTAGGAAAGGATGAGAAGAACATACAAGCAAAAGTATAATCATAAAATCAAAATGGAAGCTAGGTATAAATGCAATAAAAACTATTTAATACGACCAAACCTTTTGAGCCGTAACAGGTCACGTCGTATTGGATTATAGCAATCTAGAGGATCACCATGACGTGGCCAATTAATTCAGACCCGCGTCCAGACGATGCCACGATAAGACAAATTGGTAGCTGGCAACCAACGGGTTTCTACGAAAATACGTACCTACCATTTTAACACACTATTAATGGATCTCGAAAGATTTGAAATATTTGAAACATATAATAAAAAACCCAAGAGATACACAAAAAATGACAATATTACTCTTCGTATTAAAATACTTAAATACAGATTCTGATGTCCATATATTGCGATATTAATACCTTATGGACGCAAAAATTGCATCCAACATGCCACGCCAAAGTATCACCACTAGTTTGTTCAACCATATCTGCATGCAATGGTTATTATTGATGAGAGGAAACGATAACTATCAACAATCCATTTACATGGAAGCAAATTAAACGTCTTAAAATATCCGTTACCGGTTCCGGAAACTTCGTGCTACAAAATATATAAAAGATTTGTCGTTTCCACCTCTGCATGCACGCGCCGAACGCGTGATGCTCGGAAGATTATCGCGATACAATCTTTCAGTATTGTCCGAGATTTATCATGTATATCTTGTGATACAGAATTATAGATACGTTTACACACGTTGTTTTGCATTACACAACAAAGGAATAGGAAATAAAGAAATGAATAGCATAAAAAGTAGACGAAAAAAACCAAAATAAAACCAGCGCAATAACCCCTTTGCCTTTCGTTTCTTTGCCTTCCCTCGATAAATACGCAAATTCTTTTTTTTCTCTCTCGCATATTCAACTCCCTTCTCCTCCTCCTTGTCGGCGTTCTCCCCGTCTTCGATCTCTCCTCCCATTTCAACGCTCAGGGGAGAGGCGGCGGGTAGGAAGGCCCGGCCTTTGCGCCTCCGCAGCATGTGGAGCTAGCCGCGCGGGGAGGACCCACGCCATGCAGAGCGGGCCCGCATCGCCGGCCCCGCCGCTGGCGGCGGCGGCGGCGGTGGCTGAGGAGGTGGTGGTGATGGAGGCGGACGGGGAGCAGGAGAAGGAGGATGCGGTGAATATGGCGGAGGCGGAGCCGGAGAAGCCAGTGAAGCGGGGGCGGGGGCGGCCGCGGCGGCAGCGCGCAGCCGCACCGGAGGGGAGCGGGGTGGTGATGGTCAAGCGGGACCTGCTCGCCGGCTGCATGACCTGCCCAATCTGCGAACGCCTTCTCCGCGACGCCACCACCATCTCCGAGTGCCTCCACACATGTGAGTACCCCGCTCCGCCGCCGCCGCAACCATGGACTCCGGTAGCACCCAAGGTTTCAATCTCTACGAAGATTCCCGCCGTATTAGAGCATTGCGGCGGCGATTCGTCGCGTTCTTGGTTCTTGCGGCTCCGGATTCGGCCGCCGGCGACGTCGGTTTTGGCTGCCTCGAGCTGGCCATTCCGCGATCCGGGGCTGTATTGCCGTCCCCTACACGGTTCTTGTATTGTTCATCGTTCTTGCGTTTTTCGAATCCTGGCGTTATACTCGTGTCGCGGGTCCGCCTCTTGATACCGCGTCAATCTCGGGGGCCTCGTGTTCATGCGTTTGGTAACTTCCATGCTTCTAGATTCAATCTGCGGTTCAGTGGATGGATTTACGTAGATTTGTACAACTCTGTCGGCTGCTTTTGTGCCTGTAATCTTGTTTAGATAGTTGTTCAGTTCTCTAGTGCTACCATTCGTGATGTTGTATGAAGAACTTGCAGTGCTCTGTTCTGAGAGAGCATCTAGCTCGAGTTCATGATTGATATTGATGCTGCAAAAGATTGGAATATGAATTCAGCCTGCATTTGTTTTTTTTACACGTGGGATTCTTGTAATGTTGGCCTGAAATTGGTCGAACAGTACACATAGTTTTTGAGTCTTCAATCTGTAAATATTTGCAATCTGTAACTACTCTGCGATTCTGCATGCATAAATCGGTTGGTGTAGCTGTTATTGTCGTGTGTAATCTTGAGATATTGTGAATCTTGATTTGTTCCTGACGTTTGTGATTATGTTAGGAATGAAATTGGAATTTCTAGGCAGACGATTTAAACTTTAATCCGAACTGTAATATGCTGCATGAACCTGATCATCACATAGTCGGTCCATTGCTGCACAGTTTCCTTCTACTTGATTGTGGTTGGGGTCTGATACTGTGATCATTACTTGGGCTCTGTCTCCTTATTCTAACATCTCTTATCGTCACTCACCCTTTTATTTGCCAGTTGTAGCTTTGTCCTAAAATAAGCTTCTCCAAAGACACTCCTTTTAAATATATTCCTGTTAGTTACTTTATTATGGCATTTTGGTAATTGGGAGGCAAGATAGATGGTTTTAACCTGTTGCACACCTATCTTCTTAGTTTGTTTATTGTTCATTTTATTTTTCTTGTTTTGGGACTGGCATGTATTCATGTCAAGTAAATAACAGTTCCAATTGGTTCATGGAATTATTGTCTCCACTTTGAATTATTTGTTCTGCAAAAAACATGTACATCTTGTTGCTTTGCTTAAATCTGCAGGGTAAAAGAAAACTTTAGTAATGTCTCAAGATAATAGTGTTTCTTCTATGAATTTTGGGTATGTAAACACCGTTGATGTGATTTATTGTCGATTGGGCTCCTTTGTTTAATTGTAGTAGTTCTTGGAGATTTTATGCTATATGGCCGATGCTAAAGTCAGGTTTTCATGCATTTGCATGCATGATTTTTTTTCCATGATGTACACACACTTCAGGGCTCAGAGCATTCTTTTTTTGCCCTATAAAGGAATATTCATGCTGCAGTTTTCTTAGTTACCCTTTTCATGCTATGAGATCCACACATCTTGAGTACTCACTAATTTTGAACTTCTTCTTGGCTGCAGTTTGTAGAAAGTGTATCTATAAGAAGCTTAATGATGAGGAGTTAGACTACTGTCCAGTATGTAGAATTGATCTTGGCTGCGCTCCAATTGAGAAGCTTAGGTATTCTTCTGAGACATTATATTTTTTGTGGAAGAGGAGAGTTACATGTTTTTTCTACTACAGACTGTTTCCTTTTCCAAATCTTCTTATACGTTTCTTTACTGCCAAAATACTTGTTTATGTGCTATATTTCTTATACTTCTTCACCGCTAGTTTCCTTGTTTTTACTGTTAGCACATATTTCCATTAGATAATGTCTGACTCAAACTTGGAGCTTAAATCATCGTAGCATATAGTTGCATTGAACTACAAATTGAATGTATAACAGTAGAAGCATACAAAACCAGAAATCTGCCGTACAAAGGGCTTATCCAGCTTTCTGAACAAGCTGGAGTATATAGCTATGTTACTCCTGTGTAATCGGAGCATCCTTCTCAGATTGTTACACACCAGTGAACAAGTACAGCCACAATTGGACAAACTATCTTAAACGCAGTAAGAAATATACTTCTCTCTGAGATTCCTACCACAGCTATGGATTGTGGAACAGAATATTCCACTAGCTTGATTTTGTTTCCATACTACTCCCGATAACAGGACTATCAAACGATAACGGAACAACAAACATAAGTTCAGGTTTTTTGTCTACAGAAAGTGCAAACTAAAGAGCTACCCCAGATCACCACATCATGCTAGTGTTTATCGGAGACTTTAAAAGTTTAGTTACAAAACCACAGGGGGCAAAAACAAAATGATCATGACATTCATCAGCATCACTTCCTCACTAAGCTTGATATAAGTATCCCTTATCTAAAAATATTTATCTGCAGTTGACCTCCTGTCTTCTTTCTTATCTGACAGTATTTTGTGTATTCAATAGTCGCCTGACACCATTTGACCTCACTAATACCAAAACTTGCTGTCATTATGCCTCTGTTTCAAGATCTTTTGTCAAGCATTTGTTCATGAAGAAAGGCAAATTATATTGGTCTGTACACTGGGCAAGACGTAACTCTGTGCCTTTAGTAGAGAATAGTTTTCGTCTAAAATGCATGTGCTGTTTGGTCAAGTTATTTCTTGGTTTTGCTTTTTACGCGAAAACTGTCATGTAGCTCTTCTTAATTGCGATTTTGTGGTGAATTTATTTTACATCCTAAAACTTGTGCTTTTCTTCTACTCATTTCTGATCCTTGATTTCAGAGCCGATCACAATAAACAAGACGTGAGGTCGAAAATATTTCCATTGAAAAGAACAAAGATTGATGACGCTAAAGTTGAATCTCCCGTTACGCTGCCTAAAAGGAAAGAGAGGTCTATCTCTTCATTGGTGGTTGATACACCTCGAGTAACAACGGGTTTGACAGGGCGCCGAACAAGAGCAGTTACAGGAAGGCTGCCGCTGCATTACGTGGCCTTGGTCCCATCCTTGGGCCTGTAGAAAAGGATAATGGTAGTGCCAATAAGCATGTTGATAATATAAGCTTGCTAGATAGCTTGAGCAAAGTGCCTCAAACAAGAAGAAAGGTAAAAACAGCTGTAGCATTCTGACTGAATCATGTACTTTGCAGTTTGTGTTTGTTATTGAATGCATGTCATCAGTAGCGTGATTTCTCGAAATTTTGCAGGCATCATCGACTGCAGAAACATCAAGTCGTCACCAATAAAGATAAGCGGCGATGATAAAGACCTGGATAAGGCAGAGCTCTGGAAACCTTTAAATTGTCTCGTAGACGCTGCAAGCAAAACAAAGTCCTTCAGGCAAAGTCCACATAGTCCATCTGTTAAGGCAGATCCCCCAATGGATCTTAGTAGTGAACCTGCTAGCCGAGAAAGTCCGGGGGCATCTAAGGAAGTCCAAACTTCAAGATGACAAGAAAGATGTTCCTCTGTTGGTAATGCTTAAAAAGAAAGGGCCTGGCCGGGCGAAGAGTGCAGCTTCTGTTGCTGCAGCCGCCCAGAAGGCCCAGAACAGTAGGACAATAAGCCCCATATGGTTCTCATTGATTGCCTCGTTTGAGAGTAAGTCACTATTATAGTACCAACTATCTTCATTCAGTCAAGCAATATCTTAGTTGTGTACTTGTGTGTGCCTCCCCCTTGATCTTCTGTCATCAAAATGTTTTCAGGAAAGGTTCCCCACCCTGCCACAGATACCGGCCATTATTTGAGAATAAAGTAAGCTCGTGTTCTTCACCTTGGTATAGATGTACCATATTTCTTATCTGTCACAGAAGTTCCCTAAATCTATGTTTAAAGGATGTTCTTGGCATTGAGGTATTGAACTGTTTATGATATGTTTCCAGTGGAAAACATGAAAATAGGAAAATCTAAGGAAGAAAGATGTTCACTAAGAATTGAATGGAAGGAAATATGTTTCAGATGTACTATGACATGGTCTTAGGCAATGGTACCATGAAGATGTGCATTCATTTGCAAAATCTAGTTATTTCCAATTTCAAAGTATTGTCTAATTCGACCAAGTTTGAATTACTTAACTTTTTTTTTGGACATCGTAATTACTTAGCTGGATTTTTCTAGTTATGTATGCACCTGAAGGGGCCTTAGTATGTTAGTTGTTCGTTGCCACCCCCTGATTGCTTTAGTCCTTGTACAATGTGCAAGTAACTTGGATGAGGAGTCTTCAGTATACTTCAAATTTTTCTTCAGTAAATACAGCTAACTTTCTCGCCTTACAAGAAATAAAATAAAATAGAAATACAAATAACTTACATATCTTGATGTGAACATGGTCCATCCCCTTATAGTTTCTGTCACTTGCATTTTATTTGTTGCGGTGATCACCAGTTGTGTATGTTATTTGGCAGCTAAATATCTTTTAGCTGTTCCAGTTGTGGCTAATGCGTGTTTTCTAATGATAGGGATGGAAGTATCCCGCTTCGTCCATCCTAAGGTACATTATGCAGAAGCTCGGTCTTCGAACGAGAGTCCGAGGTTAGATTTCTACCTTGCAGTGTTCTGGGGTTATTTTCACTCCATGTGCTTAATGTTTCACCACAGTTATCCAAAACTATAAGCATGCTGTGTAGAGGAAGACACGTTGTAGTAATACTGGAACCAGTGTCCATGTTGGCGTTGTTTCTGAAAATTAGAAATAGAGGTAGAAAATCACTTCTATCACTTTACTGCGGCACAGTTCCCCACCGAGTGAATGATAACGACATGCTTAGATACTCTACTTGAGCTCAGAACCATATGTTGCTTGTCTGAACAGTACCCAATCTTGGTGTTTACAGGTAGAAATTAGCTGCTGTGGGCAGTCTGTGAACCCTGTACAACCTGTCCGCAACTTGATGGACAGGTGGATGCGG